>CM039125.1:40528843-40968940 GCA_022036555.1 Microstegium vimineum
AACAGAAGCATTACCATCATGATTGCCTTTCTTCTTCTCCTTATTCTTAAGTTTCAGACAATCTTCAATAAAATGGTTTTTCTTTTTGCAATACTTACAGAACTTTTTAGGTGGCTTGGACTTGGAACGACCTCTACCATCTTAGCTCTTGTCACGACTATTGTTGTCATTGGAGGATCTATGTTCAAATCTGTCTCTCACGTGCAACGCTTCGCCCTTGGAGGACGACGACCCGTCAGACTGCACCATGCCTTTCATCTTCTCCTTATAAACTTTCCCAAGGGTTAGTTCATCACGGCTCAAAAGTATGGTGTTACGGAAATTAGCATACGAATTTGGCAGTGAACATAACAGTAAAAGACCTAAGTCCTCATCATCATACTTAACCTCCATCGACACTAGGTCGGTCACGATCTCTTTGAACACGGATATGTGACTCATCACCGAATCACCCTCCTTCATCTTGAGAGTGAACAACTTCATCTTCAGATGCATCTTACTGGTTAGATCCTTGGGCATACAGATCGATTCCAGTTTCAACCAGAGTTATGTAGCACTCTTTTCCTGCAACATCTATTGCAAAATATCATTAGATAGATGAAGCTGGATTAGGGACAAAGCCTTACAATCCTTCCGAATTTCCTCAGGAGTCTAATCAGCCTTGGACTTATTCCCGAAACATTCCAGCGCCTCATCATAGTCATCTTTCTGCGCCAAAATTGCCCGCATCTTGACTTGCTATAGGGAGAACCTCGTCTTGTAATCCAGCAGCGGCAGATCGAACTTCATCGACGTCGTCATGAAACCCTAATCTGTAACCACAGCTCTGGTACCACTTGTTGTGAGTGAAGGCGGATAAACGACGAAGAACACAAGATCAAATCACAGCGAGACACAAGATTTAATGTGGAAAACCCCTCCAATGCGAAGGGGAAAAATCACGGGCGCCAGCCAGCAAACACTCCTCACTATTATCAAGAGTTGGGTTACAACGCCGTGCGGCGACTTACAAGAATAATGAACGACTTAGTCTCCGTGGAACCCTAGCGACGGGATTATGTACCGTACCACGGGGGGTCAGCCCCCAGCACCCCTAACTGAACGGGGGCGCACCCAGATGGGCCGACTTCAGACTCCGCTTCGCTCCGTCATAAGTCCGACCTTTTTATTGGGCTATGAATTTGAAACATCTTCAACAAATTCTTCTATATGTCAAATAATCTTCATTTAAATTCATATGATTCGTATTTTGTTTTTTAATGACATTTCAAAGACTGGGACGACGGCAATTCTCGAGATTGGTAAGATCACCACAGGCATCTCAATATTAATGGGATCGTCACCTACCGTACACGTAGAGTCAAACCCAGGACCGGAAGTACTAGTGAGATTCTTGTAACCACTAGGCTACATGTCTGTTTGCCTTTTTAATGACATTTCATGGCCATTTCTTCTCTTTCAACCAGATATAGTGAGTAATCAACTGGTGTGTGTACTTTTTTTATTTGCAAACCAGTACAAGCTACCCGTTACTTAATTAATTAAAACCAGATCAGCTAGAGAACAGAAATGTTGTTGAGAAGCTCGAGAAGGAACCCCGGTTTTAGAAGATCAGTCTGTTTCGGGGCCCTGTTTGGTGCGAACAGACCGCATCTTGTTGGTGGTTTATATGCCCAACTAACGAACAACGAACTAGGGAGGTAAAAGCAAGAGGGACTAGTAACTGACTAAACAACATAGGATTGGAGAGCTCAGGTATAATTAGATTCCTTTTTTTAGTTTAGTGGGGACCCTTAGTGAGCACTTACAAAAATTAAATGAACATGTTGAATACTACTCCGTATTATAGACTTGATACAAGTTGTCTAATATACAGGCAGGAAGACCGAGGGCAGTCGGGCACTATAGTCTATATATATAGTAGAAGAAAAATTTATGTTGATGCAAGGTATTATCGCCTTTTGTTGTGTGTAGTATGTAAGGAAGGTTGATTAAACACACAAGACATTGTTCTTGTAGAGCTTGATGCATTTGCAATGGTACCGATTTGGTGCAAGGTGTGTGATCTTACGCGCATCCAAAGGGCGTCCTCCTAAAAGAGTCAAAAGTTCTTCATCCAATAATGCATATATACAACTAATTTATCTTTGAGAACATGATGCACTGTCCAATGGATGGAGCACTCTACAACGTCATATCATCGTCACCGCCAAATTAAATGCACACGGTTATTAACTAACATGGCATGGAATATACGTAGAGAGATGATAAAAGTTTCATGTTATAAAATGAGTGCCCGATCAAGACCATGTCGGATGGTGTTGAGGAGGGCACACACCCTTATTTACAGTCTACATTGTCCTCGACGCTCCCAGATTCTCCTTCGGCCATCACTAGGGAATTTGTTAGGATCGTCTCCGCCCCATTGAAGATCCCAATTCCAAAGGCGCAACCCCAGTGTCACCAACATTGCTCTCCATCTTTGGTCTCCATCCGCCTTAATTAGCTGTCATTTTGCGGCAGTGTGGCTCGCGGGCCGCTAACGCCACCCTTCAAGCACAGCAAGTGCTCGCATCCAAGTGGGAACCCACCGCTCCGCACCATCAGCCCTCGGATACCCCGGCATTGGCAGCCTTCAAGCAGGCATTCCAGGAGCGACTCGACTCCGGAAAAAGCTCCGCGCCTTGGGCACATATGAAGTTCCACCTCAGTGGGGTTGAATGCATGTTTGAGGAGGCTTGTTAGTCTCGTCGTCCCCTGCTTGCTATTGCCTCAAGTTATGCCTAATTTATCGCAAACCATCCATGTAAATTCAAATACATCCTAGTTTCTATGCGTCGTGTTAGGATTCCATCCTATGATAATTTATGGATTACTTCAAATATTATAATCAGTCGAACTCTTCTTCTGCTTAATAAAATATATGTCCCTGGAGCATAAGACATATGCTCGTGAAAAAGAAATTCACTACTAAAACTGGCCTATCATTAACTAATACTACCATAGCATCTTAAATAGTGGCAAGCTACATGTATTATTGAGGTAGGAGTGCTTCGCATCAGTCGTATATCATATATGCAAACGTACGTCATCGTCGGCTGTGGAGTCCCCGTGACAATGCATTCGATCTCGGCCATCGGAGCCGTATATCATCATCGATCGGCCAACTCTCTAGGGCGGGCTCCGACGAGATGTCGCCGTCAGCACCAACCAACGACGCAGAAGCAGCGAAATTTCGGCTCCCTTTCACAGAAAAACATATATAGCGAGCTAACAACTCGAGACAGCTATCAATATACTCCGTACATTCATTGTTAACTGTAACCGCTTTACAGTGCAGGTACGCACGTACGGAGTATTATCTGGCTATATAGACTATAGAGACACCTATGGCCCACAGAGCAAAACTAAAGACGGAGTAGCCCATGCTCGTGTCGTGTGGCCGATCGACCGGACACAAACGGGGAAAATAAGACGGAGAATTGGTCGTACATGAGCCACCTCATCAGCATGTTAAGTACACGTGGGATGGCCCCGCGCACCTGTGAGATCAGACAACGAACAGTCCTATCTATACAGCTAAAAAGAGTCCGGATGTTATCGTCGTCGCCCCGCTCGTGACCCCGCGCGTGAAATCTACCCGGCCTCTGCAAAACCGCATCGCTCAGCGCCACGCACGTCCTCGACAAAAATGCATCTGTCGCATCCTCCCATCCCACGGTCCCATTCTCCCACCCTTCCCCATCTGGCATCTGCTAACTCCCGCACCTTCCCTACGTCATGCGACTCCATGAGTCGCCCGGCACAGCACCATGCGGTGTGGTGCGGGCGGAAGCCACCCGGCCCAACGTCGGACATGGCAATGAGCACATTCCTAGACCTGGGCCTTGAGCTCCAACGTCGCGGATGAGGCATGGGTCTTGAGATCCTCTGGATTCAGCAGTATGGTGTGTCCAACGCTGGTGTTTCTTCAGTAGTAGTGGTAATACTCTTGCCTGAACAAATTTAAGACTTTACAATATTTAGCTTTTGCTGAGACTGAATGACATCTTAAGCATTGAATTTGTATTATTTCTGTTTACATCCATTTTTTCGTGTTCAGTATTTGAAGCATCCATTCATGCAAATATATGTATTCATGCAAATATATGTACACTTGATTCAGCTGCTGTTGATTTCAGCAGTGAATGATGTCATATTGTGGTTGTTTCAGACCAGTACGTGCATAAGAATGAGAATATATATAGTATTTATTTTCCCAAATTCTTCCCTGGTGGAGGATTTTTATCCAACCGGTAGGTATGTTTTACAATAGGCATGTGCCACGAAGCAAGAAAAGGAACAAGTCAAAGCAGAAAGAAAGCCCACGAAAAAGGATGATATATGTATAAGACTACGCCAATATGAGCGAAAGGTTGGTTAGCCCAATTAGCCAAGCATCGGATTTTACCTTTGCCCCGGAGAGTTTCACTGCGTGTAAGCTGATGATTGGTTGTTGAGAATATAATTAGATGGTCCCATGTAGATATATATGTTGTGATATCTATCTATATATGCACACTCGTAGCAACGCACAGTCACTCAGCTAGTTTAAATCAAATGCCTTAGACTTACTCGATACCATCTGATGAGGAAACGGTATATGATAAATGTTATTACTGAGGGAGTGTTTGGATCCCCTTGGTAAATTGGTAAATTGGTAAAAGAGCAAAATAATTGTCACTTTTTGGTAAATGGATCCAAACATGCAATGCAAAAAATAGCAAAAGAGAAAAAATTTGTCATTTATCATTTGCAACTTTGGAGTGGCAAATAAAGGCAAATAGAAAATCCTTCCACTCATACTCCTCCCTCCTATGCATGACATGTGAATGAGAGTGTAATTATTAGGGGTATAATTGTTTTTATATGTGTCATTTACCATTTACTATTTGACAAGGGATCCAAACACTAGGAATTGTCAAAAATTTTGTCAACTTTATTTGTTATTTGTCATTTGTCAAGGGATCCAAACATGCCCTAAGTAAATGATTTTAAGCAAGGGAGACGAACACTTTTAATGTAGTGATCGACGGTTCAATGAAAATTCGCCTCTAAAAGTGGTTCCTGAGTTATCCGTCTTTCAAAATCAAATTTCAGAGGTGGTTAGGATTTACATCTACTTGTATAAAATGCATCTATTTTAGAGGTGGCTAGATCTAGAAACGTCTCTAAAAAATTAATTAATTTCTAGAGGCGGATGAATTCCGAGCCATCTCTATAAATCAACTTGTAGAGACCGCTATATCTAGAGCATCTCTAAAAATAGGTGTATCATGGTAAAATTATAACTTTTTTGAATAAAGTCTGATGAAGACAAACTTCATACCAAAGTTATATAAACGTTGAAGGGGTCTATAACTTTTTGGTTGAAAGCTTGTTCATTTGAATTAAATTCCGTAAATTATGTTTGAATTTCTTATATTTTGGAATTTATTTTTTTCGAATTTTCCAATTATCCTTAAATAGAGAAATGACCAAAACCAAAGTTATAGACCTTGAAAGGATCTAAAACATTGTAGTTGATAATTTTTTTCATTTGAAATAATCTATGATCGTAAAATTTAGTTTTAAGTGCTCACATTTTGAAATAACCTTGGATGGAGAAACGATAAAACCAAAGTTGTAGATCTCGAAGATATATATGAACCTTTACAGTTGACAATTTTTTATTTCAAATCACTTATCCAAGGAAAGTTTTGTTTGAATTTGTCATATTTTAAAATTCAAAATGATCATACTATCTCGGATGAAGAAACAACCAAAACCAAAGGTGTAGTACTCAACAATACCTACAACTTTCTAATTCAGATATTTTTGTTTGAATTCCGCCTTTGGGGTCCCATATACTTATTTTAAAATCCGATGAAGTGAATACGATGGAATGTTTCTGTCTTACCGTCGATGGAGTGGTTAGGGGAGGTATATGTGAGGCCTAAGATTGCAGGTTCAAGCCCCTATGTTCACATATGTGTGTGTGTGTATTTTGTGAAAATCATGATTTATGATTACTAGAAAACAATTTGTGGCAGAGCTCTTATTTCTAGCCACCCCTAAAAATTGATTTGTAGAGAACCAGCTTTATATATAGGCCTCCTAGCTACCTCTACAAATACTTTATATAGTAGTAAAGGGAGGTCCTAGAATAGGTTCATGCAGATGAGGGTTTAAGAGAACCAAGTACAGGCCAACAAACACAAATTACATATCTTGGAAACCATAGTCTTAGAGGGTCGGGGCCAATATGAAAACGGAGAGGGTAATTGGGATCAAACACTTATCCTATGCTCTACTGAATTATTTACACTAAAAATAATAAATCTGGCAAGATGTGTATTTATATATTTTTTAGTGCCCCCTACCTACCCAAGACACCAAAAGTTTAACAGCCTAGAGCCAACTCTACCGAACTACTTATGCTAATTACCTAGGGAAATTAAATTTTGCACAATTAAGCATAAGGCAGAAACGTAAAATGAGGTTGGCAAAGGATCAAGTAGGGAGGTCAAACTTCTCAAGATGAGCTCAAAAACATTTCCCCTTGTTATGGCGTTGGGCTCAAAAACAAAAGACTTGCAACAACCAAAGGCATGTGTCACAAGCCACTAAGGTTCACCAATGCCCCAAATCTCCTAGTCATCCTAGCATAATCCACTATGAACATTTCCCACCAAAGATGGAGTCGAGTCTTCTTGTCCCTCACACACCATGTCACCACTGCTCCACACCAAGCTTGGAAAGTTGAGGCCTCCAAAACACCACCAAGGACTTAAGTGCTCTGACTCGCCAACATTATAAAAGCACAAATCCTAGCTCAGTCTAGCTCTCAATCTGAAGTCTAGCACTTGCTAAGGATTTCCTTAAACTAATTCCAAACATTGCATATGGATATTGGTAAATCTTCAAGTGTAGCAATGTCCTCTAGCCTCCAAGACCCTTAAAATTGTTATCTAAGATCATAGATATATTCCTTTTTCAGAAAAAAAACTCGCGAAGCAAAATTTTGCATTGGATTAAGTATTCCGATTGAATAAATATGAGTAAAGGATCTATGGATGAAGATACAAAAAAGTTTATTTCCAATCGTAACTAAATCTTCTTTTGTTTTGTAGGAAATGGAAGCCCAATAGCTAAAAAACGATGGGTAAGTATATAGCTTACAAAAGACACCTAGTTGTTTGGCAAATAATCTTGCAATAAATAGATGATGTGGCAGACCTCAAAGCCCTACATTGGTTCATCTAATGGGGAATCTAGCATTGATGACTGTTTTCACCAATGTCTCTACTACTAGGACCCATATCAACAAATGATCTATTGTCTGCTATTAGTACACCACTATATCAACTAGTGGTATTGTGCACCCTTCTTTTCTTTATGGACACCCTTACTAGGTGCACTGTATGATTCATCACACTCCTCTCTTCCATCAGCGTATGATTAGATGAACATGTGTACTTTTTTCAACTTGACCACCCTTGTTGATACACACCATATGATTCACCACACTCTTCTCTTCCATCAGCGAAGATCTGGTGGACCTATGCAATACTTTTTCATCTATACCACCCTTACTAATGTGCATATTAAAATGATATGGACTCTCCTCATCCATTAGTGGATGATTCCATCGTCATGTGCACTCTTTCAACTTGACTACCCTTTCAAACGTGCATTGTATGATCCTTTGAAATCTTCGGGCTTCACTATTACATTTGATGGCTTTTGTTTTCTATTCTACAATTATTGTAATCACTAAATGGTACGATGGCCTTGATAAATTACTCTAGTACATGCTTTAGTAAGGAGTCTTTACATAATCTTGTTATATCTTCTCCATTTGAACTCGAATTTTGATAAAAAAATTTCCATGTATTTTCAGCACCCATGTAAATTATCTAACACATCTTAATAGACATGTTAGTAATAATGGTAGGGTGTCATCATTATCATCAAACCCACAAAAGGACATGGCCATGGACACATGATCTTTCATTAGCAGATTTCATATTATATCAATTAGTATCCCTTAAATTTGGAATGTCTTATCTAGATCTAACCTCCTTATTGACTTGAAAGCACTTGTATCCTAATAAATGAGCTAGGGTTCTAAGGATGGATGTATAAGAGTTTCCTCTTTGTTATTTATAGGTGTTTTGTACATGTCCCAAACTACCCCTACCTAACAACTAGACCACTAACCCCCTTAGTGTTTATTATATGGGCTACGAGTATCCTCACCTCCAGGGAAAATGTGCAACTAGGTGTTGATGGGCTGAGATGACTACTCGGGTAGCTCAATCAGAAGAGGAAACCTTGGCTACTTGGTGTATGCTTTTCATGCCATCATGGGTGTACAAATAATTCACCCGCCGGGTGTAGTCATTGAGCTTTAATCTTGTTTAGAGAATCACGTGGAGTCCCCTATTGATTATTGTGTGTAATGTCATTTTCCCTAGGTGCACATCCAACGCACCCTGGTGGCGTAGTCCCCTAGCTTCCACTAAATCTTGCAAAATCAAGAGAAGGGTCTTGAAATATCATCCAAGTGTGGTCATGATTGTTCTTTGTAGGGCCCTTCAAACCTATTTGTGGATAGGGAAAACCTCCTATCACATGATTGTAAGAGCTCCAAGCTTTTGACTACATGGACAAGCATTGGCTAGAGCTTTTACATATTGTGTATCTGGTCAAGTTTGTAGCTGGAATTATTCAAAATCATTTTTAAAAACTATGAAATACTTTGATGCAATTTATAAACCAACAATGATGCTAGGAACACAAACAATACTTTAAAATATAGAAAATTATAATCATTTGAAGTCGACATAAACACAATACGAAGACTACAAAATTAAAACAATTTACCAACTAAGTCAATGTTACAATCAAAGTCTACAAACACATCACAATCTAACCACCTCACAAACATTCTTCTAGCACCTAACTGGGGTCTCATAATGTAAGAACATGTCAGAGGGACTATAGAGAGCCAACTAGGGTGAATATGGGTTTGGACCACGTGATGATCAAGTGGCTACCATTATCTCAATGCAAACAACCAATTGTTGGAGCCATGATGAACAACTCCATGTTGCTAGCTCAACACAGTCCGACAACCAATGAGGGAACCAAATAGCATTACATTGCTAACAACACCCAATCTTTGGTGTGAGTCTCCATCTTCACAAACATTCTTCTAGTACCACTCTTATGCATCATCTTAACTACCCATAATGAAATGTGTATGTGGAGGACTCTCTCCCACAAATCAGCCCATATGTGTGGATACTATAAGTGGCAAAAAACATTATCATGAGCCATTGAAAGGTCCTAAATGTCTAGAGGGGGTAAATAGACTAATTAAAATTTTCTCTCCCACAAATGCACCTTGGATCACTACTCATTCACTTGGATGATGAATAGTCAAGGCAGATGAGTGGGAAACTTTTTATCAGCCCTAGGGGATATCAAGTATGTCAACACACCTATACATGGACCCAAGCTAGTCATGCTCCCTATTCCTCATTGCAGACCGACCATCAGACTACAACAGTGAACCGTCAGACCACTCATGGTGTGGTTTGATGCCTTGCCGCGACCGATTCCATGCCACCACATGTCTCAGCTGAAAGGGATTCGACCATTGGGCTCCAATGGTCACTTGATCGCGCTCAGACACGCATCATCGGATGTGAATAGTGACTGGTCTGACACCCCCTAAAAACGTACATCGAGAGCTCTAGGGAGCGTTGTACTAGGCTGACACTTGCCCGTCGGACAAGAGATGGTCTAATGCTTGGTCTGACTCTCATAAAGAAATGTGGCTCATGCGTGCACCTCCAAATGAATAGTGATACTGAGTGGTCCGATGCTCACGTCCACATGGTCTGATGCTCAGTCTAATGCATTTTCCTTGCTCATGCTCTCTATAGGGTCTTGACCAGCAAAACAAAATGGTCTTATCATTTATACCTTTTTCTTGAGCCCATTTTGCTTTTCTCTTTATTTGTTTCCAAAGTAGAGCACTTGATCACCACCTTTTGGCGATCTCCATCAACATGAGTTGCCATCTAACTCCACCATGGACTTGGACCTAACCTTTCTCATAATCACACTTAGAGGAAGGTTGGTCCAAATAGTTTTTATCAGTTATCCACAAACAAACTAGGGCTTTTAGGTATCTTGCATACTAAATCAGCTAGCATGGGGACCTCATATTTGGCCATGGAGGCATCAGGAGGTTGCTTTTATAACCAGGAAAAAAGTTGTAGTTGGGATCAATGGTGGAGAAGTAATGTTGTTATAGTTAGGTAGAAGAAAAAGTTGGTAGTGATATGCAAAATGACACTGTCGGGTAGTGACTTAACCTGATATGGATATATCATTGTTAGGTTGTAACATGAGTGAAGAGTGATATCATAACTATAACTACCACCTCATAGATTGAATCAGCAATGTTATATCACTACCTGATGGTAGTTTTACCTAGCAATGATAGGGGCCATCACTACAGGATGATTACCTTTTCACCAATTTTCTAGACCCTAGGTTAGCAGTGATGCTCTGAAAGTGCTTATGTGTTTTGGTAAAGTGTATTGAAAACGCTATCTAGTGTGTGTTTGTCCAACTGCACCTTTTGCCTCATTTTAGGATATAAGGGCATGTACAACCTATAGATGGGGGTTGTCTGTAAGTGCCTTGAATCTATCATACAGACAAGTGAAGACATGCCATATATCCCATAGTATTTTTTGGTGACTGCAAGTTGTTTGATGCGTTTCATGTAGCCAAGATCAACTGTAAACAAAACTTTGTACAACGTTCTATTTGATAGAAAATGTATCAAGCATAAATAAGAGCTACATAATTACAATGCTTTAGAAAATGTATCAAGCATAAATAATTGCAAAACTTTTTGTTTAATTCCCTTTGTTTCCATAGGGTCTCCATATGTGCTTGATTAGATCATTCTTGACTTTCCTATGTGTTGGCCGAGCTTTGATAGTGGAATTCCTCTAAAGCACCTCTACTAAGTAGGTTTGTCGCTTGCACGCACTTCATATGGGAGCACCACTATCTCACTTTGATTCTCATTCAAATTCAAGCTTTCTATAATCGATTTCTTCTCATCTTCCACTATCATGTTTTGAAGGATAACACAAGCTTGCATTTTGTTGATACCATCCCCTGCTTCCATAACCTATTGTCAAAGCATGATTACACCAAATACACACTCAACATCTTTCCTCATCCCTTCTTACATCAATGTAAATAATTTGTGTTCTGCCGACTAAGGATTCATCACTATCTTCATGAATACTACCCATTCTAGATATATTTTATTAGCAAGATATTAACCCATGTTGTATTGTGTTATGTTTATGTTATAGTGTGTTATAGGAGACCCAATTTCTTTGCTTGAACGAATAACGGTAACTTATTTAGAAAGTTTATGTCATTTGGAGACCCAATAGTACCACATAGAAAGATTCTGAGATGACACACTGCTTTGAGAACCTTAGTAAGGACGCTATTATCACCATATGTGAACATGCCTACCCCCAACCTTTTAGAGATTTTTTCGTGCCCAATGCAATTGATGATTCCCAACATTCCTTGAAACCCACGAGCCTCATTTTCTTGTAAGATTTTTCTCCAGTTCATCGCTTCTTGAAAGGAATAGATATTCTTCACCAAAGCAATCAATCACTCCTTCAACAATTTTTCCAAAAATCTCCAAATAGTTGCTTGCGGCAATCTTTAACACCTCATCTGTTGATCAGCCGAGGTTTCATAACCTGGCATCCTGTACACTATTGAAACAGTGAAAGTCCATCCCTACCAGTTTCATTGGCCCTTTGGGTGAAATAAGGCGACCATTCACTAAGTGTGTGCACAATATATAGGAACAATGACCTATGCATCCAAATGTCCAATAAAACATCTCATCGTTGTAGATAGGATTCACAGAAAAGTAACTAGTGACAAGATCTTGATGACTTGCTTCTCAATTTCTTGGTATGTACCTCCTTGGTCCACTTTGTGAGAGGTGATGGCGAAATACAATTGATGGTTGTCCACTGTTGTGGGCCTTGAAATCCTCTCCAATCTTGCTTATAAATACTTCTAAGATTTCATACCTGCTAGAATATCGTCCAATACTAATACCTCTATAGGATCAAAGTCTTCGGCATCTTCCAACTCGTCTTCTTCATCATGTGGCTCCATATGGGAAGAGACTATTGAATGTTATATCCAAGTGCTCATCAATCTAACATCCTCTTCCTCTTTCCGTAGGATCTGCTTATTAGTCCTAACATCAACATTGACATTGTGAACACGTTCAAGCTACTTAATTAAGATTTCCACTTGAGGTGGTGAACTTGTTTCGTTGTTGGCGGACATTGGTGTATTAAAAGAGTTGATAGGTGCACTAACCAAATGAAAATTGTGTGGCCTAAGTATCTCATGAAACCACTAGATGGACGTGGGTCTTTATCCGTGCAGCAGACATAGATAATGTGAAATATGACACAAGGGTTTGTAACAAAAATAATGGAGCATGAGTGAGCAAAGGCAGGGCCATCAATATGCAAACATAGATATTGCAAATAGTGGATAACTCAACACTTAGACTTCTAAGCTCAAACACTCTTCTAATATAGTTTATTACTCTTCTTTACTAAAATCCTAAAATTATACACAACTCTTATTAATGTATACCCTCTCTGTCCCTAAATAGATGTCATTCTTGATTCTCGAGAAGTCAACATTTTCAAAATGCCGGCAATTACGTATTAAAACATATAAATAATTATGTTAAGTAATTAGTACCGTCGGAAAGATCTTTATGTCTAGTTTTTAACAAATTTATTTGCAGATATAAATGTTGCACGTATTTTCTACAAACTTAGTCAAAGTTGAGAAAGTTTGATCTGCACGCATCCCATAACGTCATCCTTTTTTGAATGGAGGGAGTAGTTAACAGTTCTTGAATGCAGATTAATTGTCGTAATAAAATAAATAAGGCTAACTATGGTCTAAACTATTCTCCACAATTTGGGTAAACTAATTGAAAGCCAAGTTGGAAATGTGTATGCCACAACCCAAACAAACTGCAACTTGACTAGGATCTAAAAATGAAATAATCCTAAACTTCTAGTGACTGATCCACGAGTGTTGCATGATTACCATGAGCATCCCAAGCAATTGAACGCCCAAATCCATGAGAAAAAGGATCACCACCAATCGTATCCCCACCAACACTACTACAGGATTCATTTACCGCAGCGCTGGCATTTGGCGTCCGGTAGCGAACATCTTAAGCGTCTGTTGCGGTAAACCGGTGGCCAGCTTGGGCAGCTGGCCACTGCGTTGCCCGCTGCGGTTATTCCATTTACCGCAGCGGGCCACATAACCCGCCCGCTGCAGTAAATGAGCATCTACAGCAGCAGACAGCATAAGGCGGGCGGATTATGCTGCCCGCTACGGTAGATGCTCATTTACCGCAGCGGGCATATTAAGTTTCCCGCTGCGGTTATCCCCGCCCTATAAATAGCAGCAACCCGCTCTCCTTCTTCCCCACGACTTCTCCTCTTGAAAAACGTGGGGGGGGGGAGGTTTTGCCCGATTTTTCACCAAATCTTCAAATTCAGTTTTAGAGCTTTGATTTGGGGGAGTAGGACACGAATAGAGGTACATGATTGCTCTCCCACCCCTCTTTCTCCCTCGTTTTCTCTCTTTTTAGTGCAATTCCTCGTGTGGATCTAGATCTAGATCCAGGGGATCCACCATGCATGGATCTAGATCTAGTTTGTGTTTTTAGTCTATATTCTTCATAGATCCATGTACTAGATCATATAAAACCTGTGTTTTTTAATCTAGATTCACCGGTGTGGCTAAAGTTTTGTCTTGATCTCTCATTTGGGGGCGGAGTTACTGTCAAATTTTTCACTAAATCATCAAATTGAGTTTTAGAGCTTTGATTTGGGGAGGAGAGGACAATAAGAGGTACATGAATGCTCTTCCACACACCTATTTCTCTCTGTTATTCTCACTTTTTAGTGCGATATGTCTCATCATGTGTGTCTAGATTCATGAATTATTAGTAGATCTATTTTTTTATATAGCACTTTGTTGTTTTGTCGTGTGTTAAGCTACGATGGACAGGTCCGAATGGATGTACCATATTGATAGAGTGCTTGATCTTCGGTACCTTAGCGAATTGAGGAAGTTTATGGAAGCTGCGAAAGCTCATAGTGCTAGTTTGAAGCGGACGACAACCGTATGTCCATGTTCTAAATGCCGGAACCTCAGAGGCTACCCAGATGGTACGGTGCAATCACATCTGATTGTCAACGGGTTTATGGAGGGTTACACGGTTTGGACTTCTCATGGTGAACAAAGTCTCGATGCGGTTGCGGTGTATCTGGAGTGAGCTCGTCGACGGCGACCAACCAAGATCATATTCAACCACCACCACCTTCCGTTCTAGTGCCAGCCGCCACCGACGATGGCAACAATTCTCGTGACTACATCACAGTTGAAGAATTGCTCGAGAACATTCCAGATGATGATAGTGCCGATGACGGTGACACTACTGAAGATGCTACTCTGAGGGAACCCGAAGATGTCCAGCTCTTTGAGGATCTATTCAACCACATCGACGAGGATGATGTTATGTATGACAACCCAAAGTGGTTGGAGAATTTTAGGGAGATGAAGCAGGCGGCAATTAATCCTCTGTACCAGGATGGTGGAAAATGTCCGGAGGGGTGCACGACACTCCATTTCAACCTCCATACGCTGATGATGAAGGCTCGACATGGTTGGTCAGACATTGGCTTCAATGAGTTGTTAATTTACCTTGCTACGGGAGGTAACAAGGTGCAAACTAATACATATCGAGCGAAGAAGCTGATCCATCCAGTGGCGATGAAAGTTAGAAAGTTTGATGCCTGCCCTAACCACTACATCATGTATCAGGGCGAGAAGTATGAGAACATGACTAGTTGTCCACACTGTGGATTCAGTGGGAAGCTTTTTTCAAACTTAGAAGCTCAGACGAAGCAAAGGAAAAGAGTGCCAAGTACAGCGCACTCACGAAGAAGAACAAGTGGCCCCACCACATGGGAATGACTGGGTTTGCCGGCAAGAGGGAAGAGTGGCGGAAACAAGATGAAGCTATGAGAGCGAGCGAGCAACCAGATCCATACCAGGACGTCAAACCTAGGGCTAAGGACTTCATCAGAGCTCGAATTCCAAAGAAGCTCAAGGAGGGTGCAACCAAGTTCAACGAGCCCAGGTTCGAGGAGGTGGAGAAGGTTGTCATCGAAGCCTCCAAGGACATCGGGTCCTATGAGGTTCAGAGGGGCCATGACCTACTTACTGAGGTCCTAGGAACCCTCGAGCACCGCGGCCACGTACGTGGAGTCCAGTCAAAGATGAACTGGAACGCGATTCAGGCGTGGCAATCCGACGCTTCCTCATACAAGTCAAGGCAGAGGTACAAGACGAACATCTTTCAAAAGGGCTATGAGCTCGGCATGTCTGATATGATCAAGAGCTCGATAAAGGAAGCCTTCACGAGCAACGACCCCGAAATGGTGGCGATGAGGTCACACATGTTCCGCTAGGCTGGCGTGCCCGTCCCTCCGGCTTCACAAGGGGGGAACGTTCCTCAACTCGAGGATTGCCCGCGCCACCCAATTGATGTCGTCACGGAGATGACACTTGTGCGGCTTCTGATTCCGTTTGGCAGGAGCAAGAAGATTGTCGTGGGCGAGGGAGCTGTATATCCGATCATTGAAATCCCAGAAAGATATCGGGCCCGGTTACCTAAGAACTATGCACTGGTGACTGTAACGTGTGTTAACCTAGAGCATAAAGAATATGAACTATATGTTCCCCACCTACAACGTTACCGTACCCTTGAAGAAGCGGAATGTGATGACATCTTTTGGATGAAGGACGACCTTGAGATCATACCAATGATGACGGCGTCTGTTGCTGGATCTTGTCCCCCAGAAGGCGACGACGACGACGATGACGAAGGCCATGAAAAGGACCCGCCAGCTCGTTCACCAATTGGCAAGAGCCCTCCTCAGAGCTCGAAAAGTCCGCCTTTGGGTCCGACCATTGAGGCAGGAGGTTTAGGGGGCGCTTCTGGGGGCAACACAATGCCTTCAAGCCAGCCGAGCCCGAGCAGGCCACCTCCACCTCCCGACACTCAGCCTATGCCCCCGACAAATGAGGAGGGGGCTCAAGGAGATGCACTGGGGGGACGTACGGAGGGGGAACAGGCGACACAGCCAACGCCAGGTGCACCAAGCCAACAGGGTGGTACGGAGGCGGACAACCCGAAGGAAGACTCTACATTGCTCCCATACCCGATTATGTTTCCAAGGTACATTACAGACGAGCACACACAACGTTCAAATCAAATTTGTACCTCGATCAATTCACATTTGTACGTTCTATCCTGACTTTTCCAGGCCTGAAAATGATCCTCATCATCTATTTCCGGAGTCGGATGACTGTCCGAGCCACTTTGAGAACGGGATCGAAGTTCATGATAACCAAGCAAGCACTCCTTGATGAAGATCGTGGGATACAAGGAGGTTTCATCTCTGGTACATGGAAGCGGCAAAAAGAGGCATGTCAAGTTTCACCATGAAGATTGTAGCGGATTGCTTCCACTTGGCCGATACCGAGGATTTCACTATTCCGGTGGACTTCCAAGACATGTATAGGCTGGTGCGAGGAGAAGACCTAGACATCGTCCAACTCACCCTGTTTGCAATGTAAATGATGACTTACGAGTTAATTCCATTGATCTCTCATGTTGTATAAGTCAACTCTACAGTTATTAGACTATATGGTACGTTGACGTGTATATGCAGGATGTCTGCCACCGTAAGCAACAAAAAGCATCGTCCTACTCTTTTTCTCTCTCCAATGCATATCAATGAGAGTGTCATCAAGGGTCACATGCCAACAGATAAAAAAAGACAAACAAACAGAGAGAAAAGGAATATAGAGACAATATGAGAAATCAGAAGAAGAAAGTGACAGACTACATGTGCTCAGTAATGTTGAAGGTCAAGGAGGATGGGCCACGGTGTATCATGGCTCCATATCACTTTGGGTAAGTATGAAAACATGTCCGTAGAGATCCGAAGTGGGTAGGACCAATCTTTGTAATCATCCTAATATGTTTGAATCATGCAGCAACGGCCTCGAGGGCCATTGGGTTGCATACCTCATCTATCCTCAAGATGGTAGAGCGGTCGTATTTGACTCGTTGAGTAGAATAAACAAACCAGGGTACAAGACATTTGAAGATTGCTTGAAAGTGTAAGTCAATAAGCATTTTTCATCTTTTACGGTTATCGATATTATTCAAAACATGTCTAACTCTATTACATTTTGTGCAGGGCTTATAAGTCGTACTTGAAGGATCCCGAATGCTAGGATCGCAGGACCGCTAGTTGCAAGGAGAACAATACCGACCACATCAAAATCCGACGCGACTTCCCGGTATGTAAAGTATTTGCAAAGTTTATTTGTGTTTTGTTTCCATATGTGTTTGTTCTAAAGCTTCTATATAACGATCGTGCAGTGCGCCAAACAACCGGTTGAATCCAAAGCATGTGGCTTGTACACCTGCGAGTACCTGAGACAGTGCAGGGAGTACACTCAAAGCTGGAAGAAGCTCAAGGAAGGAGTAAAATATTGGGTGAACACCTATAAGCCATCCTTCAAGAAAGTTAAGGTGGAAATCTGTAAGTTTATCATGGAGAAATGCGTTCTCGAAGGAGAACAATTTTTTGACGAAGAATCTCTCTTAGCTATCGAACCCAGGTACGAGAGGCTTAGGAAATGGACGACTCTGCTGCGCCCAAGTGATTACAAATGGCCCGTGGACTTTTCTTGGAGAATTTTGTAAATGTAACTCAAAAGGACTTGTTGGTTTGATGTGATGTGTATATGGATGTTGAAAGTTGTATATTATTTCATGTGCAATGTTTGGATGATTTATATTTAAATGTTTGCTGTATATATATGAAATCTGGAATCTGGAAATATTTTGAATTCAAATTCTGGGAATTATTTGAATTCTGTTTTTTATTTTTTATTTTGAAAACTATTTACCGAAGCGGGCCACTTAACTGCCCCTGCGGTTAACCACACTTAACCGCTGCGGACGTTGTAAGGTTGACGCTGCGGTATATATATTTACCACAGCGGGCAACACAAGGCGTCCGCTGCGGTTAATGCATATACCGCAGCGGCCCCTTTCGCCCGCTGCGGTTAACCGTTTCTTTACCGTAGCGTGGCAGCGCAAGCGGACACTGCTGTCCGCTGCGGTAAATTGATTTTGACCGCTGCGATAAAGATTCCTGTAGTTGTGCAAGTTGGAGACAGTGAAGGGCGTACATTATTGATGGCATGGCATGGCATGGCACGATCGGACGGCCGCAAAGCGTGCAACCTCCGCCCAGCCCAAGTATGTGAACAGCAACTGCCGCCGAGATACCAGTCCGCTCTATATAAGTACCGACACTTGGTGGCTCAGGCTCACTCACCGCACCCAAGAAAACCGCCACAGCCATGACGAACCAGGACGTGGTGGTCCCGGACATGGGCATTGCGGCGGCTGCGGCGCTGCCGCCCCCGGCCGCGCCATCTTCGCGTGCCGCGGCGCCGCGGGGGCCGTGTCGTCGCTGCGGGGAACGTACGGAGGCGAGTTCCTGGCAGGCGCCCGGGGTGCCCCCACGGCGGCGACGGCGAATGCGCCGCCGGGTCGGACGACCTGCACCAGCCGGGTCGTCGAGGCCATCCGCGCGTCGTCGCCCACCCGCTGCCCCGGCGTCGACGAGTACGACGCGTGGACAGTGAGTTGCCGCCCGCGGCGATTGGTTGCGTCGCGCTGTTCGATCCGTCCGTGTTTTGAGGAGCCGGGTTGTAAGATTGTTGTTGTTGCGCAGAGGACGCACCCGTCGGCGCTGGGCAGCTTCGACCAGATCGCGGCGGCGGCCAAGGGGAAGAGGATCGTCATGTTCATGGACTACGACGGCACGCTGTCCCCGATCGTCACCGACCCCGACATGGCGTTCATGACCCACGAGGTGACCGTCCGGCCGTTGTGTTGTGAGATGTTGCCATGGAATCAAATCCTCTCGATCAGCTCGTACGTGTGCTGCCAACACCCTATCTCTTCGCGTAATAATCAACGGGTGCACATGCATGCGCGCAGATGAGGGCGGCGGTGCGCAACGTCGCCAAGCACTTCCCGACGGCGATCGTGACCGGCCGGTGCATCGAAAAGGTTCGCGCATGCATTCAACATCTAGATCGATCAGAAACTCGTTGCACCCGCGTACTTCATCACTGGACCTTGGGCTATAATCAAGTGTATGTGTTCTTGTTACGGTTCAGGTCTGCAGCTTCGTAGGCCTCCCGGAGCTCTACTACGCAGGCAGCCACGGGATGGACATCAAAGGCCCAAGCTCCAAGGTACTACGTCTATAGCCAGCCAGCCATCTCATCATATCGTCTCCCCATCTTTCTATCTATATATATTCCTTCATCACCAACTAGCCACACACTGCCCATGCAGCATCAACGATATACATATCATCCTAGTCCTAGCCTTTGGCAACCTTTTCATTCGCCTAATTCCATTGCTACTTCTCTCTTCCTGCCAATTTTCCAGGAGGACAAGTCGGTCCTGCTGCAGCCAGCTCGCGAGTTCCTGCCGGTGATAGACAAGGTACATCATCATCGATCACGTCATCACTCTTTTCTTCTATATATAATTAATCATCTCAGTTCATTATGACGTACACTACCAATGCTTTTTTAGGCCGTGTTAAATTTTAGATGCAAGTAATTAGTTGAGCCATGAGGAACTTACCGGCGCACGCACGCGCCGATTACATGCATGTAGGCTTACAGGGCTCTGGAGGAGAAGACTAAGGACACGCTTGGTGCCAGGGTGGAGAACAACAAGTTCTGCCTGTCCGTGCACTTCAGATGCGTCGATGAAAAGGTGATTCCCGGCCGGTTCTATCTTCAATTCACCCCCTCGCCGTCGTCCCAGCAGTCTTACAATACCTTTAGCTAGGCCTTGGATGCCGAGTAATTTAGTTTTGCAAGTCAAACAAGAAGCAGCACAATGCATGCATGTCTATAGCTAGCTAGCTTTCTTATTCAAATGGTGATGAGCAATCGTCATGCATGAATACATGTGCTGCCCCTGTCTGGCTCCTCGTGCATCATCTTCAACAACTGCTACCCTGCAGAGCTGGAGCTCATTGGCTGACAAGGTCAAGGCCGTGCTCCGGGACTTCCCGAGCTGAAGCTCACCGAGGGCAGGAAAGTTTTGGAGATCCGGCCGTCGATCATGTGGGACAAGGGCAAGGCCGTCGAGTTCTTGCTCAAGTCGCTCGGTAAGTACTGTGTACGTACGTGCCGCCACATACATGCTGCCCCGTCTCTGTCGCCCCTCTCGTCACTGCGTGCGCGCGAGATCGAGTAACAAAATTGTCTCTGATCACTGACGGTTTTTTGTGTTCCCTCTGGTCGATCGCTCGCTTAGGATTCGACGACCGCACCAACGTCCTGCCGGTGTACATCGGGGACGACCGGACCGACGAGGATGCTTTCAAGGTGCATATATAGAAATGTTTTATATATACTTGAGTTACGATCGACATATATATACATATCTAAACACGTACAGCAGTACATGGACAAATTAAAGTTTACAAGTTGCAGTTTTATTTTCTTTATGTTGCCAACCTCTTGCGTGCTGTCACTAATAATTTACATATGTTGTGAGTCTCTGGTGAGCTCAATTGTTCGGTTTTATTCCCAGCATGGTTAAACATCAAACCTTTCTTAAACCTTGTGGCCTTAATTAGGTGTTGAGGGAGAGAGGTCAAGGTATTGGGATCCTTGTTTCCAAATGCCCCAAGGAGACAGATGCCTTCTACTCTCTCCAGGACCCCAATGAGGTATGTATATATTATATTACTAGATATATATAGACGCATACAGCAGCATGACAAAGTCACTCTCTAAGTTACTGACTGATGAAAATATGCAGTTAATGTGTCAGTTCAGCAGACGAATAAATTAAGCAAGCTAGCTAGCTGTCGATTAAAAATAACTCCTCCTATCCTTGGTTTTCCAGGTCATGGAGTTCTTGGTCCGGCTGGGCAAGTGGAGGAAGAAGCCACTGCGATCAGCGTCACCGGCACGCCCAAGGGTGCAGCAGCAGCAGCAGCAGTGACTGACGACGACACATAGCACACAGCTCGTCGCTGCTACCGCTGATCGCCAAGCTTGTTTAATTATTAGTTAGTTATTAATTGTTCACTACTCTAGCAGTAATAACCCTCCCCTAGCTACATGCATTATCCCATCTCATGTCAGCTCCCGGCCCCAGATGTGAACCGTACCGGCAACCTGCTATGCTGATTGTGTTTAGATGTTCTTCCGATATGGGTTTGAGAGGCAGGCATCCATGTGCAAAAGCTGTCTGCCGCCCTTATTAATTAGCTTAACCCAGAGGGAGGTTCATCCCCTGTATGAATTGTGTGATGACTATCTAGCTAGCTATGACCTTAACGGCTTAATTAATAATTAGCCTGCCTCCTGTAAAATGTAACATATAATAAGCATTTGTTTTATTAATGGCATCTATGCACTTCCTTTGCTGATGATCCAACTCATTGCATGTGCTTGAGTTGAATTTCTAATGGCTTTGTCGTTCGATTGTCCAATTTATACACATGCATGTATATATATTGCCTGATAAAGTATGGCATAAGCTCTATATAGCAAAGTTGTAAGCGCACAACTAACCACACTGTGGCACAGCATTGCCACACGCTCTACCGGCAATATACTCATGTGTGGAGGCCGTCCCCTAAGGCTATATATGAGCCTGACAAGGTAAAAGATTCTCAGATGATAACTGGAAGAATTTTAAGTACAAGTATCCCCGGCCAGATCGAGGTATTAATTATCCAGTGATACCCACCTGGTACATTTCAAGGATAAAAACCTTACTAGTTCTTGCATATAATGCATCCACTCAAAGAGTAATTAATGTAATTGGTTTTTCCTCCTGCCTGTCTTGTATCACAAATTTTGACTAATCTAAAATCAAGCGACTTGTGTACACAGCAAAACTCCTTGGAAAGCAAACGCTTTGTGCATGTGCTTGTTTCTCTGGGTACAAGTAGAACACACATGTACGCTAGTGTGTTCTTGACGCAGATCTAGTCAATGAGTGGTACACATACATATGCCTGCATTGTGCCTGGAATTATGATGGGAGTTTAGATTAAAAAAAAGCAGAACTTCAGGTTGTGTTTGTACCTCGGGTGACAGCAGATTATTAAGTTGCCATTATCAGATCACTGAGATTCCGTTGGATAATACTATGATTGAGTGATACCTTTCTTAGGCTGTGCGCAGCGCATGCGTTATAGGTTCCTGGAGTATTGTTTTCCGTAAAAAATCCGGGCAGCGCTTGCTCTATACCCACACGGTAGGCGCGCCTGCACGCTACAGAGAGCGTTGTCCAGTTTGCGCGCTACAGGTGGCCCTACCTGCGGCAGCAGCAGCGCGCGGAGAGAGGATGCGCGCGCGAGGATCCCAGATAGAAAGGACAGACTTGACAGCGGTGGGTCCCACGAATTTAAGCAACAAAAAAATATAATAAATCATAAACTAAAAATCAAAATTAAATTTCGATTACACTATTAAATTTATTTTAATAAATTTTTCAGAACAAAATCTTACATAGATATATTTAGATAAATTTTATTTATAAACATATGTGTCCTACCGTGTGGTTCGTATCTCTACAACTGAAAAACAGGAAACGCAATCGTCCACTTGGCAGACACATTCTCCTCCGAAAAGGGACCGCCCTATACACCCGAAAAGCGGAAAAGGAACTGCCCGGCCACCGCGACACTGCCCACGGCGCGGCTGACCCCGGCCGCCTTGCGAAGCGCCGCCGGCAACCGCGACGCTGCCCGCCACCCCCGCTCCCCCATCTCTGCCTGGCAACCCCGCCCGACGCCGCCGCGACCCAACACGAGGGCGTCCTCCCGCTCCGCGCTCCGCGCAGCACTCAACCCTCAGACGATCCTTCTTGCTGTTGCTTGTCAGTCCCACCCGCAGTCCACAGCAGCAACCGAACGACGGCGAGCGGATGGCTGACGAGGCACGAATCCTTCCCAGTTCTCACCTGCAGTGAATAGCAGCGGGCAACAACAACCGGCGGCCAACGAGACGTTCGAGGTATCTTCTATCTTTTCTCTCCCTTCCTTCGTGTGTTCTCTTCTGTGAAGAAGAACCATCCCATTTGCTTGATAAGAACAACGTGATGGATCAATGCACACCAGTGTTTTGTTTCTATGTCAACGTGGTGACAGATTAATCATACTCTATTTTATTAATTAATCAATCATATCTGTGACCGTGCTACATTTGTCATCAGTTAGAAATCATTGGGTTATGTAATGCATTGTTGGCCTGAGCATTAGCATGACCCTTTCAGTAGTTAGAAATCACCAGAGGGTTCCATGTTCAGAGCATAAGAATATCGTAAAATATTTCAGATATATACAATCTAAACTCACAAGTGAGGTCCATTCAAGTATGCAGTCACTTGCGGATAGTCTCACGATAAAGCTACATGTGTTAGCTATTCTGTGAGAAAATTTATACACCACTATTTTTATGTGGGGACAAACAAAAGCTTACTGTAAGCTCAAGAATACCAATTTGATGATTGTTCGAATAGTCTGAAAATTTCTATCCGAGTGACCCAGTGTAGTACTCATGTATTATTTTAATTATAATGTTTCAAAATAGGTAGCTTTGCCCATACCTAACAACCCAAAACATGATGATATAACTCAAGAATTTTTTAGTGGCAAAGATGGATGCTATAAATAGATCAATAGTATTATCTTGCTTGTCCATTTAGAACTGTTATGAGTTCTTAAAGTTTTTTCTAAGTAACTATAGCCGTTGATGTTACAAGTAAAAATCTAAGAGTGAGGATTAGGGAGCAGAGAACGTTTACAGATGGGGTTTCCCCCTCGTAACAAAATCTTTGGTGGTTAATTTGTTCTCCAGCAATATCCAAGTGCAAGGTGATAAGTCCGAACTTAATATATTTCATAAAGAAGGGTATCTAAAATATCAAATATACATATTGGATGCAAATATATCTTAAAGAATCTTTTATCATATCTGGAACCTGAGCATGAAAAATGATTTTCCCACCAACCATATTATATATAAAAAAGAGAGACTTGCACAAAAATTGTCCACCACTCTTCCAAAACAACAGATTCAATAGTTCTTGTAGCATCAATTTTAATCAAGCACAGAGTGATACATCAAGTGACTCAAACCATCTCACAACACAAGGTACTACACAGGATTGTTTCAGTGGTTCAGCCAACTCAAATTTGTGTGCATATGGGAGCAATGGGATATACTTCTTTTGCACATCTGCTAGACAGAAGTGAAGTCTCATAATCCAAACCACATTCACAGATGGCAGTGACCTGCAGAAATTGGAACCCATGTAAGATTGCAGGTGTTTTCTCCCCAAGGGGAGGGTAAGCAGTGGAGGCTAAAATAACCATTGATATGCTCCAATACACAAAAGGTCAGATGTTCATATTTCAAACTTAAAGATCAGTTCAAATATTTGTGCATGTAAACAACGGGAGATGAAATGTGGATTGACAAGTACACCATTGCACACTCTGGGCTTCAAGTTTTTTACACCATATATTAACTCTCCAAACTTCAAAATGAAGTAGCTGATATCCACATTACCTATTTTTTCTCCATGGGATCTTCAGATATCTTACTACTGTCGGAGTGCATGTTTTGCCTCCTTTTTAAACTGAAATCCAGCTGCACTGATGTATCATACTCATTACCAAAGACAAAATAAAGTTCATCATAATCCTGAATAGGGTATCATCTGCAACTTTTCATAGGGTATCCTCCTTGAATGGTGTGGCTTTTCCTTTGCTATCTGAAGCCTGTTGCATCAAGTAATTGGTGATGAACTTTGTCTTTTATTTGCTGCATATGAATCTCCTAAAAGTTTGGCGGGCATGAGCCTTCTTCCTTATTTTGGAGAACATTTGATTTCCACTGACCCTTTGTTTTTCAATGTGAATTGCAATTTAATATTAACTGCTACACTATCAGATACCTACTCTTTTATGGAAAGTTCACCATTCTCCAATTTTATGCACTGTTCCGAATAGTTAGTGACTGCAACCTTGTAGTGCTATTTTTCGGGTTAGTTTGCCCAGTACAAAGTGTATAAAAAACTAATTGTTTGTTAATTGCTCGTCTTGCCATTTGTTTCGGAACCAAGTCTTGTGGTTTGACCTGAATATGGATTTTTATGATTTTAAAAATATGTAAATTGTACATGAATATGGCCAAAATAATGCATTGTAGGTGCTTTCTATCTTTTGCATTGTAGGTGACAAGAAACTGCAAGCTTCAATTGCACATTATTTGTCAAACAATAGATGGTGTCCAGACTAAACTAATACAAAATTTGAACTAAATTGATTTTGTTTTATCTAGAAACAAGAAGTAGCCAAGATATGATCATTTTCAGTCGTTGGCTCACTTGTCTAGATGCTCCCATGCATGTCTAACTCAGAGCACATGCTGCCAGTTGCTTCACCAGGGTGGATTGGATCGCTTGGGAGATACTAATAGCTACTACATACTTCGGCATTCTCATTTATTATTGGACTACTAAAATTTCTTAAAGAAACTCTTTATTTCTTTCCTAAGAAAGATCAGACGGAAACATTGTGCAGTCCCAACAAGGTTTTACTTACTACTCATCCTAAAGCAGAGAGCGCATCACATTGAACATTTTCGAGTTGCAAAATAAACACATATAGAAGCATATTGTTTTTGCTTTTTTAGTGCAGACCAAGTTGCCTGTGGTTTGCTTTAAAAAATTACTTCAAAAGTTGCATGTGGTTCAACTGGTTCAGGAGCTGAGTGTTGTAAACCTTCAGTGTGTCTTGATGAAGCCTTGAACGAATGGTTAAGTATTAGGTAAGTTATGCTTCCCTATTGTTGAATCATTTCCTAGATTTGTCCCAATCGATCGACAAATGTTCAATTCTTAATATTAGAAGAGTGGACTTTAGCTGTTTGCAGGTTCATTTAGTTGCTGGCAAACATGTGGCATATGGATGATGGTGTTCAGTTGCAGGGAAAGTAGAGCATAAACCATGCAGCTGCGCGACTCTAGCTTGTCGGGCTCGTCCATTCAGTTCCTCTAGTTCTGAAGCTCTTTGTGTGATTCAGTTCTAGAGTATGTATAGCATAAGTTGTTTTCTTCACGGTAATTCATGTTTTAGAGATGTTAAAAGACATGTTAGGTTTTTCCTTATGATCTATGTAACCAAACTGCATGTATTCTAGAAACCATTTTCTTTGAGATTGTTTTGATCTCACATTATATTCTAATTATTCATCTATCGTGAAGACTTGTGAAAAAATGATGTTGCAATTGCAAACATCACGCTCTGAATATCCTTTTTGTAACAGTATAACACCTGAATATCCTTTTTGTAACAGTATAACACGTTCATATTTATATTATTATGATCTTTTTTGCCCATTACAATGCACGGGTATTTATCAATTTTTAGGTGATAATATAACACAATCCTATTTATATTATCATGGTATTGTTTTTATCCCGTTACAATGCACGGGCATTTACCTAGTAGAGTATTAGATATAGAGTATGATGAGTGCGGAAGAAATATGTATAGAGGAAAGAATCTCGCTGACCAGGATGGAATATTGCTTTTAAAGGATGAATATAGAGGAATAGCATTGCGGACAGTCTTACCTTACAACGGTGGTCCCTGGTTCCCAAAAAGTGTTTTTTGCTGAGTTTGAGCTCTGTCGTTCAGTGAATGGCAGGGAAGTGGTAGTTCTGAGAGCAGGTATTATAAACGGCGAGAAGCGGGCGGAATCCGACGTGGGAGAGAGAGAAACTAGGAGTGAGAAGAAAGCAGGCGACTGGCCAGACGGGCAGGCGAAATGCACTCTTGCGATGGCTCTCTCAATCGAGTTCTTACACATGCAGAAATCCTAAGTAGCATGTACATGCTGGGCATGTACTATCTACAACGTTTATTCCTGCTTCAAGATTCGTGCTAGAACATTCTCTCTCCTACTTTTCACACTCTCTCTCCCAGTGTTTCATACTCTCTCTCCCAGTGCACACATCTCGATGCAAAATAAACGGCTCGGATAGCACATGCTGAGCACATGTGTGCCAAAAAACTGCACATGGCAGGTATGCATTAAAGTTTGATGGGACCCGCTACTACTGCTGTGCAGATCATGGCAGGTATGCATTAAAGTTTGATGGGACCCGCTACTACTGCTGTGCAGATGGATGACCTGAAGCTTCTTGTAGCCGGCGAGCGGGCGGAACCATTAGTGCTGCTGTTAGGAGTAGCTCTTTTATAATGCATCTATGGATTAAAGTCTTGATATGGTGAGATTTGCTAAGCAAAGCTGCATTTACAAACTGATGCATTGCACGGTGGGTGCTTCAACACATCACAGCAATGAGATTTTTATCCTTCATCACGTACCCGATAGCATTTCCCCAAGACACGTCCACATCATTGGAATGGTAATCAAACGGCGCACGCGTACGTGATCGTGTCATGTAAACAATGCTGATGCCAACGTACGCAGCTACTTTATTCAACTTCTGTACTTCTTAAGTTAGGTACGTAGCTGATGATGCAGCATAACACGCATGTATGTTTTGTCGATCTCTGTTAACGAAATGAAGTGGACTTTCTATTTTGATAGAAGAATACCGAAATGTTCTTGGCAAGTGCGTATATACAGAAGAATATAATTAATGAATTGGCTGGTGCAGCATATGAAATTACTCTACTACTGCTAACAAGGCAGTTGAGACCTGGATGAATGAGATGCTGGGAAAAGTCAATGCCTTCTCATAATGGAGTGGTTTTGTTCCAATATTAATCCTAGTTATCAGCTAGTATAATGTTTGGTCAGCTGATCATGTGGTATGATTGGTAAAAGTGGACAGCTTAAACTCGATCTGGCCAATTGCACTGCAAACCCTAACTGCAGTGAACTAATAAAAAGGCATGTCTCCCCTGGAGAAGATGAGAAGATTCTGAAAAGCTGAAGTCACCATCCTAGTCATGGTCATGTGAGAGTGTTTGCTCATTCCCAGGGCACATCTACATGCTTAGCACTGACACACAATGCAGTGTGTGCTTCAAATGTTTAGCACCCCTCCATCGGGAATCATTGCCAATAATGATTGTTTGTTTGGGACCAAGAACCAGCAGCGGCACGTAGGTATATTCTATGAATCACCATGCCGTTTGTGCAGAAAAAAGAAAGGTTCTTCTGAACGTGAGGTTTCTGATCCTGTCAATGGTATCAGCACCAATCATACACTGCAAATATAGGAGTAGTGCGCATCTGAAGCATTTCTCCTGGAGGAGAGAGATGCTGCAAACACTTCCTTCCTCTGTCCCAAAAAAAAATTAGCTTTGAATCTAGATACACATTTGTCCAGATTCAAAATGCTTTATTTTTGGGACGGAGGGACACTAACTTCTTCTGCAGTGATGTCATATTATGCCAAGAACACACATACGCATGTGATCTCTTTTACTGCGTGGTCTGCTTCTTGGCTGGGTACAGTACGTGATTCAGATGTGCAGTCAGTCTCAGTCTCAGGCTGTGTTTAGATCCTGGAAAAGAGCTGAAAAAAATCCTATAGCACTTGTCATGTCACACTATAGCAATTTTGTTTTTATTTAGTAATAATTGTTCAAACATTGATTAATTAGACTTAAAATGTTCGTCTCGCAAAGTACAATAAAACTGTGCAATTAATTTTTTATTTCATCTATATTTAATACTATATATATGTGCCGGTATTTTAATGTGATAGGAAATAAGAATTCGATGTGATGGGGATGTGATAGAAAGTTTGAGAAAAGTTGGGGAACTAAACACAGCCTCAGTCAAGCATGTTCAAAAGAAAAGATTCAGACCGGGCGGTTACACCCTGTTTCCTGTGTTTCCACGCAAGAGCCCGACGGCCATTATTGGTCCGAGCTCGTCAACTGCCATGCATCGATCGAGACCGTCAATAGAATATGAGCTGCGGCCATTATTGAATGCACAGGTTCGTTGCAAGTTGCCCACTGCTTTGAGTTACAGGTCAGACTGCTTTTGTCCTTCCTTTTTTTTAGAAACGGGAATATGAATTAATATTCCAGCCTCTGTATCCTAACAATAATGCTGACCCAGGCGCGAACTCTGAACTGATGCTAGTCATCATCAGGTAAATTCAGCTTGGCCTGACCACTGTTATATTATCTCTCATTGTTCAGACAGAGCCTGATGAGGACGTACTGTACTAGTTAGTTGTCTACAGTGGAATGTATGGACAAATCAGCAAGCGAATTGGGGACGATCACAGCTGGACTCGGCCTATTAACCCTCAATTTTTTACCACATATTACACATACAATCACTACCAAAATATTAAACTTCTCCTAGTGAGGTGGACTTCTCCTAGTGTTTTGGTAGTTAAAATTTTAGTACAAACTTTTCCTACTAAATGTCTCCTAGTGAAATTCTCATGTGCTATGATTAGTGGTAGTATTTTATTACTACTTAAAACATTAGAAGAACTCCACCATTTTGGTACTGAATAGCATGACACCTCGCCAAAGTTTAGTGAATTTTGGACTTTCTATGAATTTTATATATTTTTAGAACACTTTTACGGCAAGTTCCACGTCATGTTCCGTGAACAAGATGCTCGAAATTTTATGTGAGTTCATGAATAGGGACTCAACATACACCAAATACCATGAATAACATTTTTGGAAGCACTAAATTACATTATTCCATGCGTTCAAATTTGAAATATTCGAAAAAATCAACGAAACCAAATAAATTAAGGGAATATAGTAAAAAAATCAAATTTGTCCCAAAATTTAAAAATGAGTTTTAAATAATGTATTATAGCGCCAAAAAAGACCGGGTCCAAAAAAACAAAAAAAACTTTGCCGAGAGCCCAGCCTGGCCCTCGACAAAGGAGATCTTCGCCGAAGGACCCGGTAAAGGCCTTCGGCAAAGAATTTTCTTTTTTAAAAAAAAATCTTTGCCTAGAGCTTGACGTCCGGCCCTCAGTAAAGACTAACGACAGTGGCCACCCGTGACCCATCCGGCCATCTTTGCCGAGGGTCCAGCCCTGGGTAAATATTTTCTTTGCTGAGAGGGCCGGTCTTTTGTCGAGGGCTTCGGCGTCTGGTCCTCGGCAAAGAGATCCTTTGTCGAGTGCCCGATATCGCTCTCGGCAAAGCCAGAAACCCTCAGCAAAGACGGTGTTTCCCGTAGTGGATGGTACTTATTGGACTGTAGAGGTGTAGAGTAGCCGTACGTGTACGAGTTCGGGATTTGACAAGTATTGTTCCCTCCGCTTTGAATCAGTTGTGTTTCTTCCATCGTGTCAAAGTGAGGGAACCAACTGTACGTTGTGACTTGTGGCGTGCAGCCTAGCTAGCTTAGGCCAGCCCCAACGTAGTAGCGAAAGCTTTGTCAATTAAGCAACACTAGGCTCCGATGCTAGAATAATGTGTAAAAGTTAGGGCTCTATAGATATATATAAGTGTAACTTGCATATGCTTCTATTGCCTCGGGAGAGAGACGATCTTTCACGAGAGAGAAAAAAAAAGTGATGTTAGCTTTCATCGGTTTTTCAGACTTTGGTATGTGCTTGGAGTGTAGTATAGTACGTAGTAGTCGTAGCTAATCTATATGTCTAGCTATAGCGGAATAATTTTCTAAAGCTTATACTCTTGTTGTCTTGGGTTGGTGAAGCCCTTATAGGAGTTCAGAGGAGGCAGCCCAAGGCATCATACTACAAGGTCATCTCCATGTGGTGTGGTGACCTAGCTCTTCATATGGTCATGCACGCGCGTGCCTAGCTATTACCATGGCCTGAAAGCCTTCCTACATTTTCCATACCTCTGATATTTATTTCGAACACCTCAATCATATGTCTAGTTCAGGCCTTCGGGGTCCTATACTTTGGCCAGCACTTTCTAACTATTCAATGCCACAGAACACGCAATCTTTGTCGACCCATCAGTGTCAGGTGTGCTGAAGACGATAGTGATTATGCTTTATAGTCAGATCATAAGCCTAATATTTGAACAATAATTGGAATTGCTTTTGACATGGCAATGAAGCCTAATATTCGAACAATAATTGGACTCCCTATTGACTAGGCAATGAAGCCCCCATATCTTTGCTAGGTGAAGCCAATAACCAGCAGTAATATGGATACCATTGCCGATTCAAACCATAAACCGGCATTGATGACATGGCATTGATCGGTCGTACTATATATAATATAAAATCATAGCACTCTCCTTCTTTCTCCCTCCCAACCAAGCACACCTCACCACATCACGACACCCAAATTGGTGTTGGATGATTTGTCGCTAAAAGTAGGCATAGCGACAAACGATTAGTCACTAAAAAATTTATAGCAGCGGACTTGTGATGTCGGTGTAAGTGATGTTGCTAAAAGTTTTTAGCAACGGGCAACACTATTATGGACTGGTCATCTAATGTAACAACCTTTGCCGACTAACAATTAGTAATAGTCTTTTATGACTACATTTTGATGTCACAACTTTTTGAGAGACTGATTGCCTAACAAGATCTAAACGGATTTAGAAAAATAAAAGTCCATTCAGCTACAATTTAGATCTTTACTGAATATCTTAATATGAGAAAGATGCATAGACCTGACTAGAAAGATTTCATGGTAGATCATGAGGACATATGTTTACATATAACAGTCATTGGCCAAAAACCAATGTAGGTTCTATGTGATGTGGACAATGCATCGGTGCATCAACGATGATTTATCAGCTAGAGAATTACTTGTGTGTATGCTTCATTAGTTCAATGAAATACACTAGTATTTTGGATAATACTTGTGTGTTTTAATACCCTTTTGCCTCATTGACAGTGAACAGTCTCGACACCCATGAGCTACTTGAGATGGAGATTATAGGAATTAGGAATGCAAGAGCATCTAGCCGGATTCATCATGGATGAGGTGGTGAGAGAAGATGAAATGTTCAAACACTAGGGTCACTACTCACTAGTGGAGAAAGAGACTATAGTTCCACTGGAACCGGAGCTAAAGGTCCCTCAAGGATAAAAAGTCTGGGAGCCCTATTTAGTCTCGGTTATCATAACCGGGACTAAAGGTCCCTCAAGACTAAAAACAATTGGCACAACCTCCCAATCCTACTTGAACCTAAGACCTCTTAAATTTCCTCGCACATACCTTTCCTCGCCACCTACATGACACATGTGACTATATCATGTTAATTTCTCTTCTCAACTAACCCATAGAAGACAATTTATAGTCTCGGTTGGTAAGAGTCCTGATTGGTAAACTTCACCTTTAATCCCTTTTGATATTGTGGCCCGGGACTAGTAGAAAACGGAACTTTACTTTAGGCCTTGTTTGTTTTTAGCTTCCTGAAATAATTTGTAGTTTTGACTTTAGGCCTTGTTTGTTTGTAGCTTCCTAAAATAATTTGTTGTTGGCTTTGGGACCTTCCAAAAGCCAAAAAACTCTTAGAAGCGAAAAGTCAGAAGCTCTTTAAAATATGCTTTTGGATTTTTTGTCTTCCGGGTGAAAGCTCCATGTTTGGTTTTGGATAATTAATGACAACCTAGGACTAACCTTTGTGCTAAGTGGTTGAAATAGACAAGGTGGTCCGATCCAAGTGATGGAGCTAGATGATGCATCATGGTGGATGGTGATGGTCGAAAAGTTTAATCATGTGCTCATGCTTGAAATGGAAATAGAGAAAAACAAAATCCTATGGGCTCAAGGCAAAGGTATAAAATAAGATATTTATTTTGTCGATCAAGACACAATAGAGTGTGTGGTTGGATTTTGGATAGATAACCGTACTATAAAGAGGGGAATTCTTTAATTGCAATGGTTATCTAGTGCCACTAAGTATGAGTCTCATTTGCACATACATTGCGCTTAGTGACGTGGTGAGAATTTATATTCTGCAAAATTATGTGATATGCTGACTCAAGTGCCCAATTTAGTTGGAAAATCTTTTTGGAGTTAGCACTGGAAAGGGATAAAAAAATGAAGGAAAGAAAGCGATCTTATCCTTCCACGACTCCTCGCTGCGACAGCCGCCGACTGAGCAACTCCAACAGTTTTACAAATGAGTTTGGCATTCTTGTTTTGCCAAAAAGTTCAAAAATCTCCTATCCAATAATTTGGCGAATGACTTTGGCATTTTTGTTAACTTGGCAAACATCAGGTGAAATTTGGCATTTATGCAATTCACTTGGCAATTGCCCCACGCGCTACTCCCGCGGGATATTTTCCCCTCACGCGTATAATTTTTAGTTTTGTCAAGTAAATAATGGGAACTGTTGAAGATTGACTCTTTTTACCTTTGTCATATTCACTTGAGACTTGACAAACAAAAAATTGTAAAACTATTGGAGTTGCTCTGACCCCTTGTCTCAACGACGTTGTTTCGCTTTAGACTCAGGATCCCCTCGTCACGTGCTTTTCCTGTTAGATTTTTTGTTGACACGAAATTTATAATGGTTCTCGATTTCTTTTCGTTCTACTTATATTTGGATTTAATTTCGAATCAAACCACTCAGGATTTGAAACCGTGTTGATTCATGTTTTCCTTCATAGTTTCCTTATCCTTCCGGTTCTAGTTATGTTTTCTTTCCTTTATATACATCAACACGTGCGGCAGACAACTACCTTTGTGTGCTATCCTAATCCTGATGTTGTTGCTGTTAGTATACGAAACGTTGTTGTTGTTAGTATACGAAGAGGAGACGGACAACAGCTTGACAACGGGGAGGGAGAGACAGGGATAGTTGGAGTAGTTTTTGAATGGGTCAGACTAAAATTTAGGTGGAGAGAAATTTTACCTTTTTATTATATTATTATTATTATTATTATTATTATTATTATTATTATATATATTATTAGGTATAGATATAGATTAGTGGAGATCGGATAAAGTAAATTTTCTTTGGACGTAACAGAAAAGGACTTACTATACGACTGTTGAAATCTAAGTCAGCCGATCCAATCCAAGTCCAACTCACCATGGGCCTTTTTCCGTTGGCCCAACTCAACTATCCCACTCAGTTGGTACCTGACTTATTTTTCTTATTTATATTCCCGTAAGACCATTGTTCGCACAACGACCCGTAGATGCGGCGACTTAGGGGGCGTTTGCGATCCTGAGACACGAGCCCGGTCGTGCCCGCGGGGTGCAACATGTCGTGTTTGCACCCCCTAGCCCATGAACGAGCCAGACTCCCTAGGCTTCACGGAGACCCCACAACCTGGCCCCCTTCGTACGAGAGAAACCTTCGTTTCTCCCGAGCCGAGCTCTCCGCGGTGCTTTGGGCGATTTTTGGGCGGCAGCGCGCGGGCTAGCGCGGGAAGGTTCCCCCGCGCGCTGTCCTCCGTGCGGGAAGCGGAACTTTCCGCCTATAAGGCTTGCGGCTCCACCGTCGTCTCCCCTTCCTCACTTTGCGCTTCCTCTTCCACTCGTGCGTGAGATACCGGCGGTAAGGTAAGGGTACGGTGCGTTGGCGGCTACCACCGGCGGCGTTCTCTCGTCGTGACCTCGCTTCGGCCGGGACTCCGTGGCGTTCGTGTTCTTCTTCTTCGTCTACATCCTCTACTTCCAGATCTGCTGGGACCCCGCCCGATCTGCAACCTCTACTTGCAGTTCTGCAACCTCTACTACCTGATCTGCATCCTCTACTTCCAGATCCACCTCCTCTCCATTTGTCCGGTGCCGAGCCCTAAGTGAAATGGTTCCCCATCTCTGTGTTTTTGATGTTGTTGTTATGGTTTCGTTCTTGATATGTTAGGGTTTCTGTACGTTTCATCATTTTTGATTTTTTAGGGTTTCGATCATGTTGTGTTAGGGTTACTACTTTGTTGGGTTTTGATTTGTTAGGGTTTCGAAGTACAGTATCCTGATGAGTATTGCTGCTGAGTACCAATTCTGGTACTACATCTTGCTTATTTGTTGTGAATTAATCTACTCTTTCATTTGTGAGATATAAAAAATAAGAAATTTCAAGCCAAAAGGTGTCCAGATGATTTCAAGCTAAAAAGGTGTCCAGATATATACCTTGTGCTCATACGAGTTAGAATAGTCCTTGTCTAACACGATATGGAGTCCGGTTCCAAAACATATTGGATAGATTTTTTAGGTAACATAGCCTAGGATTCGAGGCACAGTGGCTACCCGCGCATTCCGCTCTTTCCACGATTCCCAAGAGACCAAGGCGAAAAGCCAAGGTGCACTGCTCTGGTTGTTCAAAATATCCATCAATTCTTCCCAACTCCGATGGTTAAGCTCCCTCCTGGATTCCCCACTTACATCTAAATCTATCTTCTAATAACGAATCTGCAGGGCAACCTCTGGCCGGAGAGCTGGCCACATTGGCCTATTTTCCTGGGCCGTACGATCGGGCACGTGAACAACCTAGATTGTGCGAGCCCAAGTTATTTTGCAAAGAAACCCTCCAACTTTAACTAAATCAACCCGCACTCTTCCTCTCTCAGATTGTTTTGTTAAAACGTCCTCCAACTTTACCAAAATCAACCCCAATCCAAGCCTTTCATGGGCAGGCTTCCCTTCCACTCATTGGGCCTTGGTGGGCCGAATTCGGCCCAAAGTTGTTTTTCTTTATCTGTTTCTCTTTTTTCTTTATGAATAAATTTGCTGGAATTTTAAAATTACGTAATAAATCACCGAAAATCATAAAATAGAAAATCAATTTGCTTTGGAATCCTCATAAATACATCTATGCAATGTAGCCATAATAGAACATGTTTTAGTAAAAAGTTTTTATTATACATTTGTGCCTATCTTTTTTAGTAGTAAATATAAAATCAAATAAAAATCTAAAAAATAGAAATACAGTTGTTCAAAAACTCCTAATGAGAAAAATCATCACATCTATGTACAGCTAAATTTCGAAATTTGAGATGGAATTATCCTTATTTCACAATTACATTAAGCTTTCGGCTCCTTATGCTACTCTGTCCATAATAATTACATTTACCCCTTCTTACTCGACAAAAAAATAGCAAAAAATGTGATTGTTTCATTTCAATAATAAAAGTAAAATATTACTTAAATAATACCTTTAAAATGATGGAGTGTCCAAAATATGGCAACGTATGAGGTGCAAACCACCACCTTTGTGAAAACCCGTGCAAACCATGGCAAAAAATTATTCTAAATTAACCCAAAAAAATCACACATGTAGATGATATGATGATACACAACTTTGTGAAATATCTTGTCCAAACTCTACTTCATTTGTGAGATATAGAAATGAGAAATTTCAAGCCAGAAAGGTGTCCAGATGATTTGTTAGAAATTTGTTATTTTTATATCTAACAAACGAAGTCGAGTTTGGATAAGATATTTTACAAGGTTATGTATTATCGTATCATCTAGATGTGTAATTTTTTGGGTGAATTTAGATAACTTTTTTGTCATGGTTTGCACGGGTTTTCACGAAGTTGTAGTTTACACAAGATACGTTCCCCCAAAATATATGCCAAGTGCAACAATAGGTTTGCTAAAAATTAGCAAAACTATTATAATCACAAATAGATCCTATTGTAAATAGCTTGTTGTAAGGACATTATATAAATAGAGCTTATATAAAATCGTACTAAAAAGAACATTAGCTTATGAAATATGGAATTTCATGCTTTGAGTTTAAATATTCCTCTTTTCACAAATTAATTAAGTTTTAGTCTAACTCTAATTTCCCACCTTAACAATATTTACTACCATTCTTTAACCACAACAAACATAACCAAGGGGTTCACGGCGCAATGACAAAGGTCATTGGTTGGGGGGCTCCCACCCAGGGTTCAAATCCTGGGTGCGACACTTTATTCTGGATTTATTCTAGGATTTTCCGGCGCTACGCATTAAGTGGTAGACGACGTTCCCGTCGACAGCGAGACTTGCTCAAATCCATTTTACTATCCGTTGTGTGTCAGACTCAAAGAGAGAGAAAAGCATCATCTGATAGTCCATGTACTAGTCCGCTTATTCGAGGTGTGAAATTGATCTTAACCAAAGCGTAGCCCATTTGGGTCTTTGTTTAGCCTCTTCCTTCAGGGGGTCCCTCTTTGCCTACCTCCCTGTGTACCAATCCTCCGAATTAAACCTTGCTTTATCACGCCCTTCACATATTCCTCCCCAAATCTGCGATGGTCGGTTTCCTAACTCTGCTCTTAGGAAGTCTTCGTCAGGGAAATACATTTCGCACCCTTGCGCTCAAACTTTCTGGTTCTTGCAGCATTCTCCACGCTTGTCTCGCTAGGAGGGCAAGGTGAAATAATTCAAAATCTTTAAACCCCATCCCTCCCATTTCTTGGTTCTGCTGGTTTGCTCATTCATTTCGTAACAAATTCTTTATAGTTGACGAATTGGTAAACAAACGGGTCTTTCATAGTCTCAAATCTTACCATTTCTGAATTTCTACTACTGGTTGGTTTGGACAAATAGTAATATTGAAGACAGCACGAAGAGCCCTCTGAACGAGCCATGTCATAAGTAGACTACCCGAGAAGGCTCCAGTAATGAAGAAATCATGACTTTTGTCTACTTCCTTCTCCTCTTTCCTTTTCCTTTAGCTCGTGGGTTGGCAGAGGGGAGTACCGACCAATCACCTTTACCAGGAATGAAACCTGCTTGCTCCAGATTCCGAAGTACCAGTACTGAAATACTCTCAAGATCGAGGAACTGGTGTTGTTGGATCAGCGAAGTTAAGAATTGCGATTACTTTGCTTTCTTGTCGAATTTACTTCGTAGATGACTAGGCACAAACACATAGCATACACAACCAAAAAACGAAAGTGACTTCATAGTCTACTTGGTAAGGGGGTCGACGATTCCATAGCTTCTCGAATGGTGAGATTCCGCTTTCGTTTCGAGACATCATAAGAAAAGGCGGCTAGGCCAGGGGTGCCATGTCTTAGAGGTTCCAAGCAATCCCTACCTTCTCTTCCTATTCCTAAGGCTTTAACTATAAGTTAGTTGTAAGGGGATATCGATCAGGCAGGGGCGGGCTATATGAAAAGGTTAGGGGCAAGGAAGCAAGAGGGAAGGGGGTCTTTCCATTGAAAGCATGAGTTTAGAAAGTTGGAGTATGTTAAGCAAGTTCTTTTGTCAAAATGAATGAAATCCTAATTCCTTCCCAGTCGAGACACCAAAGGCGCATTTCAAAGGATGAATTTGAAACTTATACTGCCTCATTCTCTCGAACACTTTCCTCAGATGAAGGAGATGTTGTTCCTTGGATTGAGCCATAATAACAATATCATCAATGTACACCTCCAATTCTCGGCCCACCATACCATGGAATATGCTATTCTAAGTCCTCCGGTATGTGGCTCCTGCATTCTTGAGACCGCATTACTCTCCACTCATAGGCACCAACAGGACCAGGGCATCTAAATGCAGTCTTGTTAATATCTTCTTCGGTGATTGGCACCTGGTTATATCTGAAAGGATCAAGATGCCCAAGAGGGGGGTTGAATTGGGCTTGCTTTAAATTTCTAAAGCAAATATAAAAACCTATCAAATGCCAATCACCCCCTAGTGCCTACCGTCCGTGTGTCCTAGCTAGAAAGCGGTAGCAGTTCATAGGAATTAAAAACAACCTAAGCAATTCTAGTAGGAAATGTAAAAACAAGACGGAAAGTAATGCGGAAATGTAAAGAGCTAGGGAAAAGAAAATCTCATTGACGCAGCGATTTTTTCCCGAGGTATCGAGGTGTCGACACACCCCCCCCCCCTAGTCCTCGTTGGAGCACCTCGCAAGGTATCGCTCCCCCTCTACCCGCGCAAGGGTAGAGTGCTCTCTACGGGCTGATTCTTTGCCACTCCGGCTCGGTGAATCGCCCACAACCGATCACAAGAGCTTGGAGAAGAGCCGCCAACAATCTCCCGGCGGTCACTTCCTCCGAACACCACCAAACCGTCTAGGTGCTGTCGAACACCAAGAGTAACAAGCACAAGACCTTCACTTGACCCACTCAAGGCTAGGAAGGTGGATGGATGCACACAAGTCACTCCTAATCACTCTAGGAGGGAAGAACAAGATGAACTCTCTCTAATCTCTCCCTCACTAGCCTCTTGGCTCTCCAAAGGATTTCTCAAGGTGTCACCAGCTGAAACAAATGGCCAAGAGTCCCTCTAAGGACCAAGGGGGCAACTATAAATAGTCCCCACCTCCAAAACTAGCCGTTTTTTACTTTTTCTTCTCTCTGCGTAGCCACCGGACTAGTCCGGAGCTCATACCACCGGACCATGCACACTGGTCCGGAGCTCACTCTGGATTCAAACTCAGGCACCGTCGGACTACTCTGCTTGGTCCGACGCACTGGTCCGGAGCCTCGGTGCTCTCTGAGTGAAAAACTTCTTCTCTTTTTCACAGCACCGGACCATTCTCCTTAGTCCGGTGCCCTGGTCCGACGCTCTGGTCCGGAGCCAGGGAGCTCTCCGCTTAAACTCAACCTCCTGTCTTGAGGCGTCGGACTAGCCGTCGGACTAACCGTCGGACTAGTACGAAGCCTTCTGACTCTCTGAACCAAGCCACCGGACCACTCTCCTATGGTCCGGTGCTTTTCCAGACAGGTGGTCCGGAGCTCCTCGAGCTGAGATTCTGCCTAAGTCAGGGACCGTCAGACCACTCTCCTATGGTCCGACGCCCACTTAGCAGAGTGGTCCGGAGCCTCTTTCTCCCTCTAAAACAACTGTTTTCGCTGAGGTTTCTCAAGGGATTTTGCTCCTACCAGTTCTAGGGTTTATCAAGGGCTGAAAGCAAGGTCTCTAGGACTAGTTGTGACAAGTGTGCATATACCCACTTTCCTAAACTCTCCTAGGTCAAGCTACTAACCTCATACCCCCCTTTATAGTACGGTCAAAGGAAAAACAAAAGCCCTAGCTATACTTAGTGCCCTTCTCATCCTTATGGCACTAAGGACTAGCCTAGTCTTCTACTTGTATCACCATCCTTTGCAACCGAAACGACTTCTATCTTGGGGGCATGAATATCCATTAAGCCCATTCAAAAAGCATCACTAATGACTTAACATAAACAACTTTGCCTCTGCAAAACACACGTTAGTCATAGTGATCTAGTATTGTCGTTAATCACCTAAACACAAGGGTCCATGATTCTACAATCTCCCCCTTTTAGGTGATTGACGACAATACAAGCTCGAGTAGAGAATAATGAGTGAATTTTGATAAGAGAAAACATGACTTGACATGAGATAGGCATGGGTTAGTGATAAGAAAGACAAGTACATGCCTAACCATTCAAGCCATGACAAGCACAATAGATATGAATTGAGCAAAGTACTTGATTTCATAAAGGATATGCTGTAGCCAAAAGATCAGAGATTAGCGCAGAAGCAATAGCATAACCATGTGACATGATATTGTAGGAATACGAGGTTGCTACGCTAGCCGAAAACAAAACTTTTCGACCTCATAAACCAGGATCTACTGCTAGTTACAGGTTACGGGATTACCACTAGACGCGCAGGTGCAGTGTAAGATGACTTGATGTAGTCGTGCACGTCGCAGCAGGCAGTGCAGTTGCGTGGTCATTCGTCTCAACGTCCCCTTCGCGCGGTTCGTCCTTGTGCTCCAGATGCAGCACCTCCGAGGAATCCCACACGTGCAGGGAGGAAGCGTTGCGCCTCCGGACTGCTAGGTCCGCGAGGAGCAAAAAGGCGCGAGCGTGGGGAGGCGACGGCGGCTGCCAAAAGGGCGTGGATCAATATCGCTCCGCGCCCACCCCTTGCTTATATAGGCGTCCTGACGAGCTCCCACGGTGGAGGCCCATTAGAAACCCTAAACCTAGTCTAATTCGGGTCCAGGCTTCCAGCCCCTTAAGCGTGCAACCCTATGGGCTCACGCATACATAGACATGGCCCAAGTACTCTTACTCGACCAATAGTTGATAGCGGCCTCTAGCAAGGCGTGTCAACTCCTATGCATACGCTATGATCATATCAGACGAACCACTATGACCATGTACAAGTTATTCCCTTTGCCACTCGATATATGGTTCAACTCGTGGGTTAACACTTAACCCAAGCATGGCCATGCATTTGTTGATCCAATCACATGAGTGATCCAGTGATATCTCTCTCACGAAGAGAGGGGCAAATTCCATCTTGATTGTCTATGTCTCACAGCATGTTTCCCGACCACCCAAGGACCACCTTTATAACTACCCAATTACGGAGTAGCGTTTGATAGTCTCTAAGTAGATCGTTTCACATCTTGAGTACATACCACAATCTCAGGTCTAAGGACATAACGTACATGACATGAATAGAGACTTTCTCTTGTTGGGTCAGTCCAGCCTACATGTCTCACATGTGCCCACATTATTAGTTTGACATCTCCATGTCTATGACTTGTGAAACATAGCCATCAACTAATACATGTGATGGTCTAATATTCAAGTGTGCTCTTACAAGAATGCCGACCAGGGACAACTTTTAGAATAACCATTCAGGTAATTGAGTTCCACAAACAATTCACATAATCGTCAATCAATACCAGTTGTCTATAATGGATATTCTCAGAACACTATATTAATCATGGATACAACCGGAATATAATCATCTACATGATTAGCTCTAGGGCATATTCCAACAGATATATATAGATGAAAGTCCACACATGTCACACAACCATCAACACATGTCACACAACCATCAAGTCTCAACCATCACACATATCATACAATGCATAAAGACGGTAAACGTGATGCATGATGCAATAGAGTTTATACACATCAAAAGAACGAGTCCTACTAGCTCCCCCTGAAGCTAGCCCATCTACTCGACTCTCCCTCTCCCCCTTTGGCGTTGAAGCACCAAAACTAGGCGTCTAGAGGCGGAGTGGAAGCAGCGGTGGAACGGTCAAGCACCCTGAAAGCTGCCAGATACGTCTCGTCATCTGAATCCTCCCCCTGTGTATCTGTCGCTGGTAGAGAAGCGGTCTGGGGGTCGGTAGCTGACAGGCCTGCTGCGGTCGAAGACTCTGGAGCAGTAGCTGAAGGAGTAGGAGCAGGATCAAGCACCGGTGCCAGTGTCTCTGTGGGAGCCTCAGGAACGGCGGTGTCCGGTGGTGCCTCATGCACTGACTCGTCTGGAGTCTGAAGAACCGGAGACTGCTGAGGCTGTACTGGAGTGGAGGTGACCACTGTAGCATCGGTAGCGACTGCAGCTGTAGGTGGGGTAGACACGGCTGGAGCCCGACTGTCGTGAGTAGCCTCTAAGGAAGCTACGGATGAACGGTGTTGATCAGCTGTCGGTGAAACAAGCTCGGCCTCAACCTCTGCTGCTATCTGAGGACCAGTGGGGGACGGCTGCCCAGTAATGTTGTTGAACGACGCTGAAAGGTCTCTAGCAGTAGCACCCATCGTAGCAGTAAGTGGCGTGAAACCAGTAGTGAGAGGGGTGAACTGCTGAGTGGGGCCAAAGGTGTCCAACCACTGGGTCATCTGAGTCGCCGGAGACTGGAACGGGGTGGTCAATCCGGCACCCTGAAGTCCACTGGACTGTACGGCTGGGGTGGGAGTGACTGACTGACCGGCGGAGCTCGTAGGGGCCACTGAGGGGCCAACTGAGGGTCCAACTGAGAACTGTGGCCCTCCTAGCTGCCCAACTGACTGTGAGGGCTGAGATGTGCTCATCATCTGTATCTGAGGAGCTGCAGGAAACTCAAGAGGAGGAGCGCCCATCCACTTCATCATATGGGCCATAAAGGCCATGTTCTGCTGCAGCAGCTGTTGTGACTGTAACTGAAGGCGCTGGGACTCTAGCTGCATAGCGAGCATCTGTCACTGCATCTTGTCCTGTTGCTGCTGGACCTGTGTAACTGCAGTGACGAGAGAACTTTGCTGCTCATTCATTCTGTCAAGAAGCTTCAGCATCATGGTCTCGGTGGCAGAGGCAGAGCCGCCAGCCTTAGTGTCGTGAGCCCGTGGGGGCATCTGTGGAACTGGCTGGAAGTCTGCATCTGAGCTATCTGAAGTGTCCTCTGGAGTCACATCAGCTCCAGTATCTAGACCATGGAGCTCCTGCTGCTCAGCACTATGAATCGCCTCATCCTGAGCATCAACCTTTGCTCTGTCAGCTGGTGTTGTCCTCTCTCTGACAAGACGGAGGACCCGGTTTCCAAACCGGCTGTCAAACGAACCAAGAACTCTGTAAGCTGAAAAGGATGTCGGCGACTGATCCAGTAGGGCACGGAGTCCAGGGTTCGCTCCCTCAAGCTCAATAGCAATGATAGATGAAATCCAGTGAGCATAGGGAAACTGACGATGGGCCCTCATGCCATCTGCTATCATGTCCTCAATCTCTGACACAAGAAAATCTGCAACGTCGAACGGTGTCTAAGATACCAGGGCCTGAAGGAGTAGCTGCTGCATATTGGTCAGTCCTTCCTTATAACCCGTGTGAGGAAGCAGAGTACGACGAAGTACCTCGTTCAACCTGTGAACGGTGGGTCTGAGCTCTGCTGGGCTACGTCTGGAGCCCTCTGAGAAAGGTGGCTTGAAGAGAGGAGCCACCACCTGAACTAACAGTGTACGGCCACCTCGAGCTCTGCGAGGCACTGAAGCTCCTCTGTAGCACTCATAGTGTAAATCAAGCTCACCACCCTGCTGACGGAGGCGAAAGATCTCTCTGAGTCTGGTCAAGTAGAGCCTGTATCGCTCGCCTCTGAAAGTGTATTGCACAAACTTGTGCTCCGGATCCACCCATACTGAAGCATAGAACTCTCCGACCCATCTCTCAATGTAGTTACCTGAACAGCCAAGCAGATCAGCAAGTCCCGGAAGGTAAGTCAGAAATGGCCTGATCTCCTCACCAGCTAGCTCAAATATGCTCTCTAAGGAGCAAACCCTGTGCAGTCGTATCTGAATGCTGGTCAGCTGAGTTGCTCTATAGAAATCCTCCATGAGAGGTGTATGCCATCCTGGTGAGGCTTTGGGGTCTCTCTAATCTGGGCACCACTTCTCTAAAGTAACAAATCGGAGTTTCTTCACTTGCTTCGTTGTAAGATTCCTTAGATCGAGGTGAACTGAAGTTGAAGCTGTTGTCGGTGCTGCTGACTGGGGTGACTGAGCTGACTGGGAACGTGTGGAACGCCCCCAGGAACTAGGCGCCAACGGAGTCCCAAGAGCTTCAGTGACAAGCTCTGGCTCCTGTGGAGTATCCTCAGTATGTGACCCAGCTGGAGGGGTAGACGGTAGATCCCGCGGAGGGGTGCCAAGTCTGACTGTGCCTCGGCGACCGCCTCGCTTTGCGCGGTCTGCTGCATCGGCCACTGCTTCGGCTTTCTCAGCCTCTGTGATCTTTCGCTTCTTCTTCTTTGCCTTTTCAACCACTAGCTTCTTGCCCTTATCGCTAGAAGGACGTGGAGGAGGCGGAGCATCATCACCTGACCCAGCTGCGCGAGCACGAGTACTGCGAGTCATCTCTAATCAAACAAAGAATCACTGCTCACTGTCAAAACACTAGAGCCACTACCAACTGTCAGAATCACTGCCACAAGAACCACTGAGAGCTACAAGAACCACTGTCCACTGATCAAGTCACAAGCAAAACTGACAGAGGGGCCTGCAAGCCACTGGACTGAACCTCTAAGGCTTTGCCTCAATCCTTACTCGCGAGCTTTGCCCCGAGTTCAATTGTCACTGACTGCTGCTGGATAGAATAGACAGGGTATACATAAGCATATATAACATCTAGAGATAAGAAACCGTATAGAAGCAAGCATCTAGATAAGTGATAGAATGAAATCTGACAGGATACCTGAGATAAGAGAGCGTATCTATTCAGAGCAATGTCAAGTACCAAACCACACTCCGAACGAGATTTACCAGCTGCGAATTACAATTGGCAATTGATTTAATGAACTGGATTGAATTGCTTAAGAGTTTTTCAAGGAATGATACTAGGGCATAACTCAATTGACGACTCGACAAAACGCGATATCGTAAATCGAAACCATACCCTGGCAGCGATGAGTGAAGCTGTCGACGACGATAGGAAATCGGTCGAAGACGAACGCGTCGAAGACGATGACGATGAGACGAGTTCGTTCGAGGACGAACGCGTCGAAAACCCACTTAGGGTTAGGGCAAACCCTAACTTCTTTGGTTTGCAGGGGCAATGGAGGAGGGGTAAACCCTAGGGCTGGAGCTTGGCAGAGAGCTTGGACTAGCAGGTCGCCGGTGGAGGAGGGGGTGTTCTCCCGGCGGTGAGGTGGAAAGGCGGCGGTGGACGGCAGCGCGGCGACGATGGTGAAGTGGTGGTGCAGGGCGGTGGAGAGCGGCGGCGCGGCACGACGAGGAGTGGTGGAGAGGCGGCGGAGCTGAGGAGGAGAGCTCACTGGTGGCGAGATTGGTGCAGGGGAGCTGGGGCGGAGCTCGGTGCGACGGCGTACGGACGACGGAGGTGTGACACAGTGAAGAAATAGAGCCGCACGCGGGGGGTTATCCGCAAATTTTCAAAGCGTCGGACCACTCCGCTTGGTCCGGTGGCTGGTCCGACGGGTGGTCCGACGGTACCAGTGAAGAGAATACAGTGAGCGCCCGACCACCGGACCAGGGCGTCGGACGACGCACCGGACTGGTCCGACGGTGCAGAGATAAAAATGACAGAGGCATCGGACAACTTGTCATTGGTCCGGTGGTGCGTCGGACACTGGTCCGACGGATTTTGTGGCTGGAAAAGATTTATGCAGTGAGGGATAGGGCATCGGACCACTGCGTCGGACCATTGCAGAGTGGTCCAGAGGGTGGTCCGGTGCTTAATTTTGCTCTGAATTTTCCTATTTTTCTCTCCAATCTTTTCTCTTAGCCAAGTACCAACACAAAAGAGCAAAGAGGAACACTTGTTGGACTTAACGTAAGAACCATCTCTCAAACCCTCAATTTTAGAAATAATTTGTCATAGGCTAGGATTAGTTTTCTTAAGAAAATAGTTCAATAAAGCTCCAAGGGTCACCTTAGGGGCACAAGAGGGGTATTAGCTGAAGCTAGAGCGTTGAATAGCTCCCCCTAAGTGTTGAACCTAATGATGACCAAAAAACTTAACCGAAAAGAAACGAATGAGCAACACTCATGCATATACAATGCAAAACGGAATTTGAATCTAGGTTGCGTACAAGTTTAAACCGCGGTTAAGCTTTGTCACACGCTTTGAGGGCGGTTATCTTAACCGCGTTAGCCAAGCCTATGTGCATTACCAAATTAAACATGTTATATTACATATGAATGCATGATACACACAAGCTCATCTTTTAGTGAAGTTAGAGTGATCAAGCACATTCAACTCGCTTCTCAACCTACAAAAGGTTGTTTCATCGAGTGGTTTAGTGAAGATATCCGCCAATTGATCTTCGCTCTTAACTCCAACTAGTGTGATGTCTTTCCTAGCCACATGATCTCTAAGAAAGTGATGGCGAATATCAATGTGCTTGGTGCGAGAGTGTTGAACCGGGTTGTTAGCAAGCTTTACGGCGCTTTCATTATCACACAAGAGTGGAACTTCTTTTAAAAACACGTCGTAATCAAAGAGTGTTTGGGTCATGTATAAGATTTGTGCACAACTTGCTCCCATGGCAATGTATTCCGCCTCGGCGATTGACAATGCCACACTGTTTTGCTTCTTTGAGGACCAAGAAACAAGTGATCTTCCTAGCATGTGGCACCCGCCGGAGGTACTCTTCCTATCAACCTTGCACCCGGCATAATCCGAATCGGAATAGCCAACTAGTTGGAAGGGAGCTCCTTTGGGATACTAAAGACCCATGCTAGGGGTGTGCCTTAAGTACCTAAGGATTCTTTTAACCGCACAAAGATGCGACTCCTTAGGGTTTGCTTGAAACCTAGCACACATACACACACTAAACATGATATTCGGCCTAGATGCGGTGAGGTAAAGTAAACTACCGATCATAGAGCGATAAAGAGTTTGGTCAATCGGTTTACCTCCCTCATCGAGATCAAGATGCCCATTAGTTGGCATTGGGGTCTTGATTGGCTTGCAATTCTCCATCTTGAACTTCTTGAGTAGATCATAAGTGTACTTTTCTTGAGAGATGAAGGTCCCTTCTCTCATTTGCTTCACTTGAAAGCCGAGGAAGAAGGTTAGCTCGCCAATCATTGACATCTCTAACTCCTTGGACATCAAGTCACCAAACTCCTTGCAATGGTCTTGGTTTGTTGATCCAAATATAATGCCATCGACATATACTTGGCAAACAAAGATCTCTCCATTAAGCTTCTTGGTGAATAGTGTAGTGTCGACGATCCCGATCTTGAAGCCCTTCTTGATTAGGAAGTCCCTTAGCCTCTCATACCAAGCTCTTGGAGCTTGCTTCAATCCGTAGAGTGCCTTGCACAACCTATACACATGATTAGGCAAGTTTGGGTCTTCAAACCCGGGAGGTTGTGAGACATAGACAAGTTCATTTATGAAACCATTTAAGAAAGCGCTCTTCACATCCATTTGAAAGAGTTTCATTTTGTGATGTGAAGCATACGCCAAAAGGATACAGATGGCTTCAAGTCTTGCAACCGGAGCAAAGGTCTCTCCAAAGTCGAGTCCTTCTACTTGAAAGAACCCCTTTGCCACCAATCTTGCTTTGTTCCTCACAACCACGCCTTGATCATCTTGCTTGTTCCTAAACACCCACTTGGTGCCAATGATTCTTGCATCCTTTGGCTTCTCTTCAAGTGTCCACACTTGGTTCCGGGTGAAGTTGTTGAGTTCTTCATGCATGGCATTCACCCAATCCGGATCCGCAAGTGCTTCTTCTACACTAGTAGGCTCAACAAAGGAAACAAATGAGTGATGTTCAACATAAGATGCAAGTCTAAAGTGAGTCATTACTCCCTTTGATGGACTCCCTATGATTTGATCATGGGGGTGAGCTTGAAGGATAGATGTTGATCTTCTATTTGTCTCTTGAGGAGGAGGATGCGGTGCTTCAACATTGCTTGCTTCGGCCTCGGCTTGATCTTGAGGAATGTGAGTGTCTTCTTGAGCTTCTCTCACTTGATCTCCTTCATCAACTTGAGGCGTGTGGGGTGGAGAAGGATCTTGATTAACTTCATCTTCAACTTCTTCCACCTCTTGCGGGTTGATAGCACCAATTGGCATATTCCTCATTGCCTCCCTCAAGGGTTCATCACCTACATCAATATCCTCAAGCTCTCCTTGGGAGCCATTAGTTTCATCAAACTCCAAGTCATACGTTTCTTCAACTAAGCCGGTGGCTTTGTTAAATACACGGTATGCCTTGGATTTAAGTGAATAACCAACAAGGAAACCAATGTCACACCGTCGTTGGAATTTACCCAAGTGTTGGCGCTTCTTGTAGATGTACACCTTGCAACCAAACACCCTAAAGAATGAAATATCCGGCTTCTTCCCATTGACAAGCTCATAGGGGGTCTTCTTTAATAGCCTTTGGACGAAGAGACGGTTTGCCGCATAGCAAGCGGTGTTGATTGCCTCCGCCCAAAACTTCTTTGGAGTGTTGTACTCATCAAGCATAGATCTTGCTAGAGTTATGAGTGTCCGGTTCTTCCTCTCTACGACACCATTTTGTTGTGGAGTATATGTGGCGGACACCTCATGCTTGATCCCTACTTCATCACAATAATCTTCAATCTTTGTGTTCACAAATTCGGTGCCATTGTCACTTCTAATCTTCTTGATCTTCACATCAAATTCATTTTGAGCTCTTGTAGCAAACTTCTTGAAGATGCCTTGTGTCTCTCCCTTGTCTTGAAGAAAGAACACCCAAGTGTACCGAGAGTAGTCATCCACTACCACCAAGCAATAGAGATTTCCTCCAAGACTAGCATAGGTGGTAGGGCCAAATAGATCCATGTGTAGCAACTCTAGGACTCTTGAGGTTGACATGAAAGCTTTGGTTGGATGAGTGTTTGCCACTTGCTTGCCGGCTTGACATGCACTACAAAGTTTGTCCTTCTCAAACACCACATCCTTGATTCCTCTAACCATTTCCTTCTTGAATAGCTTCTTCAAGGTTGACATGCCCACATGAGCTAATCTTCTATGCCATAGCCAACCCAAAGAATTCTTGGAGAATAGACAAGCTTGCAAGTTTGCTTCATTTGAAGTGAAGTCCACTAAGTAGAGGTTGTTGTGCCGGAACCCTTTGAATATCATTGATGAATCTTCAATCTCGGTCACAATCACCTCATTTGGAGTGAAGAGACAATGAAACCCGAGATCACAAAGTTGACCAACCGATAGCAAGTTGAAGCTCAATGATTGTACTAGCAAGACATTTGAAATTGATTGATCTTGGGAGATAGTCACTTTGCCTAAGCCTTGAACTTTGCCCTTTGAATTATCCCCAAAAGTAATCTTGTCTTGATTTGCACAATCCTCATCAAGTGTGGTGAACATCCGGGGGTCGCCGGTCATGTGTTGAGTGCAACCACTATCAATTACCCAATGGCTCCTACCGGTCTTGTAGTTCACCTACACACAAGCAACTTGGAGTTAAGCTTGTTGTTTGGGAACCCCCTTAGTGCGGGGCCCATTGCCTTGTCAACCAACTCCTTAGCAACCCAAAGAACCCTAGGCTTGTTCTTCATTGGTGGTCCAAGAAACACCACAAGTGGTCTACCCTTGGAATCTTTGTTGATGACATAGTGAGCATCATGAGCAAATGGCCTAGTGTGCTTGGGCAAGGTCTTGGGAAGTGGAGTCTTGCATTGAAATGATAGATGACCAATTTGTCCACATCCAAAACACCTCTTAGGCTTGGGCTTTGGCTTCTCTTGATTGTAGCCATTGTACTTGTTCTTGTAGTAGTTCTTGGCTTCAATCTTGACTTTGGCCTTCATCACTTGGTTCTCCTTGTACCCAATACCGGTCTTGTCACTCTTCATGACGGTGCTCATTAGAAGCTCACTTTGGAGATTATGGCCCTTGGTGAACTTTTCAAGGCCACTTGTAAGCTTGGTCTTGTCATTCTTGAGCTTGGCAATTTCTTCTCGAAGAGAGTTGATCAATGTGATAGTATCTTTGTCTTCTTCTTGAGCCGGCTTGATGGTGAAGGGCTTGTTTGCCTTGAGGTTGATTAGCTCTTCCTTGAGCTTTGAGTTCTCTTCACTCATCTTCACATAATCATCATACTTGTTGGCTTCTACAACTCTCTTGCCCTTGCACTTGGCACTTTGCTCAAGAGCCACATCATCGAGCTCGATATCACAAGAGGTAGCACTTGCACACTTAGCACACGGGTTAGTAGCAACATGTGTAAGATCTTGAGTAAGTAATTCATTTGCTACCACTAGTGTACCATGATCATTTTTCACTTGATTGTAGTCATCTTTTAGCAAGTTAAACCTTGTGAGGAGCTCTTGGGATGACCTCTCAAGCTTATCATGTTTCTCATTAGCTTGCTTAAGAGAGGCTTTGAGCTCCCTAGTTCTAGATGTGAGAGAGTTAATCTCAAGCTTCAAATCATCATTAGCACTAGACAAGTTGTCAAGCTTATCATGCAAGTTTTGTTTGATTTCAAGAAGTTTGTCATTTTTACTCTTGTACTTCCTTATGATGCTAGCATACTTGTTGCAAATTTTAATTAGCTCATCATAGGAAGGTGCTTCTTCATCATCACTATCATCACTAGAGAGGTCATCACCATCATCCTCTTTTTGTACCTTCTTGTCACCTTTAGCCATAAGGCATAGGTGTGTAGAGGATGAGCCCGGCGATGAAGGAGGAGGTGGCGGTGGAATCGAAGAACCAATCACCAAAGCGGCCACCTTCTCTTCTTCACTCTCATCATCGGAGGAGTCACTTGAATCATCAATATCGGTGAGCCAATCACCCACAATGTAAGCCTTGCCATCCTTCTTCTTCTTGTGGAAGTTGAAGTTCTTCTTCTTCTTGTATGGCTTGTCTTGCTTCTTGTCATCATCACTTGAGTCATCATTGCCGCCCTTGTTCTTCTTGAAGTTCTTGAACTTGTTATTCTTGAACTTGTCTTTCTTCTCTTCGGGACATGCATGGGCTAGATGACCAAGGGTGCCGCAATTGTAGCACTTCATTTGGGAGATTTGCTTCCTTGAAGAGCTTGTGAAGAATTTCTTCTTCTTTGAGTCAAACTTGACTCCATTCTTGTTTAGCCTCTTCAACATCTTGGCGGTCTTCTTCACCATGAGAGCGATGTTGTCTTCATCATCATCATCACTTGTACTCTCAACGACATATTGAATCTTGCACTTCTCCTTGGAAGATGCCTTGAGAGTCAAGTCCTTCTCCTCTTTCTCTTTCTTCTTGGAGGATGATGAATTGGGCTTGTTTTAAATTTCTAAAGCAAATATAAAAACCTATCAAATGCCAATCACCCCCTAGTGCCTACCATCCGTGTGTCCTAGCTAGAAAGCGGTAGCAGTTCATAGGAATTAAAAACAACCTAAGCAATTCTAGTAGGAAATGTAAAAACAAGACGGAAAGTAATGCGGAAATGTAAAGAGCTAGGGAAAAGAAAATCTCATTGACGCAGCGATTTTTTCCCGAGGTATCGAGGTGTCGACACACCCCCCCTAGTCCTCGTTGGAGCACCTCGCAAGGTATCGCTCCCCCTCTACCCGCGCAAGGGTAGAGTGCTCTCTACGGGCTGATTCTTTGCCACTCCGGCTCGGTGAATCGCCCACAACCGATCACAAGAGCTTGGAGAAGAGCCGCCAACAATCTCCCGGCGGTCACTTCCTCCGAACACCACCAAACCGTCTAGGTGCTGTCGAACACCAAGAGTAACAAGCACAAGACCTTCACTTGACCCACTCAAGGCTAGGAAGGTGGATGGATGCACACAAGTCACTCCTAATCACTCTAGGAGGGAAGAACAAGATGAACTCTCTCTAATCTCTCCCTCACTAGCCTCTTGGCTCTCCAAAGGATTTCTCAAGGTGTCACCAGCTGAAACAAATGGCCAAGAGTCCCTCTAAGGACCAAGGGGGCAACTATAAATAGTCCCCACCTCCAAAACTAGCCGTTTTTTACTTTTTCTTCTCTCTGCGTAGCCACCGGACTAGTCCGGAGCTCATACCACCGGACCATGCACACTGGTCCGGAGCTCACTCTGGATTCAAACTCAGGCACCGTCGGACTACTCTGCTTGGTCCGACGCACTGGTCCGGAGCCTCGGTGCTCTCTGAGTGAAAAACTTCTTCTCTTTTTCACAGCACCGGACCATTCTCCTTAGTCCGGTGCCCTGGTCCGACGCTCTGGTCCGGAGCCAGGGAGCTCTCCGCTTAAACTCAACCTCCTGTCTTGAGGCGTCGGACTAGCCGTCGGACTAACCGTCGGACTAGTACGAAGCCTTCTGACTCTCTGAACCAAGCCACCGGACCACTCTCCTATGGTCCGGTGCTTTTCCAGACAGGTGGTCCGGAGCTCCTCGAGCTGAGATTCTGCCTAAGTCAGGGACCGTCAGACCACTCTCCTATGGTCCGACGCCCACTTAGCAGAGTGGTCCGGAGCCTCTTTCTCCCTCTAAAACAACTGTTTTCGCTGAGGTTTCTCAAGGGATTTTGCTCCTACCAGTTCTAGGGTTTATCAAGGGCTGAAAGCAAGGTCTCTAGGACTAGTTGTGACAAGTGTGCATATACCCACTTTCCTAAACTCTCCTAGGTCAAGCTACTAACCTCATACCCCCCTTTATAGTACGGTCAAAGGAAAAACAAAAGCCCTAGCTATACTTAGTGCCCTTCTCATCCTTATGGCACTAAGGACTAGCCTAGTCTTCTACTTGTATCACCATCCTTTGCAACCGAAACGACTTCTATCTTGGGGGCATGAATATCCATTAAGCCCATTCAAAAGCATCACTAATGACTTAACATAAACAACTTTGCCTCTGCAAAACACACGTTAGTCATAGTGATCTAGTATTGTTGTTAATCGCCTAAACACAAGGGTCCATGGTTCTACAATATCCTGAGTGGGCATCCAATCCAAGAGGCTCAATATAGAGTTACAAGCAGCCGAATCTACCAGTAGGTCAGCTATCGGCATTGGATACTCGTCCTTTGGAGTGGCAAGATTCAAGTTTCTGAAGTCAACACATAACCGTTGACTTGCCATTCTTTTGAATCACTGGTTTAATATTTTGATATCCCCGGATGTTAAACTTCAAGGCTAGGGTAGAGATGCTCCATTAGTAAAAGACCAATCTTCCCATACCAATCATCTTCCTCGCCCACAAAATGAATCCATCCTCGATTGAACTAGGGCTTCGCTTCGCTATTGCCTCTCCTCCCTCTATGCGCTCTCTGGTAGCGCGAATGCGTGCTTCTTTCCTTGCAGGATCTATTGTTCTAACACTTATCAAAAGGAAGTTTAGCACTCTATGTATCAAAATCAATTTGATTTTGCAGTTGCCCCATTTCGGCAGCAATTGCAGAAAGCCTGTTTGTAGCATCCATAGCCTTACGTGCTAGTACTCAATTTCTTTGTGATGAAGTGAAGACACTTATCGAGCCTCCATTTATAGAGTGGTAGAGTAATATCGCCATGCAGTACGAATTGCATGGCTGCATGCAGCCTTTATGAAAAAACAAACTTTGTAGAGCTGTTTCACCTAATCGATTCCGCAATGAATTCGGCGGATCATCCACGTGGATGGCAGGCACAATTCTTACTAGTTCTCCGCACTACTTTTTTGCCGTTGAAGACTATCATGCCTGTTTAATGAAAAACTGGCAGGCTCTGGCTACCCTACTACATCTGTACGTGTTTGCTATCAATCAGTTGAAAGACCTTTTCTTGTGTGCCCTCCTCAAACAGAGCAATAGCCATACAATGGAGAGCATAACCTAAAGGAAAGGGGTGGGTCGAAGGATAACTAAAGGTGACAAGTCGATCTATTTTTTAGAGAAGAGCTAGAGCAGTTGACAGCTCACTAAGGAGTCTGTCTCGTCTAGTAGAGCTATTATCCAATGGGTCACCAGAGTAGAGATGACCTTTTAACCATAGCATCTGACTGTATAAAATGGCAAGGTGTTTGTTAGTGCTTCCCTTTCTTTATCTAGCAAGATATCAATACAGGCAGGCTGATGGCTAACCAGAGAATCATTTCCATAGGGTTCTCGAGAGTCAACCCTATCTGGCCTACAAGCTTTTGGAGTTAGAGAATGTACACTCTATGAGGTGTAAATTGATGTAGAGGATCCAGACAAACAATACCCTTGAAGAGTTTTATGAGCATAGTCATCGAACTTCACTATACTATTAGGTTTGTCATGACATCTTCCCTCTAACTGAGTTCAAAAGACTATTTGGAAGAATGAATCAGGGTTTTTGCGCTCCTTGGAATCAGGCCTATACGTAGTGTAAGCCGTCTGCTGCTGCTAAAGCAAGGTATGAGGGTGAAAGTAAGCGATGCACATCTTGATATACTCAATTAAGTAAGACTATCTTATCTAGTTCTGTTTATGCGTCTAGTGAGCATTGAACTCCTTTGACAAGCGCAATGCTTCTTTATCGATCAGTTAGACGCTTTATACCAGGTTAAAGTTGAAGTGACGATACCTGTGCCTGCTTCCAAGCCCTCAAATATCGAGGATATGGTGTGCCCCGTTACCTTATTTCTAGGTGTAATAAAGGCTCTCCCCCGACTAGAAGGATCCAGGGACAACGGCTATTTCCTCCTAAAATATTGGCAGTAGCCGAAACGACTGGAAACCCAGGTAGCGGTCCGGAAAGGGTTGCGTGTGTGTGTTCGTAGGGGCGAGTGTGCGTGCGTGTTGAGTGCGTTGTAATGTGTACTCTAAAAAAACATAATGAACGTATCTCAATGCAAAAAATACTAAAATAATATATATCTCTGGAGATGCTCAATTAGTACGTATAGGATGCTTTTGCCAGGCCACTACGTGTTCGACTCAGGTCATCTCAACTAATTAACTATCATTGTAAGCGATTTATTTATAAACAACAACTGTTCGATGTTAATTGGTGATATGGTATAAAATAAGGGAGAGGCAGAGTGGTAACTCCACCTGGCGCTGGGGCGGCCAAGGCACAGACGGCCCAAATATCTTGTTATTGAGCCAGCAGGCAGCAGCCCATCCGTCCGGCGTCGGAGCGTTCGGACGCCCGTGCACGGGAGTGTTGGGAGCCCATCCGTCCGGCGTCGGAGGGTTCGGACGCCCGATACGTGCACTGGAGTGTTCGGACGCCCGGTACGCGGGAAATTTCGTTTTTTTTTTTCTCCTTTCATTTCATTCATTTATTAGCAGCAAGGGGGACAAGTCCAGGGAACGGTTACGGATGGCCCAGTATATAGGTGTTGCCGGATCCAAGTTGGCCCAAATAGAGATATGCGGCCCCAGGGCGATTTACACATGTTGCTTACACGGAAAAATAGCCTATTCTTTTTCTATATCTATACCTATATATACTAACACCTAATACTAAAGAGGTAAAAAATTCTATACCACCTACTAATAAAGATATATATATATATATATACCTCGTTTTTTTAGTCTGGAATTTTTTTGGTCTGACTACTTTATAAGATTATTAGTGGAGATCGGATAAAGTAAATTTTCTTTGGACGTAACAGAAAAGGACTTACTATACCACTGTTGAAATCTAAGCCAGCCAATCCAATCCAAGTCCAACTCACCATGGGCATTTTTCCGTTGGCCAAACTCAACTATCCCACTGGGTTGATACCTAGACTTATTTTTCTTATTTATATTCCCGTACGACCATTGTTCGCATAACTACGCGTAGATGCGACGACTTAGGGGGCGTTTGCGACCTCCCAGCTTGGAGGGGGGTGGTGGAGACTGGAGACAGAACATGTGGAGGAGCGTTCCCGGTGAGAGGTTTGCGAGTGGGGCCCACCTGTCGGCGTCGTTATGCGGAGCGGGAGCTGTTCGCGATGCGGCACGCCGAAGGACAGGCAGGCCGAAGCGGTGTGGACGATTTCAGTTTCCTCTTTTTAAGAGTAGAGATAAAATTAGTTAAAGTTCAAACTGATTGACTTCTCGAAAAACGAGAATTACATTCTTTTGGAGACGGAGGTAGTACTCCGTAAATGAGATAGGGAGCAGTACATGGGACATGTACTGTGCCAAAAAGGATCAGGCGACAAGTAGCTGATGCCTTGATGGCTGCTGCGCGTCAAATCTTTGTACGTTCTCATCTCACCTTAATTTGTCTGTCACCCTGGTCGATATACTTCCTCCGTTCACGAAAAAATAGATTTTTAGATTTGTCTTAAGTCAAACTTTTTGAACTTAGATCAAATTTCTAGAATAAAATATTAAATGGTATGGTATCAAACTAGTATCATTAGATTTATCAAAGAACATATTTTTGTATGGTGCTTATTTTAAGTCATAGGTGTTGTTGTATTTTTCTATAAAGTTAGTCAAAGTTAACGAAGTTTGACTAACACGGATTTTAGGGATTGATTCTTTCGTGGATGGAGGGAGTATATTGTCAAAGTAGGCGTAAGCCCATCAGTTTCACCTGTCGTCGTCCATGCTCTGTGATACGCCAACGCCTTGACATGCATGTGTGTAGGGGCCTAGCGGCTGGCGGCCAGGGCGTGATGGTCTCGGGGTCTCGCCTGTCAAGGTTGTCCTTTGTCCTTTGCCTAGCGGCTGGCGGCCAGGGCGTGACGGTCTCGGCCGCTTTTCTTTGCCGAGGGCCGTTTGGGCCCTCGGAAAAGGTTTTGTCGTGTGCCCGTGAAAAAGCCCTCGGCAAAGAATTCTTCGCCGTCTCAAAATTTCCCGAGGGCTCGCTTTTGCCAAGGGTTTATAAGCCTCATGCCCTCGACAAAGAGCCCGATTCCAGTAGTGGCTGCGCTCTCGGCCGGCGCGGCCGGCTGCCCGCCGATTGCATGTGCTCATGCGTCCCTTGAGAAATTTTGGTTAAGCCAAGCCAGCCAAGCGCGCTCGACGCGGAGAAGGCGGATCGGTGCCGCCCCGCGCCTTGCCCTGTCCCGGTCTCGTGCGCTGCGCTGGCCACTTGATTTTAGTGGTTGATATATATATATATATATATAATGTCTACATGTCTACACACAAGTAATCATGCGCTAGTCCTTTTAGTAACTGGAACCTTATACTTCTGATGAAATATATAGGAGATAATTAATGCTAACTTTTCCAAAATGCACAATTTTAATGGGAGTGTTTAGCTCCCGGACGTCTGGACGGACACCCACATCCGGACGCTAATGTCAGTTGTACTCCTACTCTGTCTTGCGCACCCTATTATCTGGATACAGACTCCTCATGCACACATGTATTCCCACCCCCACCCCCACGGGCCCCGCCCCCGTACTGCCCGGACGTCACCGCTTCACTGCACGCGGGGAGGCTCCGTTCACACCTCCCTCTTGCTGCTCACATACATGTACTTTTCCAACAACTGCAGTATGTGGGGTCAGTGGATGGGACGACGCAGGAAGGGTATGAAGGGGCATTGAGGCGAAGCAGAAGAAGCATAGAGTGATGACAAACATGCGACGTCCGATTGACTTTTCAAACATCCAGATACAACATTTGTAACATAAACCTTGAAACATATGAAACATGCATATAAAACACTAACAAAAACACACCTAAATACACTTAAAAACCATTACAAAAACATACACAACATCTAAATAAAACGCTGACAACATATGTGTTAAACGTATGCAACATACAGACAGACATACTTGAAACATGCGTCTGAAAAGCAGATGAAACATTGGGAACAAAAGTTTGCAACATATGTGTATAACCGTTGCAACATATGAAACATCTCGATCTAGTTTTACAACATCCATATAAAGCAATTGCAATATATTACCAACACATACGAAACATTTAAAATGTGCGCTTGTCACATGCATCCTATCATAGTATGACACCCTTTGCCATTTGCATTGGGGTGCCGTAGCCATGGTAGGAAGCGAGATCGGATGGCTTCGCACCAGAAGCCGATGCTCCTCCTTTGCTCCAGCTCCAGCTTTGCTCCAACTCTAGCGATTGTCGGGTGTCGCCGGGAGCGGCGGGACATGCGGAGCAACAGAGCGCGGAGCCGGTATAGGAGCAGCGCCGGGAGCCGAAGCAGGACCAACGGCGCGGGACGCGAAGCAGAGTCGTATGGTACTAGGTGCACGCCACCGCGTAGATGGCCGCGGCAACCGGACCCGCGTGCATGCGGACGTGCGGCGGAACAAGTGCAGATAGGTGGGCACACGGAGCAGGAGAGCACGAAGCCGGTACCGGAGCAGCGCCGGGAGCCGAAGCAGGTAGAGCGCACGACAGGACCAATGGCGCGGGACGCGAAGCAGAGCCGGATGGGGCCGGGTGCACGCCGCCGCGCAGATGGCCGCGGCAACCAGACTCGCGTGCACGCCGCCGCCCAGAAGGCCAGACTTGCGTGATTGCCGGCCGCAGCGGGCAGACCCACGTGCACGTCGTCGTGCAAAAAGCCGCGACGAGCAAACCCGCGTGCACGTCGCTGGGCGTGGGAATGGAGGCTCCCACGGTGGCGGTCGCATGCGTGCGGCAGGGGATTGGATAAGCATGTGAGCGGTGGCCGGTGGGGAATAAATACGTGCGACAGAAAGTTAGATAAGGATGAATAAATGTCACATGTGTAGCCTACTGGGCTAGCCCAATCGCGTCCGGCCACATATACTTGGACGGACGTCCTCGTCAGAGCATTACCAAATTTTAATGTAGGGCTGGGGGCGCCGGAGTACGACTGAATGAAGAAATAAAAAACCGAATATGATTGTTCTAAAACAAAGATCCCGCTTTCACCTTTCGATGAAAGTTTATGCTAGGAAAGAAGACGATGGAAGAGAACTATCATAGAATATTGTTTCTTCTTTATTCTACTTGTTTCATATATAATTTGGAGATGTATTGTGCCAAGTTTTAATATATAATTCATCTTCTTCTGTTCTTTGCACCAAAAAAAATAGACATGTTTTTATCCCCAAGAAGCAGCTCTACTTATTCACTCGGCGGCCATCAAAGCTTTATAAATTTTTCTCTCTCAAAAAAAAGCTTTATAAATTTTTCATAGTGTTAATTAGGCCCAATAATCTTCCTGTGTAGTGCTGCTCAAAGGAATATTTTCAATAAATTCCCAATCCAGCGGGCTCAAAAATCCTCGCACTAACTGCCTGTCCCAGCTCCGAGACGCCTGATCGATGAGTTCGCTCACAAACTCGAATCCGACCTTGTTGTTCCCATCGGTCGCATCAGGCCATCCCTTTGCTTGAAATCCAGGACATGTTCCATATCCTCGTTGAATCACACGAGCCGCCATCCCTTTGCTTGAAATCCAGGACATGTTCCATATCCTCGTTGAATCACACGAGCCGCCATCCCTTTGCTTGAAATCCAGGACATGTTCCATATCCTCGTTGAATCACACGAGCCGATCCGACATATCAAACCTTGGCGGAGGACATGAACGCCGTCCGCGACGCACCCAACTCAGGTCCTGTTTCTCATAAGTCAGGTGACTTATAAGTCAGGTGACTTAAAATCAGTGAATTAGGACATCCGTAATAGTAATAGCTAGTACTAGCTATTTGGTGAGTTGATGTGGAGATGAGAGACAATAAAAGAGATTAATATATACTAGTGGACCCATATGCTCCTCTCACATGGTCTTGGGCTACGTGAAATAGATAGACTATTTGCTTGTAGCTAGTGACTACTCTCTCTCCTACTTTTTGCTTGTCATGTCACATCTAGCTAGCTAAATAGCTAACCATTGTGGACGCTCTTATAAGTCATATTTGTTTGGTTTTCAATGACTTATAAGTCATACAGGAAATGAGTTGGAGTGTGGTCCAAAAGCAAAAATGTGTAGTCCTATGTGAAAAGAAGGTGACTTATAAATCCATATAAGTTGAGGGTGGAGCAACTTATGAACTTATAAGTTGAGGTGTTTGACAAAATAAATTACTTTTTTCACTTTTGGACTTATAAGTCACGTAACTTATGGGAACCAAACATGCCTCAGCTTCTAACAAGTCACCCGTTGGAAAGTATACTGCCTTTATGAATGCATACCTACCAGACTTTATGAATGCACGCATGCACCTTGCCCATTTGAGCTAATTGCTTAGTTATCTGAATGTGACTGTTCAAAATAAAAGTAGACGCGGGAGAAATGAAACAAGATTGGGTCTAGTTCTGTTTTAATCTGATTGGGCCTAGTTGGGTGAGGCCAGCCAATACCGTGAAAAGGGCACACGTAGCAGACGGCAGGCCCAAAGTGCCGAGGCCCGAGCCAAACGGAAACCGAGCGTGAGCTCGCAGCTGTCAAACTCGACTTTTGTGAAAGTTTATTTATTCTCCCTTAACTTCAAAACTGAATAAATCATCTCTCATAACTTTTGAAACCGTGCTATCTTTTTCTTTTTAACCTTTTTTGGCTGAGTTTTTTTTAAAAATATAATAAATCACATAAAAATCATAAAATATAAAAAAAATAATTTTAGACTCCACATGAGTAGATCTACATAGTAAACATATAATATAGTATGCCCTAGTATAGTGTTTTTTGCTATAGATTTAGATTTTTTTCTTTTCTATAATTAATTTGAAAAATTCGTAACTACAGATTTTATGTTCCAATTATTATGAAATTTTTATGGTGGCTAGTTAGTGTATGATTGAACTATAGTAAAAATGCATACTCATTAAATCATGTATAAATTAGTTATAGATTTATTTAATGTTTATGCTTGTTAAACATAAATAAATCAATAACTAATTTATACCTGATCTAATTAGTGTGAAATTTTTACTATAGTTCAAGCATACAATAAATAGACCACCATAAAAATTTCATAAAAAATAGAGCATAGAATTTGCATTTATAAATTATTCAAATTAATTACAGAAAATAATAGATCTAAATCTACAACAACAAAAAAATTGTACTAAAATATATCATATTATATGTTTACTGTGTAAATCTACTCATGTGGATTCCAATAAAATTTTATTTTCCATTTTATGATTTTTTTGTGATTTACTAGGAATTTTTAAAAAATTAGCTAAAACAAATAGAAAATAAAAACACAAAACCACTTATTACCGAGCCACGGAGGTAAAATGCACGGTTTCAACTCAAAAGTTGAGGGATGTGGTTTGCCTGGTTTTGGAATTCAGGGAGAAAAATAGATTTTTGTAAAAGTTAAAGGAGGAAAAGTAAACTTTTTCCAAAACTCGAGGAAGAAACTGCACGCAGGAGCCGCCCTCTCTCCCTGTTTTGCTTACCTCCTGAATTTTCTTTTCGTTTTGAGGCTTTCCCCGTGTGCCAATATTAGAATTTGAAATTCCCTACAAACAATTAAAAAAAATTAGTGCTCACATAGACGTGAAGTTTTTTTTAAACCTCTACACTACTATCGTCAGATTTAGCTTTAATGTGTGTCAAAACATGAAAATGAAGGTTAGGTTTTAAAGTGGCTAAAAAATGCTCGAAGTACATTTGTTGGGTTCCTCCAAACATTTCTAAAAACTTGTTTCTAAAATAAAGAAGAGTATTTTGCATCTGGAATTTTAATTATTTTTTTCTAAATTACATCGACTACTTTTTTTTCTCTTTCTTACTCCTTAATCTTCGTATACATACTGCCACCTCCATATTGGCCCATCGATACACGTGCTTATATATTATGTGCAATTGGATTGATTTCTCAAATATGGAAAATATTGGAAATTGATATAGGGAGTTGTTAGAGAACAACTTTTTAAATCTTGCCAAAAAATCTAGATTAGGAGTGAGGTTTGGAAACTCTTGGAGATACTCTAAATCAATGAGTATTTTTAAATGGCTAACAAAGTTGGAAGCATATTTATTGGGTTCCTCCAACCATTTTCAAAAATCTCACTCCTAAAAGATAAAAGACAATTTTGCATAAGCAATCTCAGACTATTTCTATATCACCTACTTTTGTACTACTTTCTTTCTTTTTTTATAAGTTTGTATTGAGAATCTTGTCCTTATTTCTTTAGTTTGCCTAGATCCTTCCACCTTTAGATTGATTTATTGACAAGTGCATGTATATTTTCATGCGATTGGACATATTTTGCAAGTGTGGAAAGATTAGGAGTTGAAATAAGAGGTTGTTACAAAGCGTTTGTTTATCTTGCTAAAATTATGATTGGAAGTGGATATAGAAACTTTCGGAGATGCTTAATGTAAACAAGTGCTCGGATGCGTCTACAGTACATTTACGTGAATTTAGTACAATATATCAGTGGTTGGACGAACACAAAAGTTTACACAGAGATGATCAGCGAAGAAGATCCTACATGTAACATGCCACACGTGGTAGTTGCGTCATCGCATATTGCAGGTGACGTGCCCTTTTCGTACCACAGGTCAAAGAACTTGACGTGGGAGTAGTGGAGCCGAAACACGGCCGGTTACAACGAACCTGCGTGAGAAAAGGAGAAAATTTTGGGCGCATGGCCGGCCACTGCACGCTGCTGCTGCCACAGGCCTGAACGGCAAACCTTAACGGATGACGGAAAGGGTGACGCAAGGAGGGAAGGGAACAATCTAGACGGTCAGAAACAAACGGCTGACGGCCGGGCAGCATAAGCCAAGCACCAGCACGGCAGCACGCACGCCGGGAGCGTCCACTCCGACACGTATATAAACACAGCGACGCCCCTGCCAGGAGACGAAGAACTGCAGAAGCGAAACGAAGCGAGAAACAGAGCAAGCAAAGCAGCAAGCAAGCTAGAGCAGAGAGCTAGCAAGTGATTGCAGTGTCGCATCACATCTGCAGTAGCAGCACGCCGGCGAGATGGTGCAGCAAGCTGCGAAGGAGGCGATCCCACTGATGACGCCGTGGAAGATGGGTCAGTTCCAGCTCTCCCACCGGGTGGTGCTCGCGCCGCTGACTAGGTGCCGCTCCTACGGCAACGTGCCGCAGCCGCACGCCGCCGTGTACTACTCGCAGCGCGCCACCAAGGGCGGCCTGCTCATCGCGGAGGCCACGGGGGTGTCGGCAACCGCGCAGGGGTACCCGGAGACTCCTGGCATCTGGACGCAGGAGCAAGTGGAGGCGTGGAAGCCCATCGTCGACGCCGTCCACCGCAAGGGCGCGCTCTTCTTCTGCCAGATTTGGCATGTCGGCAGGGTCTCCAACAATGGTATGTTTATATCTAGCAAAGGCGTATTCTATCTTTGATAGCTCTGATTATATTACTGTTTGATTGATCAGGAGTTGGTTGTTACTGATTTTCATTTGACCCAATTCGTTCGTAGGGTTTCAGCCCGACGGGCAAGCGCCTATCTCGAGCACGGACAAGCAGATTTCCCCGGACGCCGAGTCGGGAACGGTGTATTCGAAGCCACGCCGGTTGCAGACTGAGGAGATCTCCGGGATCGTCGATGATTTCAGACGGGCTGCACGGAAAGCAATTGAAGCCGGCTTCGATGGTGTTGAGATCCACGGTGCACACGGATACCTCCTTGAGCAATTCATGAAGGACAGCTCTAATGACCGCACGGACAAGTATGGCGGTAGCCTGGAGAACCGGTGCCGCTTCGCCGTGGAGGTCATCGACGCCATTGTCCGTGAGGTTGGTGCCCACCGTGTGGGCATCAGGTTGTCACCCTTTGTCGACTTCGTGGACTGCGTGGATTCAAATCCGGCTGCGCTTGGCCACTATATGATCCAGCAGCTCAACAAGCACGAAGGCTTCCTCTACTGCCACATGGTGGAACCTAGAATGGCTATTGTTGACGGTCGCAGGCAGATCCCTCACAGGCTCTTGCCGTTCCGAAGGGCGTTTAACGGCACGTTTATTGCCGCCGGCGGATACGATCGGGAGGAAGGCAACAAGGTAGTGGCAGAAGGCTATGCTGATCTCGTGGCATATGGAAGGCTCTTCTTGGCTAACCCGGACCTGCCTAAGAGGTTCAAGCTAAATGCGCCATTGAACAAGTACAACCGTTCTAGCTTCTACGCGCAACAAGATGCCGTTGTTGGCTACACGGATTACCCTTTCCTTGAAGACGGTAGCGATCATGATGAGTCAAGTACTCAAGCTTAATCATGCAAATAATCAATCTGATCAGAGCAAAGGATGTGCATTAGTGCATAGTTCATCAAGCATGAGATCACCATTCTTTGTTGTCCATTGTGACAGAGTCACCACATCTTGTTGTTTAATTCTGTACTAGTGTAAGGTGAAATAAATGTATTTGCTGAAATTACTATAATAAAATAAATGTTATTTTCTAGATCATCTGATTTCCAAGGAGATTTTCCATATGTGCTTTTTGGTAAATTCCCTTCTTCGGCCAACTAGAATGGTCGGAATCCTTATGCAGCGACTCATTGAATCCTCATTATACTAAGTCAATATAATCAGTCAAAACTAGATTCGGGCACATTGGAGGTTGCTGGACGGGTCCAAAGACATAGAAGTAGAGAAACCTCGACTACAATTATTAACAATCATGACTATACTTATTGCAGTTAGTAGATTTCATTGGTGGAAGCTTTTTATGGGGCTTGAAGCAATACATTTCTTTGTGGTAGGCATTGGAGAATGATTCTATTGAGATTACACTAATGAACAACAATTGGAATGGTTTGAGGTCAACAAAGAAATTAGGGAAATCCACATTGTTGGTCAAATCAATGACTTTGATGGCCGACCAAATATATGTTTCACCCTATTGTACGGAACTTTCCAACTATCATTCATAGTACTCTACCTATTGATTTGGATCCTTTCATATATCCAATAGAGTCAACTCAGCCTACAAATGAGCCTACCAAAGAAGACAAGAAGCGCCCATGAAAGTCACGGATGATGAGGAAGAATGCAAACACTCGGACACTGAATCTCTTGTTGTACTAAGTGATAGCAGCTATGACTCTGAATTGGCCGCATCTTCTGACAATGAATATGTTGTTCCATAAAATTTCTTTTATCTTTTATTAGACTTTCATATTCATTCATAGCTTGTTTTCCTTGTAGGTTAAGAAGAGCAGGCCCATTCACACATGCGCAGTTCATTCAATAGCCATGGTGAGGGTATTTGAATTCTTGATGGATGACTTAACCTTGGAGCCTATGGAGTTACAACGTAAGATGAAGAAGTATGCACTAGAAATTCGAGATTCCTCACGACAGGGTATTCAGGGTTAAGGAAAAGGATCTTGACATGATATTTAGCAAGTGGGAGACAATTATGACTTACTGTCCACATATAGAACTAAGCTACTCAAAATAGTTCCAGAAAGCATTGTCGAGCTGGATATGGGAAAACATCAGGGGGAGTCTGTTTCGGGAGATCCTTTGTGGCCCTCAAACCATGCAGTTGTATATATCAGAGGTTCCACGACTAGAGGTTCGTGCCCACGAATTAGCTAAAAATTTGAGTTCATTCGTCCAAAAGACAGTAGGCGTAGCTTATTTATCACCACTGCTATGCAAGCTGTAGCGACAGTACCAGGACCGAAGTCCGAAGAAACAACCTCACGTGCAGCTAGGCATACCAGGTTTATTATGATCATGAACGACACCATTGTGCCGGTCAGAGACGTACCGGTGCACCACGACTCATCACTCCTGCCCCAGGAGCGCGAGGAGCATGCTCTCGTAGTCGCCGGAGGTGTCCCCCGCGACGGCGCGCTCCAGCGGCACGCTGTTCCTCTTCTGGTACGCCTCCTTAATCAGTTTCAGGTCCACCTCAGCGCGAGTGGTGATGACCCTGGTCAGGGAGTTCTCGTCTGTGCCTACCCCTGCTATGGCCTGCCTCGCGACCTTCTCAAAGTACCTGTCGGGGCAAGTGAAGCACCGGATGATTGCCCGCAGCGTTTTGAGGTACTCATCCTTGGGGTCAGCCTTCAGATCCTGTGAATCACGGAGGTCATTAGAAAGTGTCTTATCATTGATTTGCTAGAAAAGAGGTGGTGTCATGCAAATATTTTTGTTGATAATACTAGGACACTAGCGAAATTGGACATCGGTAGGTCAAGCAAATGATGAGTACTATTGTTCAGAAATGGAATTGTGAAAACAGCATGACATTTGAGAGCTGAGTAAACTTTTTATCTACAATAATTAAATATGATTGATAAAAGTAATACTTCCTTCGAACATCTAAGTAGCAAGGTAATTCTGCAGCGGTAGATAGTAATGATACTATCTTTAAGAACAGACATACATTTGAGCACCAGATTTTATGAACTATGCAAAAGACTTGAGTGATCATGCTAACAACTATTTTAGCAGAAATTAGGAAAGAGTCCTGCTAATCAATATAAACTCGAAATGGTCATGTATATATCTACAGATGAATATGAAACTCATTCTCTTAAAAAGATTAAGGAAACATGAACACATTAAATGATCTAGAAAAGAAATTTTGACTGCAGTTGTATATATATAGTTCTGAACATTGATAGCTTTGCTAGAGCGTCATGAAATTTCCGTACCAAAGACCAAACAGAACAAGCTTCGGATGAAAATAGACCAACAAAATGTATCGATCTTAACAGACAAAACAACATAATGCAACTGATCCAGCCATAAGGGTCAGGGAAATTATCAAAACTGGATCTGAACACTAACTATTGGATGAAGTTGACCTTTATGGGAACAAAAACTAAAATTAGTAAACAACTTGCCCAATGTTACACATGCTCCTTACTAGTTGGACAATTGAATTTATAAGTGTATTATAAGACTGTAAGAATAGATAGTATATCAGTAAGAGCATGCAAGCTTATTATTTTCCTTCAGAATATATAAATGGGCGATTTATATTGATGTGGATCATCATACATGTAAATGAGGGACACCATGCAATGAAAGTATGCAGCTTACTCATTTGATAAAAGAATAATCTGGTTCAACTGTAATGCAATGCAGAAGCACATATAAGCAGAACAAATATGACATAATAAGGTCAGATCCTGTACGATTTTATAAAGCAAAGAACAAGATAAGTTTATGGTATGGTATGCACCTTGTTGATACGGTGGCCAAATGCATCATTGTAATGGTTGAATGTAGCAAGCAGCTGAGGTTTGCTCCTAGTGGTGAGGATTCTGATGATCTCATCATCACTGTAAGCCTTGTGATGGATCTTCTCATGAAGTAATTTGGCTTCTGAGTGTGCCAACCTTGTGTTGACCTCTGGTCCATCATAGCGGTATGTACTTACAAGTGGCACCAGTAGCTGAAATGAAGAACAAAACAAAGGTTAGGTGGTCACAGAATTTGACAAATTTTCCTCTCACTATCTTTTTTCCCTTTTGTTGAAAGCTCAGAAAGCTTGCAAAAGCTAGAATAAGGTTCCAAAATATAGGGGGTGTTTAGTTCCCCAAGGAATCCAAAATATTTTGGGTTTTGGTTCTTCATTTTGCAAAATGGAACTAAACACCACTCAAAATATTTGGCAAAAAGTGGTTCATTCCCCATTTTGCATTTTGGACTCAAGAGGCCAAAATAAGGGCCTGTTTAGTTCCATCCCAAAATCCAAAATCCAAAATGCCAACTATTTTGAATTCCAAAATCCAAAATGCAAAATATTTCAGGAGGTGTTTAGTTTCAACCAAAGTTTGACTTATTTTGGATTCCAATGATAGAGATTGTGAGGGTGACACACAAACCAATGTAAATTTTGGGTTATTTTGGCCTCTTGAGTTCAAAACCCAAAATAAGGAATGGACCACTTTTTGCCAAATATTTTGGGTGGTGTTTAGTTCCATTTTGCAAAATGGAAAACCAAAACCCAAAATATTTTGGATTTCATGGGGATCTAAACAGGCCCTAAGAGAATCTTTACATTGATTTGTGTGTCATCCTCACAATCTCCATCATTGGAAGGCAAATTTTGGTTGGAACTAAACACCCCACCAAAATATTTTGCATTCTGGATTTTAGAATCCAAAATAATTGGAATTTTGTATTTTGGATTTTGGTTGGAACTAAACGGGCCATAGATACGAAAATAACTGTGTCGTCTTCTGAAGTAGTAAACCCTAGCAATGTAAATCTTGCATCTCTCCATATCTAACCTTATTTTACGATTGATCTAAACAAAATCAAGAAAAGACAAATGGTGGGTTGGGGGCATCAGATTTTGGAAGAAGGAAGACTGAATTTTCATATGAGCTTTGCCTCAAGGAGGATAAAAAAACTGCAACTCGAAGTTAAATTGTACAGATCACCAGTATACAACAAAGGCAAAAGACATATGTATAATGTACTATTTTCATAAAGAACGGTCTATGTGACTGAGCACAGATACGCAGCTGGATCCGACAACTAACAATCTCATAAGCAGGTAGCATTGAGGGCCTGTTTAGTTCCATCCCAAAATCCAAAATCTAAAATGCCAACTATTTTGGATTCCAAAATCCAAAATGCAAAATATTTCAGGGGGTGTTTAGTTTCAACCAAAGTTTGGTTTATTTTGGATTCCAATGATGGGGATTGTGAGGGTGGCACACAAACCAATGCAAATTTTAGGTTATTTTGGCCTCTTGAGTCCAAAACTCAAAATAGGGAATGAACCACTTTTTGCCAAATATTTTGGGTGATGTTTAGTTCCATTTTACAAAATGAAAAACCAAAACCCAAAATATTTTGGATTTTATGGGGATCTAAACAGACCCTGAATGATTCTGAACTCATCTATCAACTTGGTAAGAGCAAATAAAAAATTCAATCACGATATCTACATCAGATCAACATTCAGGAAACGAAAATCAACAGATACAGGTTCGATCCACATTCAGTTACCCTTGGCCAAGGTAAGCAGGTAGCAATGCTATTCCAATCAATCGCACACGGACGTATCAGACCGTGATGATTCCACAGGCAAGGAAAACAGGCGAGAACGAGAGAACGCATCACCTTGCGGAAGTCCCCAGTGACGTGCGCAGCGATGTCCTCCTCAAGCGAGCGCTTGAACCGCTCGTGATACGCCTGCCTGGCCGCGAAGATCTGCGCGGAGGTGCGCGTGCAGGCTATCTCGACGAGCACGCGGTTCCCGGGCTGCCACTTCCGGGCCGCCTCGTTGGCCAGCACCGCGTCCCGCTCCGCTGGGTCCAGTGTCCACAGGATCACAGCCCTCTGGTCCCATCACAACCCAGTTAGAGTGAGAAAGAGAGAGATCTGGAGACGATTGGTCGCGCGGAGGGATCGGAGATGACCGTACATGTGGCAATGATCAGTGGTGAATCGCCTTACCTCGAAGTCGCCGGAGATCTCGTCCGTGATGGAGCGGAGGAGCTCCTCGCCGTAGGCCTCGGCGTAGGCGCGGCGGATGGCGCTGCGCTGCGCGGCGTCGCGGTGGCCGAGGATGGCGATGATGAGCGCCTCGTTCGTGCCCCACCCTGCAAGCCCCGCGGGGAGACAAACGCACCGTCAGATCGCGCGTCACACCACACCGCGAACGTACGTCGTGGACTCGTGGCCTCTATCTCAGGGATCGCGCGAACAAGAGAAACAGAGAACGCAAGACGCCGAGGCCTCTATCTCAGGTTAGGACTTAGGAGAGCGGAGGGAGGCGCTGACCTTGGAATGCCTTGCGGAGCTGCTCGCAGTCATCGGCGACGGGAGGGACAGTGGCTGGGACCCTGAGCGTCGCCATTCCCGGTGATGCACTGATGCGGGATCGAGGGGACAGACGGACAGGGGAGAAGGGACGTATAAATTGCGCGGAGATGCAGGGGACCGTTTGAGGAAAGTGGTGGATCTTGTCGCTGTGTGAAGCGTGTGCAATTATTAGTGATCTACGTGCCGTATATACTACTCCGTACAATCCTTTGTAGTATTGTACTCCGTCAAAAGAAAGATATTCTTGATCCATACACATTGGGGTGTGTCTGGAAAAAAAATGGGAGGATCAGTAAGACTGCAATGATTTTTTAGAATGGAAAAAATGTGAAATTACTGGCAGCAGCGAGAGTGCTGTATACAGCTCATTCTGATCGATATATCAAAGTAGGCTGCTTTATGTGATGTTATTAGTCTCTGTTTTTGGCCAGTCATGATTTGTTGACATTGAGCCTCATTGAGCTGTATACAGCGAGAAACTGTAATAAAAAAAAGTAATAGGAACAGAAAAAACAAATCATTACTGGGCTGATACTATCTCCTAGCACCTAGCAGACTGATGGCCCGACATTCGGTCCAGCCCAATTTTGCTGCAGAGTGAACCGCAAATGGACCGACGAGGCAAGAGCATCACGAGTTGACGACACGAGCTGTGTGACTGTGTCGTCCCTTCGGGGCTTCCGGCTTTCCCTTCCAAGTTCCAAGTTGCGAGCGAACTCTGCGCTTCCACTTCTCTCTCCACCGCTCTCTTTACCCAAACCAACCACCGGAGATCAAAAAAAAAAAAAAAAACCAACCACCGCAACGCTCTCGACTCTCGACACCGGCAGCAGCAGGAGGTGGAGCACGGGCGTGGTGATCAGACTCCCCCTGCCTGCATCCTGACCTCGACCTCTTTTCACCGACGCGAGGGCGGCGCGCGCGGGCTCAAGCACACGCAGGGATGGGGTATCTGCCGTCGCTGGGCGGGAAGGCGGCGCACCTGGTGTCCGACCTCGCCACAGTCATCCTCAACCCGGTCTCCGAGCGCGAGCGCCAGCGACACCACCCCTTCCACCTCCCGGTGAGCACCTCCTGCGCCACCTCGTTTCTATGATTCTATCCCCGCTTCGCCCTACAGGATTATATTGCTCTGCTCCTGAAATCCCGTTCCGTTTGCGGCTGCTGTCTCGATTCGATCGATTGCTGATTAGGGTGCTGCCACTGGAGATTGGAGTATAGCGTTGGCGTGTATATTCTGTCGATCGGTTATGTTTTCTGTTTGCTTTTGGGTTTCTCTTCGCTGTGGTGCTGCTAAATGCGAGCCTAGAGGTGTTCATTGGGATTTGGTCCTCGTAGATGACCTATGGAGTGTCTGAGTTCGATAGGCCTTTTATGGATATCACTTTGCCTGTACAAGTGCAGAGCAAAACCTTTGACCCAATTGCACTAAGGTAATAACAAACCGGGAGGATGGTACACACTTAGCCAACACTATTATTTTAATCAGGTTCTAATTCTCTTCTTCTATGTGTTTAGAGATACTGAGTATAGAAGTCACTTATTCTTCCAAATGCCCCACCAAATTAAGTTTTTGTAGTTTAATATGTTATCAGTTTATTCGTCTTCTTTATTTTCAATTTCTTTTTGCGAAATAAATACAGTATTTGTATCTGTCACGGCTGGTGGCAGGGAAGTGTCTAGTCTAGGGAGTGGTGATGGGATGGAAATGGACGCAGAACTGAACACTTGAAGTTTGGTGGCCCGACGATGTTGCACTTAGAGAAGGCAATATTTGGGTTATAACTTCTTGACCTTGGTCAATAATGGGTACAACTATGTATAGTCCTATCCTATCTCCAACAAAGTAACTCCAACCCTAAACATAATCCTAACCATCTCCTTTCAAATCATAAATAGAATCCTATCTCTAATTCAAAGAAGTCTAGTCTAGCTGGACGTTGAATTAGAATAATCATCAGCCTAAACTCCTGCACAATGCTGATGCTGTGGTACTGCAATCCCCACATGATAGTTTCATAGAAGTTGCTTTTGCACAGCTTTCTTTGGGGTACAAGACTTTGTTGTTGTTATAAGCTGCTTTTACTGATGAGCTGCATCATGCAATTTGGATTATAACTAACATCCAGGGTAATTATAAACTGAAAAACAACAAATCAAAATATTTCTTTGGACGTTATTGCTACTTTTTTCATAGAGCAAAAGTTTGAACGGTACCTCCATCTCCATGAGAAGAAAAGAACCCACAGCTGTAAATACTGAATTACTGATGGATTGTGTAGTCTCTGAATATTTTACAAATAAAATGGCACTTACTGTCAACCATTCCATTCATTTAAAATCTTAATGTTTCTCACTCTCTTATAGGAGGCCACTGAAGGAAAAGACACACTATTCGGTGATGATGATTCTGACCAAAATTCTGACACTCCTGATGGTCCTGACACATCTTCCTTCAGAGCATTTCTGATGTCCTTTGTGCCTTCCTCCACTGCCAGTAAGGATTCAATGGAGACCACAACTGAGCACAATCTAGATGTGGAATACCCAACTTTAACACCTGTTGGGAAGGCATGCAGTGGGAGGAAAGGCCTGCTTAGTAGAGGGAAGCATTCCATTGGCAGGATTATTAGCAAAGCAGGACTTGGTAATTTGAGACAGAAACAGACCCACAACATTGATGGTGGAATCATAGGTCAAACAGAATCGGTTGCACCCAGATTTGAAATAAAGGGATCAAAAGAGTCAACTTTGCATGATAAATTGCCAGCTATGTCTGAACCATCTGTTCTTCTGACAGAAATAATGCGAGCTGTTCTTTATACATCTCTTCCTGTTCTTGTTCAAGGAAGGAACTGGATGCTAGTATACAGGTTCGAGGCATCTCTGGAACATAAACATGTTGCTGGTTATTACCTCTTTTGCAATATAGCTAGTTTTTTTTTATATCTGTGTTCACACCTTTTCAGCACCTGGAGGCATGGAATATCTTTGTCTACTCTGTATCGAAGAAGCAGGCTTTGTGCTGGCTACTCACTTCTGGTATTCTATGTAGTAGCATTTTTATGTATTGTTCATATTTTACCCTTATGTTACACTAAACATGATATACTCTATTTTTTTCCTTATACCCTTGCATGAAATATGATTACACCACTCTAGTTATATGTTTTTGGTATAATTTCAAATAATACAGATTATACAATACAAGTATCGCTGGCAATTTTAGTGTAATACTAGCAAGCAAAGCCATGTCAATACAGTATCCTGCATAAACCAGAACACTGTAACTTTGATCATACATGCCCAAACCTTATGAATTATGACATCCTTTCACACACCAGGGATTTTCCATATTTTCATGCAAATTTTTATGCAGTGGACATACTAGTTTAATTAAAACCTTATTATGGCAATGTTTCTTAGTCTAGATGGTTCAAATTTTAAACTGCTATGTCCAGAAGCTGTTAAATATTGAACCCTTCTGACAGCACCAAAAAAAATTCCACCTCTGGAATTATGCTTGTATACAATTACAAATACACCCATATAAAGCACATACTATTCATGGGATAATTCCTTTCCTTCAGTTGTTGTGCTGACTGGGTTTCACTGCCTTGGAAAGCTTGCCAAAGAAAGACATATCCCTCAGCAGCACAGTGGGTTTCCATAATTGTGTTATCCAGCCGTTTAATCTATTGATGACAGTGCCACTGGATTCGATCGGACATTGTGGGGGACCATTGAGGAATGATGCTTTAGTTTATTGTATGTACAATTTAGTTACTGCTATCCACATGATAATTTGTTGTTTGCTATTGCAGATAGTTGGGGATCGAAGAGGAGCAGTTTTTGGTGGTTTGGTCGAGGCCCCACTGCAGCCTATAATAAAAAGGAAGTATCAGGTTCGATACACATGCTGCTGCTGATTTCAGGATACCTATTTTGCACTTATTGTACTTACATCTAATGTTTCAGGGAACTAATGACTGCTTTGTGTTCACCAACGTAGATGGCCATCCTGTTATATGCCATCCAACAGGTAATTTATGTTTGCTACTTGCTAAATTTATATTTTTTTTACAACAACTTCAAAAACAGGGGTTGCACATTTTTATGGTCCGTTGATTTCCTACACTGAATTCCAGACTACTTGCTGTGTAGCTCTGCTATCAGCCATTTTTAGGTTACTCCTTGTCTAGTTGCTTATCCTAAATGCCTAGATCTGGAATGCTTACATCTTTAACCATAGTGTTCATGTAGCCGTAGTTAATATCGCTTTTTAAGACAGTTAGGTATTCTTATTGGCTTGTTGTTAGGATGCATCCTATACTTATAAAACTGTATATCAAGAATTCTACATTTTGAATTGCAGGTGCTAATAACTATTTTACATTTTGCTCTACCGACTATTTGGCAATGGGAGGTGGTGGTCACTTCGCACTTTATCTCGATGAAGACCTGTAATCTCTGTTCTTCCTTTCCATCATGACACAAAACTCCTAGTTTCCAGTTTTGTTAGCATATTGATGGAAAATTCCTAGAAAGGTTTATATGCCAGCACGTCGTTTTGTCTTCCGTCGTCTTTTATTACCTTATGCATCTTACATTTTTTTTCCTGGCTGCTCTGTTGATTTTTGCAGTGTGACTGGTTCTAGCTCAACTTCCGAGACTTTTAACAACCCATGCTTATCCCATACCCAAGAATTCAAAATCAAAGATGTCGAGGTACATAATCTGTACTCTATAGCTGAAGGTTCTGCACGTGCTTCAGTTTTCAACATTTGTCACGATGAAACCTGATTGTAATAACCTATCTGACACAGCTTTGGGGTTTCGTCAATGCTTCAAAGTATGAAGAGATGCTCACAATCTGCCGCACCGAAAAGCAAGGAATTTGGAATCTGTGACCGTTTTGGAGTTACACTAAGCTGCTGATTGTTGGTGTCAACCGATCCTCTTGTTTGGCTTGTACAGTTTTGTAGTAAACGTTTGTATAGCATGTAGAGGAGAGTTTCCATATGGAATGAAAACTTGAAAAATGTTTTGCTTTGTATATATTAAACAGTTTTGCAGTAAACGTTTGTATAACATGTAGAGAGTTTCCATATGGAATGAGAAGTTGAAAACATGTTTTGGTTTATATATATTAAAAAAGTTTTTTAGTAAACGTTTTTATAACTACGGGAGAGTTTCCATATGTAATGAGAGGTTGAATACATGTTTTGCTTTGTATATGTTATAAATGCCATTTATAGAAAATACTAATGTATAGTACACTAATAGTTAACTGTATATATTTCATAGAAACTAAGAATGTTCTACCGTCGTTGCAGATGGAGCTTTTAAAACTGGAAGTCGGTATATATTTGTCTAAGTGCCTGTATTTTTATTTTCATATTTTTTAGGTGACGGATCTTCCACCATATATCGTTTTCCCCCAAAATGGGCCTTCGTAGCTCCGTGGGTTGTGGGTGCCGGAATGGGTTGAATTATCATAGAGAAATAGCATAGTAAAATGTGTGCTCGGACGTTTGCTTTGGTTTGACTAACAAAAAGGGTGAATCGTAGCACTGGCAACAAATCATAGTGGCGGAGCCAGAGTTTTGCCCGAGCGAGACATAATGTCATTCTATTTTCGACAAAACTAAAAAAATAACTCACATATAGTTATATAATATAAAAGCAAAATTAGATAGGCAAAATAGTTTAACTAAGTCTTAGATAGGGCCCACTCCCTATCTCATATGTGTACTCCCTCATCCCAAAATAAATATACATATCATACTTTTATGAGTCAATCAATTTTAGATTTGACTATATTTATAGAAAATAGTATTAACATTTACATATTTAAATATATTTACTATGAAAATATATAGCAGGATTAATCTCATTTTGTACTATATTTTGTACATGTTTGGTCGAAAGTTATTGTTTGACACGTGAAAAATTATTTCAGAATGTAGAGATTTTATGAATTAGTTATTTTAGAACTTTTTAGTCATGCCATGACTATGGATTGTCATGCCATCGTTTGCTAGGGAGTGAGCGAGGGAGTTATCGTTGCCAGAGAGTCATCATTTTCGGTCATCGGAAAGGCAAGGAGCTGACATGTGCCAGTACGTACCAACTAGCACAGGAGCCCGGCCACCGGCCCAGGTGGCCGGGCCTTGGCTCCGCCCCTGCAAATCAGGGTTCTATTGTAACTCCTGATCTTGTATACGAACGGAAAGAGTTGCAAGAAAAGCTGGAGGAAAAAGAGAAACCACTTAAGACACCTGGGATCCTTTTAATTCAAGATGAAAAGAATTGATCATCTTTCTCCAAAATAAGCAAAGCTTAGAGACCAAGGCCAAGCCAAAATTAGTAAGCTAATTACTCACAACCATTTCACCAAACAGTTTATGTGCACAACAAAACAACTCCGTCTGGAAGCTGCTTGCTGGTTATCCTCTACAGCTCATCAAATCCAACTTTGTGGGAGAGCAAATGGAACAAAACGTCTTCCCCACGAAAGGCGAGCAGGGGCGACGCCGTCCTTGCTTCATGATACGGTGCCGGGACGATTCGGAGCTGCGACGACGACCCCGTTACCGCCGGCGACGGAACTTTCATCGGCGGAGCGACGCCGCGATCAATGGAGGGCGCTCAATATAGGTGAGTCCTCTTCTCGGGGTGGAGTTTCTGATCTCTCGTCGCAGCTTTTCAGGGAGCATCAGCGAGTTTCGCATGGCGTGTCTGAGTTCTCTCCGGGGCATCAGGTCGTCGTTGGTGAGAGCTTGCCCTCGTCAGAGATCTGGCCGGCCATTGGAGAGGGGATTCACTTAGGCAAAGGTTCCCGTCGACGCCTCACGTTGATTCCGGATCAGCAGGCTACGTGTTTGGTTGACAAATCAGGATACTGTCCTACAACCCAAGGAGGGATCGGGCGGCTGCGTGATCAGATTGCGGATGAAATTAAATTCAAGTTGTTCGGAGCGATTCCTGCTGAGCTCCAGTGGGCCTGCAATGGCGGAGATGAGCTGCAAGGTGCCAAGAGAACAGAGGGGTTGACGGAGATAGGCAATATCCGATTGAAGGACCATTGGTTCCGGTCACCACCGAGGAACACGCCTACCGTTGGAATCCTAGGGTCAAAACCTGCTCGGGGCACACGCGTCAGTGATCTAGAGAGGGGTGAGCAGAAGGTGGAGGATGACTTCGAGTCGAAGTACCGCACATCCACCTACCCACCTTACCCCCCAGACCTGACGAGAAACCCCAATCCCCCCGATTCAGATCACCAAATTCCCAATCCTAGGGTTCCTACCAAGTTCTCGAACCTTAGTAAATTTGTTGGCCACCTATGGTGTGGAGCTCCAACTAAATCCTTTGTTGCTGCTGTTAAAAGTGATCCCGCTCCCAAAGTGTTCATCATGAACCCGGGTGGTGGGCGCTGGAACAACCCTGGCTACGGGAAAAGTGGATACGGAGCTGGGCGTCAAGATCGTGGGTGGGGTCGCGACAATGTTTGGGATCGTGCCGCCAAGAAAGTTGAAGGTGTGTCTGAAGGGGCCAGGGGAGGAAAAGCTCCGGTGGAAGATATGAAGGACAAGGTTGCTGACCAAGGATCTGATACTAAAGATGACAAATATATGAAGATCTCTGACTCCGATATGGGTGACCAGAAGAAGGAAGGTGTAGCTGCAATCGAAAGTAGTGGAAACAAAGTCATCCAAGGTAACTTCAACAATCCTGCTGGTCCCAATCTGAATAGAGGCATGTCTGGTAATATTAATCAGTCTAGGTTCCCAGCTGGTAATCAGAGTCAGAATAGAGTTCCTTGTGATGTTTGTGGTCTGTTCAATCATCTGACTAAGGATTGCAGGCGTATGAATTGTGAGATTTGTGGTTTGGGTAACCATACAACATACAATTGCAAGAGATGCATGCCATGGAATTTTGGACCTGAGTTATGTGCTACACAGGTTGAGGACCAGAGTTTCTTCTTCATTGAAGAGTGCATTGATCCAAGAGAAAATAGAGAGAAGGACAACTCTGCTGTCATCACTATAGTTGAAGGGATGGCTAATGGAAAGGACATTGAGCAGGAATTCACTAATTTACATGGATCAGTCACCTGGAAATGGAAAGATAGACAAATTGGAGAGAAAAATTCATTATGAGATTTCCTAATGCCAAAATGGTCAAGGAGTGGAGCTACTTCAAATCTCTGGAAATGAGAAGTGTGGATGCTCAGATGAAGATTGAGCAATGGTCACCAAGCATTGGTGCCAAAGGAAAGCTGCAACAAGCTTGGTTCAGGGTCAAGGGTATCCCAGCTGATCAGAGATCAGTTAGGACCCTTGGACAAGTGGGAGGATTAGTGGGTAAGGTGATGGAGGTTGATGAATCTTCTAGATTTAGTCAAGACTATGTGAGGATGAGAATAGCTTGCAGAGATGTCACCAAAGTGCCCAAGGTTGCTGAAAGTACTTTGGGGTTGTTCATTCATGACTTCACTTTTGAGAGAGAATTCTTGATAGATGGTACTGAGAAGACTCTAGCCAGTGGTATCAAGGTGGGTGACAAAGAGCAACAACCTCCACCAAAAAGATACAAGCCAAGTGGTAATTCTGGACAACCTCCATCTACTCAACATGAAAAATCAAGTAGTAAGTTTACTAGAATGAATGAGGGATAGGAGGACAAGGAACAGAATAGGAAGGAAGCCAGCAATTACAAGAACAAAGGAAAATCTCTATCTGATTCACCTAAGAAGGGAATTTCCCAAGTCAAGCAAGTGGATAAGTTCATGGTTGATGCTCAGAAATGCTACTACAAGAAGGCTGAGGATGATAGCAATCAAGAAAAAGTTCAGATACCTGATAACTTTGAGGAATCTGATACTGAGAGTGAATCCTTGAGTGACAAGCTCAGAAAGATTGGAGCCTATGAAGAATGGGGTCAAGGTAGTTCCAAAATCAATGAAGATAATGATACTCAGGTGATGTGGTGTGTTGATAATATAATAGATGAAATCCCAATGAAACAACTGATGAGCCTTAACTGCAAAGAGAAGAATGATCTTGATCAAACAGTCTCTACTATGGAGAAGGGGGGAAATATGATATCTGTAGCTAAGGGTGGGATTCCCAACAACTCATCTTCTGAAGTATTCATGACAGAAGACAGTATTCTGAACACTCAAGAAAGCATGAATTCTGGGGGGAATGTGCAGGTGGTACCAATGCAAGAAGAGAAAGGGCAAAATGAAGCAATGGCCAATCAAAAGGTTGGCAAGGATGACAAGCACCAAGAGAAGAGGAGTGACAGGCTCAAGAAAGACATCACTCTGACTACTCAGGAAAAAGTGGAGATTTTTGCTAGGAAGAGGAATGTGGAAGGTAACCCTAACACCTGTTCTATGTTTTCTAAAATGCCTAATTCTTCATTACTTGATTTATCCACTAAAATGGGTGTTGCTATGACTAATGATTACAGTAATTCCTTTGATATTTTAAGAGAACTTGAAACTGTTAGATCTAATTTGTATAATAAACAAAAGCAAATGAATTCTTGTGTGTTGACTGAGATTAATGAGGATACTGATGATGGACCTAACCTACACCTTGAATGGATACAAGAGGAAACATCAGAGCCTAATGGTTTTTCTTTTGTTCAATCCAGAAAAAAGAGGAAAGGTACTAGAAAAAATAACAGAATCACCCCCCTAAAAATTAGGGATACTCATGTCCAGGAAGATCCTGGCTTGATAAAAAGAGGTAGAAAGAAAAAAATTTAAAAATGAATATTCAAGGACTATTCTGGAACTGTAGAGGTATCAAGAAAAAAGGTACCTCTACCTTTCTAAAATCAGTTATTCAACAACACCAATTTCTTTTTGTGGGTCTTCAAGAAACAATGACTGAATGTTGTGAGGAATCGCTTTTTAGAAAGTTTGATACTCAGCAGGAATATCTCTGGGTATGGAATCCATCAAGAGGTAGATCTGGTGGTATTGTAGTTGGAATTAAACTTGATGTATTAGAGGTAGGATCTGTTAAACATGGTGAATATATGATTTAAGTAAATTTGTGGGATAAACAAGTTAAAGCCAAATGGAATCTTATGGTAGTTTATGGTGATGCCCAGGAGGAAGGGAAGATCCCTTTCTTAAGGGAGCTATCTAGTTTCTGGTCAAACAGTCAAGAGCCTTTTCTTATTGGAGGGGATTTTAACATTATTAGATTTTCTAATGAAAGAAATTCTAATAATGGAGTTCACAGACATACCAATGTTTTTAACACATTAATTGACTTCCATGAGTTAAGGGAGATCAATATGTCAGGAGGGATATTTACTTGGTCAAACAATCAAAACCCTCCTATTCTGGTTAAGTTGGATAGAGTTCTTATTTCAAATTGTATGGAAGATCTGTACCCTCAAGCTATGGTTAAAAAACTTCCTAGGGAGATTTCAGATCATAATCCCCTAATCTTTTACTCTGGAAAGGTTAGGAAACCTCATAACATTCAATTCAGATTTGAAATCAGTTGGCTGAGTAATCCTGATTTCAAGAGAGAGGTGCAAAGAATTTGGTCAAAAACATGTTTTGCCAAGTCTGCTCTAGACAGAATACAACAAAAGATAAAGCTTTTTAAGCAATTTTTTAAAGGTTGGGGTTGTAGTTTACATGGAGAAATGAGGAAAAAAAGGAGAATGATACAGGAAGAGCTAAATATCCTTGAAGAGCTGGAAGAAAATTGGGGGCTCAATTCTCTTCAAGCTATTCATAAAGTTGATCTTCTCAAGGAGAACCTCTGTCTATATGAACAAGAAGAGAGCTATTGGCATAACAGAAGTCATGAAAACTGGTTGTTAAAGGGGTATATTAACACTAAATATTTTCATAGGTGTGCTAGTGACAGAAGGAGGAAGAATACCATTATCTCATTGGAAAAAGATGGGAATATAATAGAAGGAGATGATAATCTACTAGAACATGCCACTGAATATTACAGAGACATTTTTGGTCCTGACTCCAATTTTGACATTAAAGTAGACCCTTCTATTTGGGATGATGTTGATTCTCTTAATGAACTCGATAATGAAATCCTTTGCCGACCTTTCTCTGAGTCAGAGATTAAGTGGGCTCTTTTTCAAATGGAAAAGAACAAGGCTCCTGGCCCAGATAAAATCCCTATTGAATTCTATCAGTGTTGTTGGGATATAGTTAAAGAGGACATTATTGAACTTTTTTGTGACTTCCATAACAATAAGGTTGACATTAGTCGACTAAATTATGGTATTATCACTCTTCTCCCCAAAATAAAAGAAGCCTCCAGGATACAGCAGTATAGACCAATTTGCTTGCTAAACTGTATGTACAAACTCATTACAAAAACTCTTACTATACAGATAGAACCTTATGCTGACAAGTTAATACATAGTACCCAGACTGCTTTTATGAGAGGGAGAAACATTACATCTGGGATCATATGTCTACATGAAATCCTTCATGAGACTAAGAAGAGGAAAGAAATTGGAGTGGTGTTTAAGATTGATTTCGAGAAGGCTTATGAAAAGGTTAGGTGGAATCTTCTGTTTGAGTGCTTAGGTATGATTGGATCATTAAGGTTGTCTCTGGAGGTACAGTCAATATCAAAATTAATGACTCCATTGGCCCATATGTTAAAAGTTATAAAGGGGCCAGACAAGGGATCCATTATCACCTATCTTGTTCAATTTTGTAGCTGATTGTCTCACTCGAATGGTCTTAAAAGCTCAGAATAATGGTTTGTTCTGTGGTCTGATAGGGAATATTATTCCAAAGGGAGTTACAATTCTTCAATATGCTGATGATACTATCATCTGTCTGAAACATGATTTTGAGTGTGCAAAAAACATGAAAATGCTACTGTATATGTTTGAGTTACTTTCTGGTCTCAAAATTAATTTTTACAAAAGTGAGATTATAATGATCAATGACAATGATGAGTGGGGAACAAAGTATGTTGAGATGTTCAATTGTCAATTAGGGACTTTTCCCATTAAGTATCTGGGAGTCCCAGTAAGTCCTAGTAGGTTACATGTGTTGGATTGGCTTCCCCTGGTTGAAAAATGCAGAAAAAGGTTGGGGTTTTGGAAGGGAGGTAATCTGTCTATGACTGGAAGAGCAACTCTTATTTGTGCTAGCCTCAATAACTCTCCTATGTACCATATGTCTGTTTACCTCCTCCCAAAATCCACAACAAAAGACATTGATATGATTAGGAAGTCCTTCTTTTGGCAAGGGGATGGAACAAAAAAGAAATACCATCTTGTGAAATGGGATAAGATATGCAAACACAAGAAGAAAGGTGGTGTGGGAATTAAAAATCTGAGAAAGTTAAACATCAGTTTGCTATGCAAATGGTGGTGGAAACTTGAAAATGATGAAGATCTTTGGTAGAAAATCATTAAAGCAAAATATCTTGCCAAAACAAATATCCACTTGGTATCACATAGACTGGGGGACTCACCAATTTGGGGAGATCTGTTAAAGATCAAGCCAATTTACATGCATGGTAGGAAGATAAGAATTGAAAATGGGGACAGTACTAGGTTTTGGGAAGACACCTGGTTGACTGATAGCCCTTTGAGTATTCTAGTCCCAGAGCTATATATCTTATGTGAACAAAAACAAATTTGTGTTGCTGATGTTAAGAATGGTGATATTGAGATCACCTTAAGAAGATGGCTACCTAATAACCTTCAAAACATTTGGAATCTGATCTGGGAAAAAGTGTTAACATTTCGGTTATCTGATAATTCTGATAGGGTGGAATGGAAGCTAGGAAAGAAAAAATGTTTTACTGTCAAGTCTGTTTACAGTGCTTTAACTGATAGAGAGGCTGGCTATCACTACAATCATATTTGGTCAGGGAAGATCCTTGCCAAAATCAAACTCTTCATGTGGCTTATGGAAAACAATGTTGTACTTACTAAAGATAACATGGTTAAAAGGAAATGGAAAGGCAATCCAGAGTGTTACTTTTGTAACTATCATGAATCGATTGACCATCTTTTCTTCTCTTTCTCAGTTGCTAAAACTGTTTGGGTTGCATTGCTAAATGCTTGGGGCTAATACTATTCCCAGGAATCTTACCCACTGTTGGAGATGGTTGGAGAAATGGCTCCCTGATAAGAAGAAAGTACATGTTTGGGGGGTTGCTGTTGTTTGTTGGGCTATATGGAAAGCAAGGAACAAAGCGTGCTTTGAGAAAAATTGATTAAAAATCCAATTGAGATTATTTGCCATGCTTGTGCATTAATGAGATATTGGACAAGGCTATTTGCAGAAAAAGATAGAGAATCACTTGAAGATGGTGTGAACACGATGTTGAAGCTGGCGTTGGACATTCTGACCTCCAAACCTGACAAGTCGCCAGATGATCAAGGCGAGATGAAGGATGGTGGTTTGGATTAGCTTGGACTTGATGAAACTGGCGGTTACAGGAAGGTCTTTTGCTACGGTTTTCTGGATGGTCATGATGAAAGACCCGTGGTTCTTTTAAACTTTCCACCTGTTGAACTACCTTATCTGTTGTCTGATCTCATGGTTGCCTTGCCTTTGTCATCTGGGCATTAGGTAGTTTTTTAGTAGTTTTCAGCTATGTTAAGTCTTCGATCTGAAAGGTTCATGTCTCCTTTTGCGTTGTTGGTCAAACACATGCTTGTAATATCTCTTTCCCTCTCAAACTCTTATCAACTCTGTATTTCCGTTAATGGAAATGAGGAATCTCCCCTTATCGAAAAAAACAACTCCGTCTTAATAATTTTTCGAACATCCACTTAATTTTTTTTTCAAAAAAGGTGTTGTTCAAACTTCACAATAAACAATATACATGCAATCATTATCTTACCAACACATCAATTCTCATCATTAACATATAATAAAAATAATGTATACGTGTATAACCAAGCATCATATGTGGTTTTTAGCATGTTTTTAGGACAGGGGGTAGGTTTTAAGGTGAAACTCAAAGAGGTTTAAACTAATAGCCAAATCATTTTAAAATCCAGTATTGTAGTCGCATCATTTTTTACAGAGAATAGCTTGCTTTCACCAAAAGAAACTATTTTAAAACAGTTGCCTCATCATCCGTGGTCATGGTTCAAAATAGCTCACAAACCTCAAAACAACAATAGTGTTCCTCCAATAGATCAATCAAGGTAGCTCTTGATCTTATATTCATATATCTATTTACAGGAAAATAGAAAAAAATAATTTTATAGAAAAAAAATGCACATAAATGCAGGGATCATCGATCGACTAATAAGCTACCACTAGATTATATAGATAAAAAACATAAAAATAAATAGACCAGCCTTCCTCAAATCATGCGAGCAAAGCTTGGATGCACCACCAGTTTAGCAGGTAGCCAAAAACAAATGAAGCCAAGGCTCACCGATCGATCCATCTACAAAGCTCGATTACTACTACGAGCTAACTGAAGCTGAAGCTGAACCGTATAAGAGAAAACCCGGACCGGACTCTATCCTCGGTGTCTCGGGGACTGCGACGGCGAGGACGAGAGGAGGTGCTGTTGCTAGCCGCCATGGACGCCACTACCTTTGCCCACACCAGGAGCTCCCGCTTCATCCGCTTCTCGTCGCGCCAGATCATCGGGTCCACCGCCGGCCGGTCCTTCTCGGTGGCAAGGAACATCAGCGGGGCCGCCTCCCTGCCCGACACCTCCCCGTCGCCGCCGCCGCCGGCTGCCCAGAACAGCGGCCGTAGCACCGTCTCCGCTTCCAGAGCCATCGATGATCCGCCCGTCCTGTGCACGCACCACAGCCGGCTCAAGGTCTCGAGGGTTCCCTCAAAATCAACCGCGAGCACCGTATGCTAGTAGGTGTGTGCTCGAACTGCTCCCAGATAAGAACGCGCGCGATCGTCGTTTATGTAGTAGGAGCCTATCTAGGAGGGCTAGCTTGTGTGCGAGAGAAAGAGAAGGGTATTGGTACGAGGAACTCGTTGCGCCGTCGTCGTCGTGGTGGTGGCCTCCGTGGGGTGTCCATTTTATTTATACACGGGCCGGGCGAGCATCGCATGTGCCCGGCCCCGGCCTCCCGGGCCGGGCGGGGCGCAGCGAGTGACGCAGGGCGCGCCGTGTCTGCCTGGGCGCTCAGATATGGTTGGCCCGCCGTCGCGGTCCGGCCAGTCTCTGCCGCGCGGAACGTGGCCAGGATAGGAGCATGCATATCGAGAGATGTGGTATCCATATCCGGTCGTTCTCAGGATCTCGAATAATGATCACAGGGGATAGCGTATCCACAGTGTACGTTTATGCACTCTATATCCTCCTATCTGGTAGACTGGTACCTACCGTCTCTATCTCTACCAAACATTTCTATTCTACAAGTTATATCGTCCACTGGCAGTGGCAGGACGTGGTTCTGCCGGCGGTCGATCGATGCCCCCGGCCCGGCACAAAATTGTGCAAACACTCCATGGTGGTGCCACCCACCGGCATAATTTGCGGCAAGGAAAGGCAGGCCCATGTCCCACCCACGGCTCTCGGTGTGCCCCCGGCAATAAACTGTTTGATCGCCATCGCCCACGCACTGTCACAGTCTGACAGTCACCGTCCCCGTGGAAGTCAACGTCGATCTCGTCGTCACGAGTCGCGGCGGCCCTCGTCCACCGCACCGGAACCGCTCGATCTCTTCCAACGCCTGTTTGTCCGGCTGTTGCCGCGCTATCCTTGCCTCGGCGGCGTACTGGCCGATGCATCTCCAGTCTTCTTCAACGCTGCCATGCCTCCTCCACGCCTTCCCCACTGACGCTGGCAGGCTGCCGCTAATTACCTCCTACTGCTCCAATTACCAAGGCCACAAGATCATACAGGAGCCTTGGACATTTTCAGAGGTACCTGCACCTTCCAGCGAACTAATTGAATATGTAAGTTTTAAGTGAACTGTTCATTCCCAAATAGATACCAGAGTAATATAATCTTGCTCAATAAGTTGCCATCTCAACATATACAATATAAATAACTCTAGGTAAAGTTGTTATCCGAGCCTAAGAAGTCAGAATCCAGTATGTATTGGTGGTGATTTCTCTTCTGTTTTTCTTTCGAAATATGCTGGTGTGTTGTTTACACCATTTCATGTAATATGCTTGGGTCCACACTGTCAGCAGCAGAGAAGATGATGGGCTGATGGCGTTCACTTTTGGATAGAATTTAGACAATGCTTAGAACAATCGATTTGGCAGCATAATCCATTATGATTACTTGAAAATTGTTTTTCCCTTTGAATAATTTAGGGTTTAGGGTTCTTTCTCCATCTGAGCTTATTTAAAAAAAATAAAAAATGAGATACAAAATCTAAAAACTAAAATGGAATTTCACGGACCTCAATTATTGAAAATAAAAATGTAGTTAACTAGAAAGTTATAGAACTCTTTGAGTACTATAACTTTGATATAAAGTTTTTCTTCATTCAACTTGATTTAGAAATGTTATGAATCTTAATGTGAACATCTATTTTCTAAGGGGAACCAAAATACCAACCGCCTCTAGAAATCTATTTTTAGAAATAGGTGAAATTTCTAGTCATCTTTAGAAATGTCATATTAGAGGTAGGTGGGGATTTCTAGATGTGTCTAAATATAAAGGGCATTTCTCGAGATGGATCGACTCAGAAACTATTTTTTTAGAGACGAGTGTTTATTGAGCCGTCTTTAGACTAAAAGGGTTGACTCTAAAAATGTTTTATGTAGAAGTAATACACCCAAAACGTGCCTTCATAGCTTTGTGGGTGGTGGGTGCCAGAATGGGCTGAATTATCATAGAGAAATAGCATAGTAAGATGTGTGCTCGGACGCTTGCTTTGGTCTCACCAAAAAAAGTTGAATCGTAGCACTAACAAAAAAATAGGGTTCTACTGGTTTCAAAGCCAGTGAGCCGGGATAAGGTAGTGGTGACACTAGCTAGCAGGTAGTTTTTCGGTTATCATGGTTATCCTCCAAAAGCCCTCACATGGGTTTGGTGTTGAAGGTATCACAACAACTAATACAAGTGGCTGCAACGTTTTTCTTTCGGCCATATGGGTGACGATCTAGTCTTAGAATTGATGACCATTAGACTATCAGCCTTTCTTTTTTTATGTTGTGTTCAGGCAAAAATTGAAAGTGATTTTTTTTTTGTATCTTCTCGATGTAATAACGGTGAATTGATACAATTCTTCATTCATAAAAAACACTCAAAACTCTGTAATCGTAACTCCCGATCTCGTATATGAATGGAGAGAGAGTTGTAAGAAAAACTTGAGGAAGAGGATATGCCACTTAAGACACCTAAGAATTCTTTTAACTCAAGAAGAAAAGAGTCGATCATCTTCCGCCAAAATAAGCAAATCTTGGAGACCAAGCCCAAGCCAAAATAAGCAAGCTAATTACACACAACCATTTCACCAAACAATTTATGTGCATACAACAAAGCAGCTCCATCTCAATAATTTTTTTAACACCCGCTAAAAAATTTGAACAGGATGTTGTTCAAACTTCACAATAAACAATCTACGTGCAATCATTAGCTTCCTAACACATCAATTCCCATCATCAACATATAATAAAAACAATATATTCGTGTATTGCCAATATGTGATTTTTAGCATGTTTTTAGGACATGGGAGTAGATTTTAAGCTGAAACTAGAAGAGGCTTAAACTTATAGCCAAATCATTTTAAAATCCAGTATTGTAGTCGCATCATTTTAAGCACATACTACAATATGTCTAGAAATCGAAGGTTAGGTTTTATACAAAGAGTAAGTTCAGCAAAAGAAATTACTTTAAACCAGTGGCCTCGTCATCGTTCACAATAGCTAACAGACCTCAAAACATCAGTAGTGCTCCTCCAATATGTCAATATAATCAAGGTAGCTCTTGATCTTATATTCATAAATCTATTTACAGGGAAAATAGAAAAAAAAATAAGTTTATAGAAATATATGGGATTTGCTATATTTCAGGTGCCTGAAATATAGACTTTTTTCAGGCGATGGCTACAAGCCCTTAAATATGCATCAACGATCAGATCTCTCTGTAGTTGTTTCTGTCAGCCAGCATTTTGTCCACTTACCGGGCCCGCCAAACCTTAACAGGGCATGAACCCATACCCTTTAACTGCAGTTGATGCTCATTTGGGCCAAAATGCAACTATTGGCCCAATCAACACGCATACAATCATACCGACAAAATAACAAATCAGCCGCTACACCCTCTAGCGAAGTTCTCAAAAATATTTAGTAACACATATTGAGATGTTGTCACTAAACAAATACAAAATGAATGACCTTCAAAAATTACATAACACAAATATAATAATTGCACATTTCAAATATTGCAAATACTATTTATTGTTAATGCAATTATAATGTATATGTATATAATTACAAGAGTGTTAGACTTATGCATGTAGAGCCCTGCTGACAGCACAGTTAACTTGTGCTACAAAACAAATATCTGAAACAAATAGAGAAGAATGCCACAAGCTCAAATAAAAAAAAGGCAAGAACCATATCCACCTCTAGTTCTTAGTTTTCACATGTGTTCATACTAAATAGGATCAAGTAGTTAAATGACACTTGTAGTGTGACGTCACTTAATCTTCTACATAGTATGGATGGAATGTGTTATTGTCAAAGTAACTTATTAAACTTTTGTTTGAGACCTTTTTCTGAAACAGTTTGTAAGGGCATCTTTGTAGCAGGCCACAAGCTCGCCACTGCTATGCAGTTCAGCGGCTAGCTTCTCCCACACCTTGCTCTTGCCACTAAGAGAAGCATCTGCTCACCTGAGTGCCCAACAAAGGACGCTTCTCCCACACCTTGCTCTTGCCACTAAGAGAAGCATCTGGCTCACCTGAGTGCCCAACAAAGGACCCACTCCACGGCTGCATCTGCTGGTGGCCCAACCAACTCAACCTAAATTGCAAATGTTAAGCACTATCTTACATCAAAATGACTTATGTACTACTTAATGATAGTGCACTTCCAATTTTAGAGTGTAAATTTAATCAAATGTATGAGGGTTGGATTCCTTACCCTAGTATGATCCTCCTTATAAGCAACCAAAACTATGCCTTACAAAGTCCACTTATCACCACTGGTTTCAGATTGCAGAGAACAGACTTTCCAGTTCTGCCCATTCATAGTGGATATCACAAGTCAGTGATAATAAGCAAGGCATTGTAAGGAAATATCTACAAAACCCACAAAATCATGTTTCGAAAGAGCATCAACCTGCATTTCTTCGAGAGGAATGTATTTGACAAGGTCACTAACCACCGTTCTTAGAGCCTCTCCAATATTGATTTCCTCTACATATAACAAATCAACATCAGGATGCTTCTCCGCTTCTCTGATAAGCGGATAAGCCCCACTCGAATCTCCAACTTTGCAACAGATAATTCTGCCTCTGCCACCTTTGATTGAGTTACAAGACTATTTCTTTTGTTCCTTTTTTGAGCCTCCTGCATAAGAAAAATGAGAAAACATAGACAATTACTTGTTGCGATTTTCGTCAGTAGAGATGCCATTGCACCCTTCGGTCCTCTTCGGTCCTTGTTTCAGCTTAACCTGTCATAAGATCTAATGTTAAAAAACTAACAATTGACTTGGCGAAACATAATGTTATACATGCCATGCTGGGGTTCTGCCACTTAACATAGTGCACAAGAGCATCATTTACCTTTTCCATTGCATCAGGATATTGTTAAACCGATTTATTGACTTTTTCTGCAATGTAACTTGTACCAGAAGCATCGCGTATAATTGAATCATATCCAACTTCTACAGAAAGAACAACGACAAAATGAACTCTCAAAAAAGTGAGTAAGGAAAAAGGAGAAATTATTGATCATAGATTATTAACATATCAATAGAATTCTTTTCTATGGAAGCACAATCACAAATCAGACAGATCATGATTTTTTTTCTATGGAAGCACAATCACAGATCACAAAAGACAAAAATTTTTCTATGGAATGACAGATCACAACTTTTTTTCTATGGAAGCACAATCACAGATCACAAGAGACAATTCTTTTCTATGGAATGACAATCACGGATCACAAGAGAATTTTTTTCTATGGAAGCACAATCACAGATCACAAGAGACAATTCTTTTCTATGGAATGACAATCACGGATCACAAGAGACAATTTTTTTCTATGGAAGCACAATCACAGATCACAAGAGACAATTTGTTTTCTATGGAATGACGGATCACAATTTTTTTTCTATGGAAGCACAATCACAGATCACAAGAGACAATTTTTTTCTATGGAATGACAAAACACAAATGTTTTTTCTATGTTGTGGAATATTAGGATACATGACAACTGGCCCAGACAAAAAAACTAAGCCTCAAACAAAGATATGCATCTGTTATCAATTAGCTAAGAATGTAAAGTTAATCCTAAAATCCTAAAATAGACAAAGAAAATAATCTAAAAATAACAACAATCTAAAAAACATCTGCTCCTAGTATACTACTCTTGCACACCCAAGATGCAACAACAACATCGTTGGTCCCTAAAATCTAAAAACACACCCGAAAAAAGCATAATCTAATGAAAACTAATGGTTTTTGCTGCCATCTGCATATAGAAATTAGAGCTGCGGATAGTGGCATCAATAGGTTATGTAGTTATGCAATTTGGAGAAAATTTAGAGGCACGAAAATAAGATGTTTGCTTTCAAAGGCACCGACCTAGAAGGACTTCAGGAAATGCTCATCTTCAGGAAATGTCTCCAGATTTTTTTACTTCAACGAAGAACCTAAACATGATACCTAACCTGATCATTGCATCATTCAAATGCCCTAACATGCTCAAACAATAGGCAATAAACTAGTTCACTCAACTCCGAATATTTTCAAACAACAGGCAGCGGCTAAAAAGCATGAAGCCCATAGTAGCATTTAAACGCAATTCAATCACAGCAGCGGCTAAAGGCAATTAAACAAACAATTGTAGATAGCGGACTGAAATTAAACACCCTTAGAACTTAAAGCAGTGGCACCTACAAGCTTACAACATGTAAGAATTAGATAGACTGCACGTACAGAGTTCTAGTGCTAAATGTTGCTGGCCAACCCCCCCCCCCCCCCCCCCCCCCCCACAAATCCAATCAAAAACCAAATCAGTGAGAGCAAGAAAGACAAGTGTTAGGAATAATTATCATCGTGCAAGTTAACACCTGAAGACAACCTGTAGGGAATCACCTAATGTTTTTAGGCTAAAATCAAAATATAAATAATATAACAAATCACAATAAACAAAGAAAAAGTTGGGGATCTGGGGTTGGGCTTAATGAAAGTCCTACAATGGAAAAAACTACAATTACATATACTGAGAACTAAAATTGCAGTACCTAGTAGCTGCAAATTACATTATTGATGATTGCAATTATGTAGCGGAATTTTTAATTTGCACACTTTAATATGCAGTAATATATTGTGGATGCATCTTATTTTTATAGTATCAGCTTTACTACTGTTAGAGATAAAAAAATATTAGCTTCGCAAGACGGTAAGATTGGGGTTGGGGTTAAAGTGCTGCAAGCATATCAGATCAAATAAACTGAGGGTAACATAAGCCAACAACAGACCAAAATTACACCTATAGAAAAATTGATTCTGAGGTATAGAAAAAATTGATTATTAAATTCCCCAACCCCAACCACACCTCACAACCAAATCCAACTCTACCCAACCCAGGGAGGCAGGGAGCAGCCACCAGCACAGGGAGAACGGGTGTGAAATCGGCTCGCTGCGCTCCGCTCTTGCTCTCGCCGTTGCACGTCGTCCGCCAAATTTGCTTACCGGAGCAAATCGGACTCCCTATCCCCACCCTACCGGCCACTGGCTACCAACCGCGGCAGCCGCGCGCACCATTCAGCACAACCAAACACACAACGTCAGTATGCCACCGAGGCCAGCAGAGACAATGGCACCACTGCGCCGCACGTAACTGTGCGCGCGCAGCTACTTCCTCCTCTTGCTCGTGTTGCTGCCTTGTGTGCCGAGTGGCAGTGTAGTCGCAGCCAGCGGACGATGCGCAGCGGCTGCTCCGAGTGCTCGCGGGATGCGACGGTTGGAGACAGGGGAGGGACAGAGGAAGAGGAAAAAGTAGCAGAAACAACGTACCTCAAATATTTCCCCATTACGACACATACAAAGATTTCAGATCAAAAGAACACAAATTACAAGTAACATTTTTTTCCTATGAAAGGACAATAGACAAATACTTTCCCATAATGGCATATATACAGAGTTATAGGGACATGCCTAAAGTAGACTAAAAATAGTCACAAGTTATTTCCATAAGAAAATATGTTGCACAAATTACACACCAAAATTGCAGAATCTCTAGTTTGCAATTTACTGATAATAAAAGTGCAAATCAGCACATGAAAATGGTTTCTACCACAGTTTTCTATGGAAGTACACAAAAAGTTGAAACAAGTGTAAACTGACCTGAATAAAAAGTTGGATCCTAAAAAAGGCAACAAGATATATCAGATTATTATAATACACAAGTGCACACACAAAAACAAAATCAAAGTGAACTTAGTACCACAGTGAACTTATTAAATTATAGTAGCACAGTCTAGATAACAAAATTAAGAAAAACAACATCCTATAGAGCACTAATCTACAGTTTCGTAATATCAAGATACTTAAACATGGAATTCAAGACAAAGGAACACAGATTCAGCTGAACAAAGATAACATTGTCCTTATTACAACCAACAGATCTTGCACTATACATATATATAGTACCTGAGAGATACTGAAAAGAGAAAGATGCCTCATCATACTAGATGGCATAGCTTGAAGCTTTGAACAATCATATATCTGAAAGTAGGAAAGGAAAATAACATGGTACTAGACAATCTATCCCAAACCACATCCTATAAAAAAACACTTAGTCATGACAACAATTGATTAATGGAACTCTCAGAGACAAGCATATTTCTTATCCGAAAACAGAGCAGCACCAACAAAAATTGCAAAGGTTACGTACTTACGTTCCTCTCTCTCCTTCCCTCCCTCCATGTCAGACTGCTTTTTTTCACACAGACTACGTGATCCCTTAGTAAAGCTGAAAGTGGAAGCAGGAACACATGCAATTGCCGAGTTGCTACACACACCGCAGTAGCAGACAACACATGCAAAACTAAACATGCCCATTTGATTTTTACTACTACTAAACCATTTATCCCATGAAATTGTGAATTCCCTAGGAATTTAATGTATGAGTGTAAGTAGCTGGCAGTACATGATTGTTTATTTGAAAGATAAAAACCGTATCAAGTTGTCCTTCCCAATCACTAAATGATGATACCTCCTCCCATATGACCTTTTGTTTTCCTACAAATTCGCACTACTACATGTCCTCAATCAACCACAAATAACCCATCAAATACTAGAATAATCCATCAAATCGAACCATAATTAACAAGGACTAACAGAACACCACCTCATTTGCAAAAAAAGTTCACCAAAAATCGCTCATCAGTACAATACAACACAAACCCTAGAAGCACTCCAACCTTACCCACACAAATCTCCATCCTGGTACCCTCACCATTTAGATCCATGAAATCTACGCTGCATTAAGAAATCAGATCGGGTACACACATGGGCAAATGAGTACCAAATACAGACCTTCAATGCCACGCCACAACGGACACGGGACGACCGCCATGGAGGCGCGCTGCTGAGGGACGACTGCTATGGCGCCGTGTGAACTGCTCCACCGCTGCTGCCCCGCGCACTGCTCCACTGCCGCTGTCGCCTGTGCACCGCTCCTCCAGCGGGAGTCACTGTGGTGCTGAAGGGAAGGAGAAGGGATGCGCCACCACCACCGCAGCCGGTGCTCCACGTGTGGTGGGAGGCTACCAGGGAGTGCTCAGATCTGGGACTGGGTAGGAGAGTGGGAGGGGGAGCCAGCCAGAGAGGAGCGGATGTGCTCGAGCACTCGGCCAGGTGAGTGCGGTCTCTACTACCCGGACCCGATAAGAAACATCGGACCCAATATGAACAAACCAGCACACGAATCTTCAAGTCAATCCAACAAACAGAACGTCGCCTGAAACAAACTCAGATTTCAGGCGACTGCACAATAGGAAAAGTGGAAAATATATATACACACACGTAAAAGCAGGGATCATCGATCGACTAAGCTACAACTAGATTATAGATATATATAAAAAAAACATAAAAATAAATAGACCAGCCTTCGACAAATCAAGCGAGCAAAGCTTGGATGCACGCCACCAGTTTAGCACAAATAAGGTAGCCAAACACAGATGAAGCCACTACAAAGCTCGATTACTACAAGCTATATAGCTGAAGCTGAAGCTGAACCGTATAATTAAGAAAACCCGGACCGGACTCTATCCCCGCCATCTCGGGACTGCGACGGCGAGGATGAGGAGGAGGAGGAGGTGATGTTGCTGCTGGCCGCCATGGACGCCACGGTCTTTGCCCACACCAGGAGCTCCCGCTTCATCCGCTTCTCGTCGCGCCAGATCATCGCGTCCACCGCCGGCCGGTCCTTCTCCATGGTAAGGAACATCAGCGGAGCCGCCTCCCTGCCCGACACCTCCCCGTCGCCGCCCGCTGCCAAGAACAGGGGCCGTAGCACCGTCTCCGTTTCCAGAGCCATCGATGATCCGCCCGCCCTATGCACGCACGCCACAGCCGGCTCAAAGTCTGGATCGAGAGCTACCTCCAACTCAACCGCGAGCACCGTATGCTAGCTAGTAGCTGTGTGTGCTCTGCTCCCGGGTAAGAACGTACTAATCCACGCAGCGGCAACGCGATCGTCGTTTATATGTAGTAGTAGCTAGGCGCCTAGGAGGGCTAGTTTGTGTGCGAGAGAAGGGTTATTGGCACGAGGAACTCGCTGCGCCGTCGTGGTGGTGGTGGTGTTCTCGTGGGCTGTCCATTTTATTTATACACTGGCCCGGCGCGCATCACATGTGCCGTGCCCGGCCCCGGCCTCCCGGCGAGCGAGTGACGCAGGGCGCGCCGTGTCTTCCCGGGCTCTCAGATATGGTTGGCCGTCGTGGTCCGGCCGGTCTCTGCCGCGCGGAACGTGATGACGGGCATGGCCGCGCGCTTGTGTCGGGACAGCGGCCGCGCTAGCTAGGCCTCCTGCCAGAGGCGAATGCAAAAGCGAACGTGCCGCCATGCCGGTATACCGATCGTGGCCAGGTTGTAGAGATGTGGTATCCATATCCGGTCGTTCTCAGGATCACCCAATAATGATCACAGGGGATAGCGTATCCACAGTACGTTTATGAACTGCATATCCTCCTTTTTTTTAAGCTTGTGCCTGTTTTATTTAAGGCGACGGTTATTACATATATTTTATACTGAAATTACAGTTTTAGTTTGTTATAATTTATGTAGACACAATCTGTAATTTTTGATTTTAGAAATAAAAAACATGTTAGATAAAACTACAAACCTGACAAAATTTTAAATATATATATATATATATATATGTGCACAAAGACAATTTAACAATTATAATTATTTCTATAGGAGGACAAGGATAAAAATTTAATATGTTAACCCAAAGACAAATAACAAAATACATAACAACTAACGTATACTAATTGGTGGTATATTAGTGTTGTCTGAAATTTAAGATAAATTTCAGACACCTGAACTATAGAAAAAGTGTTTTTATTTCTCTAAAATCAACAACTTAAAAGTTATTTATAATTTATATTACTCAAACCTTGTCAAAACGAAACGAGAACTAAGTACGAAGGGAGTAGCTGCATGTGAATCCAATGGTTGCATGTGGTCGGAGCACATGCCCTCAAAGGCAAGTTTAACTTTCTCCTCTATGACTAAACATTTCTATTCTACAGTTATATCGTCCATGGGCACATTTCTATTCTTTGTCGTCCCAAGGATCAAGGGGGTCTAGGAATTTTGGACTTACAGCTGTAAAATAAATGCTTATTAGCTAAGTGGCTGGTTAATCTTCTTAACACCACCGACACATGGCAGTCCATTTTGACAAACAAATACCTTCTTTCGAAATCCCTAACCCAAGTGACAGCCAAACCTCACGATTCTCATGTTTGGAGGGGCTTCATGCGCATTAAAGATGAGGTCCTCGCTAAAGGCTCTTTCGATATTAAAGACGGGACCAACACGAGATTCTGGGAGGATACATGGGTAGGAGATAAGCCTCTAAAATTTAAATACCCTTCTCTTTTTAATATAGTGTGTGATCGTCACACAACTATATCGAAGGTGTTTGTCTCCACACCCTTAAACATCTCCTTTCGTAGGGGAAATAAACTTTTAGAATGGCTCAATCTAGTGGCTCAGATCTCACATATTCAGTTGGTAGGGGGTTCGGATTTCTTTAGATAGAATTTAACCAAATCTGGGTTATTTTCTGTCCGCTCGTTATATCTTCATCTCATTGATACACATCTATCTTTTCCGAGTAAGAAACTTTGGAAATTAAGAATCCTCCTAAAGATTAAAATCTTTTTGTGGTTTCTACAAAGAGGAGTGGTCTTAACCAAGGACAACCTATCTAAGAGGAACTGGAAGAAGTGTATTTGTTGTAATATGAATGAGACTATTCAACATCTGTTCATCGATTGCTCCTTCACCAAATTAATTTGGAGGATGATTTTATTCACAACTAATTTAACTCCACCAAGATCTATTAACCACATGTTCGGCTCTTAGCTTCAGAATCAACACAAAAGGCTTAGAGAACTGATCTGGGTTGGGGTGGCTGCAATCTGCTGGGCCATCTGACGTTGCCGGAATGATATAATTTTTAACAAACTCAAAAATAACTCTTTCATGCAGGTTATTTTCAGGGGAGTGTATTGGCTTCGTTTCTGGGCCCAGTTGTAGCGTGATGAGCAAGCCAAGAAAATCCTTTCGTCGATAAGCAAGAGATTAGAGACAATTGCTTTAGATTTTTCAAATAAAGGGTGAAAACAGTTGTACTGTTTGTTCTAATTTTTTTCCTGGTCTTTGTAAGACCCTGGCTTGCTCTTTCGGTTTTTTGAGTTTGATTTTTTTGTAAGTTTGGAATGTGTACATCCATAGATGTAGAGACCGGATATTGTTTCGATATCCATTATCTAAATTATCTAAAAAATATCGTCCACGGGCACGAGTGCAGGACGTGGTTCTGCCTGCCGGCGATCGATGCCCCAAGCACAAAATTGTGGAAACACTCCATAGTGGTGCCACCCACCGGCATAATTTGCGGCAACGGAAAGGCCCATGTCCCACCCACGGCTCTCGGTGCCCCCCGGCAATAAACCGCTTGATCGCCATCGCACCCGCACTGTCCCAGTCGCAGTCAACGTCGATCTCGTCGTGTCGAGCAGCGGTAGCCCTCGCTCATAGCACCAGAACCGCTCGATCTCCTCCTCCTCCAACGCCTGTTTGTTCGGCTGTTGCCGCTATCCTTGCCTTGCGGCGTACTAGCCGTTGGATCTGCAGTTTTCTTCAACGCTGCCATGCCTCCTCCACGCCCTGCCCTGGCGGTGCCTCCCAGCCTTCCCCACTGACGCTGCCACCTACTGCTCCAATTACCAAGGCCACAAGATCATATCGGAGCCCTTGACATTTTGAGAGGTACCTGCACTGAACCTACCAGCAAACTAATTGAATATGCAAGTTTTCAGTGAACTGTTCAGTCCCAAATAAATAGCAGAGTAATCTTGCTCCCATCTCAACATATACAATATAAATAACTCTGGGTAAAGTTGTTATCCAATTCCGAGACTCAGGGCGTCTTCAATGGCTAGCTCATAATTATGCTAGCTCTTAGATTTTTTTCTTATATTTAAATAGGAGAGAGAGAAAAGTTAGCTCTTAGTCAAGAGCTAAGCTTATACACACATTCCAAGATCATGATCATGTGCGAATGTTATGTGAGCCTAACCATGGTATGAGTCATTGCTAAAAGCTAGCACTATTGGAGAGATTGACTTAGAGCTAGCTTACTAGCTTATACCATTGCGGATGCTCTCACAAGTTCCACACTGTCGGCAGCAGAGAAGATGACCGGCTGATGGCATTAACTGTTGGATAGAATTTAGTTAATGCTTAGAACAATCGATTTGGCAACATATTCTATTATGATTACATGAAAATTGCTTTCCCCTTTGAATAAGCTCATGGTTTGTCCTTTCTCCATCCCCAACACTATTTAGAATATCCAAGGCAACACTTTCATGTTTTTTAAGTAAGCTCCAAATTTATTCCTTTTAGTGCTTGCATTTTTCTTGGAATTGTTCTTTCAACCAATATATGCAGCAGCCTTGGATCATCATTAATATTAGTAGAATGATGTTGTTGTTATGGAACTTGATCATGCATGACATAGTTATATACATGCATATTTTCAGCGCAAGGTGAAGCATGAGAATAACAACTGCTTGAAGGCAGTGACGTGACTTGTGAGAATACAAAACACTCTACTCTCTTGGCACTTCAAGGTTACTTGTGACTTAGTGGTTGATATTATTGCATTATGTATTAATTCACTACAATAATTAATGTAATGCATATTCAAAATTCTAAATAAATTCAAATGAAAAAAGTTTAAACTGGAATTTTTAAATCACTTTGAGTACTACAACTTTACTTTTAGGCCGTTTCATTATCCGAGATCATTTAAAACATTCATAAAACAGTAATTTCTCTTGATGATTACATAAAAGATGAACAACTGTCACAATTTGCACCTTAGATACCTACCTTGTAAGAGGGTGAATGATTGCCTCAATTTCCATCTTAGATCTGGAATTTCGGCCGGAACTCTACAAGATCTACTCTATATGCACTTCCACTTTTGTTCTTTCGCCAAGAAAAAGAGTTAACTTCGACGGTGTTATGGACTCTAAAAGCCTTAAATATTGGTCCACCTCACATTCAACAACTCAGGTGGGACTAAGCACACCCATAATTATGTAACACAAATACACATACTCCACTTTAGGCTAAATTCAAACTAGGCCATTTTTGTCTGAATTAAGGAGAAAGGCTTAAAGCGATTTTGGTAGAAAGGAGGAGATCGAAGTTAACTAGATGTACTAGACATCATGTCATTGACCATGATTGTCAAAATTTGACTATGATATCGGTTTTTAATAAATATCGCAATGATAATACAAAAATAGTGATGTCTCTTTTTTACATTGGCAAATGGTAGAATCGTAAAAGCTTTCTGATTGAATGAAGTGATTGAATCAAAATAGGATGTGTGGAGACTTTCGCACAACCATCTATGGTTATTGTGTGCCCCACCCACCGAGCATTGCACGAGCACCTCTCTTCTTTTTTCTTCTCTCTACCCCTCATCTACTAGTCAAGCACTTCCCGCTCATTGCAACAAACCATTGTCTAGTTGGCCATCAAGCCTGAGGTTTGACATGCCAGCCCAAATCCCAATATGTTGGCCTGGTGGTTAGCGCGCGTCCCAACCCTAAGAATATTCCCGTCATAGTTGTTGCTTGCTCAGCTCAGAACCATCAACCTCCGCATACCTATGCGAAGCTCCTCTCTGCAAATTAGCCCGAGGTGGACCCATTCTTCAATATTTAGCCACACCGACCACGATGCAACTTTCTTGGTAGCCCAAAAAAGTGCAGGCTCTTCTCGTTCCTCACCGACGGACATCAGCTCTTCTCTACGACTCCATCTCTCTCTTCCCTAGCCTCGACATCAACTCCTCTATGTGACTCCGCCTCTCTCTTTTGTTCCTACTCTTCTCCGTGCTTGTGGTTCATGTCTTTGCTGTTGCCTAGTAAGCGGGCCTTATTTCAGCCCGACCTACTCTAGCTTCCATGCCCATCAGACTAGTCCAGGACAGGAAAGAGCATGATGTACCAAGCATAGGCTGAAGGCTAGGCCCATGAACCTAATCAGCATGGCCCGATGGCATGGGGTGTCGAGATCGACCTTGTGTATGTGGATAATGCTTTCATCGGGCACGTGCTGGGCTGGTCCAAGTGGCCATTTGGCATCCTATGCCCCATCGTTTATGCATGCCACCAGTTTCTCACTCACTCATTGGTAAACGAAGCAAGTCCATGCTACTTTCCACATCACTCCATCAGTGCCATTTGTCTGAGACTTGGCTGCCATGTCGAGCTTCAGTGACGCCTCACACGAGATTAGATAGCTTGAGTTTCAGTCACTACTCTAAGCATGACATAGATATGACATGTTTCTAGTTGCACTCTCCAATAAAGCTCCCTTGTTTTGTGAGCATTTGACATTCCTAGTATGCTCCACTCATTCTATGCCAATAACCCAACCATAGGATCAGAACCACATTCTAGATCATGCCTTTCATGAAAGACTAGATCATCTTGGGAAAAAGAAGGATGTGTGACAAGGGACGAATAGCCTATACATTGTTTGCTACAAACACAAATACTAGAACAAAGATTGATTAGTACAATAATAAGCCCTAATTAACAACTACTTGCTCTAGCTCTAATTCGGCCAATGTAAGATTTGACACAAGTCTTGTAGCTTGATTTCTAACATATGTCATGCAAGCAAAAAAGCTACCAACTAATGAGAACTAGCAACATCTATCAAGAGATATTAATAAAGAAGCAACTACAACTAGCTAATACTAATACTATCGCTACTCTAGCTCAAGGCAAACAACAACACAAAAGCAAAGTATGAGAGTAATGAACAAGTACATACCGAGGAAACCAAATGGGGCAAGAAGTGACACAAGATATATTTTCAAGGTTCGGTTTGTTGCTGACAACCTACGTCCTCATTATGGCGAATCCCCAAGTGAAGGTTCATGAGCAAACAAGCGTGACCAGCTAACCCACCAATGGTGCCGCAAGAACCACTCAAATGGTGCACACTAACTAGCCAGGATTCCAGTAGACATACTCTTCACGATCTCCCATGAGGATGAGTTTAGGAGCCCCATACGATCATGTCATCGAAGTCGACAAACAATCACCAAAGTCGTTCAATGTTCTTCCACTTCACCAAGCCATCTAGGTGGCAACAACCACTAAGGATAACAAGAAACCCGTAGCTCAACTCGATCACTAGTGCCATTAGATGCAAGAACTCAATGCAAATGCACTAGAGTCATTTCCAATCTCATTTTGGATCAACCAATAGGCGGCACAAATGTGTGGAATGTGTTTTCAAGAGCTCAAAAGGGCGTGTATCATGTTAGAGTGCTAGGAGCGTTGACCATTAGCCGCCAACATCTATTTATAACACCCCTTTAGCCAACACTAATGCTTGTACTTACTAACACAACACATGTGCTTCACACCGCTAGATGGTCCCAACAAACCATAGGCTAAGGGTCTAATGCCCATGTGTTGTTCGAACTTAGAAACTAGACGTTGCCCACCAACAGTTCATACACATAGTCTAAAACTCTTGAGTTTGATGGCCATTGTACTATCGCTCGCCCTAGTCTGATGCAATATAGAGAGCATCCAGAGAACTCCTAGACACATCGGACTAGGGTAACGCTGCCCGTTGGACCAACGGCTAGAGTCCGATGGCTCCTATGAAACAACCTCACAAATTGACAAGTGGGGCCTACCTGATGAATAGTGCGACCATTATGTCTGATGTTGCCATGGCAATCACCATTGAACCAAACCCCATGGTCCAATGTGGCTGCTTTGGCTAGGGTTAGCCATCGACTAGCCAGTCGTTGATCTGATGCTTATGCAAGATCATTTTTAGCTCTAGTTTCCAACCTGGTTCAATTGTGCTAACTCTAAATATGTTCCAACATTTTGTGCAATGAGTTAGCATTTTTATAATTATTTTTCAAATGGTTTTTCATTTGTCCTCACTAGGTCTAATGCACATGCAATGAATTAATCCACCTTGTGGCACTTAGATAACTACATTGAACTCTTGAATTTCCCTCTTAATAGCACAACTATCTGTCCTAAACCCGATCATGTACTCTATTGTATCTTATTTGGCAAAATAAATACCCTAGTTTATACTTTTTCCTTGAGCCTATATATTTTGTTTTTCTCTTTCTTTTTTTTGAATGAAACAGTAGGGGAATCCCCTACCTATATTTTTTCATTAAATGGAAGAATGAAGTAGCCAAGTACATAGAAAAACAAAAAAAAAGAAAACACAGGGCAACCATGCCCAAAAGAAAAAAAGTCACATTAGGTTACAAATAGCTTTCTCTCCAATGGTTGAGAGATACTCTCATAGTTGGCTTGGCTTTGGTATTATCCAAATGTTGAGCATTTGATTACCTTGTGGCCACCATCATCATCTCCATGACTGCCATCCTTGCTTAAACATGATGTGGACTTAACCTATTTCAATCACAACACTTAGAGTAGATGTTAATCTAGTTGTTTCAATTACCAAAACCAAACATATGGCTTTCACGTTGCTACAAATTTTGTATTCCTTCTTTACCACTTACCTCAAAGTCACTTGTGATATTTTTGTATTCACTTTTACAAATATTGTGATAAATATTTGAGACCCTGCATAAATCCCTCCCCCCCCCTCATGCTAGTTGTCTTAATTACCAAACCCAAGGTCATTAAAAATGAAATTTAAAATCACAAAGCTTAAACTAGAATTTTTAGGTCCTAAATAATTTTAAATGAAAAGTCATCACCAAATAAAATTACAGATTTTATCAAGTATTACAACTTTAGTATACATTATTTCTCCATCAAAGATTGTTTAGAAAATACAAAAAGAAAAACAAATTTCCGGTATCTAAATGATTTGAAATGAAAATTTAGTCAACTAGAAAGTTGCAGATTTATCCAAGTACTATAACTATATGTTAGGTCATTTCTCCATCCAAGGTCATATAAAAAATTAAAAAAATAAATTTCAATGTCTAATTTTTTTTAAAAAAATGTGGACCTAAATGATTTCAAATGAAATGATAGTCAAATACAAAGTTGTTTATCTCTTTAAGTACTACTAATTTGGTTTAGGTTCTTTCTCCATACGAGCTTATTTGAAAAAAATAGAAAATATGATATACAAAATTTAAAAAATCAAAATAGAATTTCACGGACCTCAATTGTTTCAAATGAAACTATAGTTAACTAAAAAGTTATATATCTCTTTGAGTACTACAACTTTGATATGAAGTTTTAATTTATTCAACTTGATTTAGAAATGTTATGAATCTTATTGTTAAACATCTATTTTCTAAGGGGAACCAAATTACTAACCGCCTATATAAATCCACTTTGAGAAACGAGTGAAATTTCTAGTCATCTTTAGAAATGTCATTTTAGAGGTAGGTGGGATTTCTAGCTGCCTCTAAGTATACAGGGCATTTCTAGTGATCGATCGACTCAGAAACTATTTTTAGAGACGATTTTTATTGAGCCGTCTTTAGACTAAAAGGGGTGACATTAAAAATGTTTTATGTAGTTATAATACACCCAAAATGGGCCTTTGTAGCTCCGTGGGTGTGGTGGGTAACGGAATGGGTTAAATTATCATAGAGAAATAGCATAGTAAAATGTGTGCTCGGACGCTTGCTTTGGTCTGACTAAAAAAACTGTTGAATCGTAGCACTAGCAACAAACTAGGGTTCTACTCGTTTCAAAGCCAGCGGGGTAATGTAATGGTCACACTAGCTAGCAGGTAGTTTTTTTGGTGATCATGGTTATGCTCCAAAAGCGCTCGTACGGGTTTGGTGTTTAAGGTATCACAACAATTAATATAAGTGGCTAAGCCATTTTTCTTCTAGCCAACTGGCGATCTAGTTTTAGAATTGATGACCAGTAGAGTATCAGGTTTTCTCTTTTTATGTTGTGTTCATGCAAAAATTGGAAGTGAATTTATTTTTTTTATCTTCTCAATGTAATAACGGCGAATTAATACAATTCTTCAAAAAACACACACTCAAACTCTGTACTCGGAACTCCCGATCTCCTATATGAATGGAGAGAGTTGCAAGAAAAACTTGAGGAAGTGGAGATGCCACTTAAGACAGCAAGAATTATTTTAACTCAAGAAGAAAAAGAGTCGTTCATCTTCCGCCAAAATAAGCAAATCTTAGAGACCAAGACCAAGCCAAAATAAGCAAGCTAACTACACACAAATATTTCACCAAACAATTAATGTGCATACAACAAAGCTGCTCCATCTTAATAATTTTTTGAACACCCGCTAAAAAAATTGAACAAGATGTTGTTCAAACTTCACAATAAACAATCTAAGTGCAATCATTAGTTCCATAAAACATCAGTTCCCATCATCAATATATAATAAAAACTAGGACTTTGTTTTTTTTTGACCGTACTATAAAGGGAGTATGAGGTTAGTAACTTGACCTAGGAGAGTTTGGGAATGCCGGTGTATGCACATTTGTCACAATCTGTCCTAAAGACCCTACAAATAGCCTTTGAGATGGCAGGAGCAAAACTCCTTTAATAGACTTAGTGAAATGAGGTGAAGAAGGGGGTGAAAGAGGCTCCAGACCAGTTTGCCTAGGAGGCGTCGGACCAATGGAAGTGGTCCGACGGTCCTGCCTTAGGCAGAAAGCTGAGAAAGAAGCTCCGGACCACATGTTCGGAGGGCTCCGGACCAATGGAAGGAGTCCGGAGGCCAGTGAGACCTTGAGCGAGCCCAGGGAAGGGCTCCAGACTAGTCCGACGGTTTGACCGACGGCTAGTCCGACGCTTCTCAGCCAAGTTCAGAATCAACTCAGTATGTACCAGGGCTCCGGACCAAGCACCGGACCATTGCAGGTAGTCCGGAGGTGCCTGACACAATATCCGTTTGAAATGAGGAGTGAGCTCCGGACCAAAAGATTTGGTCCAACGTGTAGGCGCCGGACTAGTCCGGTGGCTTCGCAGAAAAGAGAAAAAACATAAAACGGCTAGTTTTGGAGGTGAGACTATATATAGTTGCCCATTTCATCAAGCTAGCTCTCTTGACCATTATTTCAGCTGAAAGAACCTAGAGAGAGTTCTTTGAGAGCCAAGTGCCTAGAGAGGAAGAGATTTGAGAGATCCATTGGTGTTCTTCCTCCCTAGAGGTGTCACTAGTTGTTTGGTTGTAGTGGTGGTTGGTTTTCTCGGGTTAAGTATACGATTTGCTCCCTATCATTCCTACCGTGTAGCTTGCGCTGCATTGCTGGTTACTTTTACATTTGTTGCTATCATTGTTTTTCTTGTCATCTCTGAGCAGAGGATTGGGTCGGATCTAGAGAAGGATGTTTCTGCGATGTTATTCCTCTTCGTGTGGGCTTTGGTTAGTAGTGACTTGTTCATGGAGTCAAAGCTACTACGTTTTCATCCTCCTATTTCGTCCATCATTCTTTTAGTGGTGATCTAGTACTGCTATACTATTGGTGTCGTCAGTTTACTTATACTAGGGTAGGGTAACTTAAGTTTATCCTTTGTTTTTTTTTCATTTATAACACTTAGTATTTATGTTTGTGAGCAACAATGCTACTCCTAATACTACTATATGTTGGTGTGTCATATATCTGTCTTGGTCTAATTAAAGATAATGGTATTCGTATACAAACACATGTATTAATAGGAGGAAGGGCCAAGCCGCTAATTTAAAGGTGGAGAAAATCCCTTAATTGTCATCCGTTTAGATAGATTTTTTCTCTTGCCCTTGATTGTCACCGCTGTTAATTTTGTTGTAACGATGATGTATATATTTGGGGGCAACGGGTGGGCCCTGACGGCTCCTGACGATGTCGCTTTGACCATGGTTGGGACGAGGGGTTCTGAAGGGTGAGTGAGAGAGAGAATGAAGCTCGTTGCTGCTTGACAAAGATTAGGATTTCGAATTACTTGTCCTCCTCTCCATTTGGGGTAGCTTGCTACTCCTTTTATAGGGTGTGGTTACATCATTTGTTGAGTACAAAAATGCCCTTAGGACCACCTAGGCATATCCTGGTATATTCCTATACATCGCGTTCATACATCTGAGACACTCAGGTCATTTTCTCCTTGCTACTTCCTTAGCCGATGGGTCACTATCGAGCGCGGGCTCTCGACCCATCACTTGCTACGCCAAAGCCTCTGACTAATTTCCATAGAGCCTTGGCCTTCGACTCTTCTTATCGTGGCTTCCGACTAATCTCCTTGCGTCCAGACCTCCGTCTTCACCCTCAGAGCCTCCGACTCATCTTCATTGTGTCCAGGCCTCCGACTCATCTTTACTCTGTCCGGGTCTCCGCCTTTTTATGAGAGGCTTAGACTGATCTTCATGGTGTCCGGGCCTCCGTCTTTTCATCGGAGCCTTCAACTCATCTTCACTACGTTTGAGCCTCCGTCTTCTTATTAGAGCCTTCGATTGGAGTTGAGTCTCCAACTTTTTATTAGAGCCTCCAACTCATCTTCATACTACAACAATAAGTTACGTTGAACCTCTTCAAGGGGAGTTGGCTTATATTTTATATAGACTCCCCAACAACCACTGTGCCTCTTGCTTTGCTTCGGGTTCCGCTCCAAGGGCACGTACCGGCCGAAGGGGGCCAATCCATTTCGGCCGGTTCGGCGAACTGTCTCGTCTAGCGCCCACTGGCTGAAGCGGCATGAGGCAGCTCGACGACGCCTGTGGTGCCTCTCGGTGCTTGTGAAATTGTGTGCATCCATCTACACGCTTTGCACACTATCCAGTGTGGCAGTGGCGTGCGCACGTCCGTCTACGTATAGTACTCGGGCGCGTTAGGACAGGACACCATGCCCTGCCTTGTTCTGCGAGGAGGAACTCCGGTCCGGGGAGTAGTTGTCCCATTCCCACGTGGCCATGCCAACGCACTTCGCTCGATCCATCGCCTGCTGCGTCGCTGTGTCCATCTCATCTCTTGTTCATACTCGCACCCGCACCCGCACCCGCCATGCCAAATTGCCTACCCGGCGGCTCTGCGTCTTTGTCCTTTGTCATGGTCGGGTATTGGCACTGGCACTAGGACTGGGAGGTCTTCTTGAAAATTATACGGATATCAAAGCATCCATCTAATAATTAGTTAAAAAATCTAAATATTTTCACCACAGTCCCGCATAGGTCCTGCCCATTCAAGCCCAGTCCATGCCTATCTCGCCAAGGCGGCCTCCAAATCCATGTCTATGCGTTCTGTTTCTATGAGGTACGGCAAGGAGCAGACAAGTCAACCGGGACACACCGTTGCCTATACGGCCTTCTCACGGGTAGAAAACCATATCAGTGCCGGTTTAAAACCCTCCATCATTGGTGGATTTTGAATCGGCACAACTAACTCGACAGTGATGAACTGATCATATCACTGGCGGATTTTGAACCGGCACAACCAACTATGCCAAACTGGTAGTGATGATCCATCACTGTTGGTTCGTATTACAAAGATAATGGTGTCCAAAAATCACGTTTTTAAAATAGAAAAAAAAAGATTTGAAATACTGGGAGAGGCCACTAGTAACCCGCCCGCCCGTCGCAAGTCGCGCAAAATCGCGAACTGCGCTCCGGCGGGGATTCAAACCCGTAACCTCAGCCTCGCGTGATACCTACTCTACCATTCCACTCATGACTTGTGTCTAGATTCGGTTTTAGTTCACCACATTCTATACTAAACCGAGTGTAAATTGATTGTTTGAGCCGCTAAACGAATTCAAATGAAAAAGTTATAAACTACAAAGTTTCATAACTTTTCAAGATCTACAACTTTCATTTAGCAAGTTTTTCCATCTGAGATCGTTTACAAAATTTTAAATTTCAAATTTGACAAATTCGGAGTATTTTTCGATGACAATTAAGATAATTTCAAATGAAAAAGTTGTAAACTACAAAGTTTCGTAACTTTTTGAGATCTACAACTTTTATTTAGCAAGTTTTTTCATCTGTGGCCGTTTCCAAAAATAAAAAATGTCCAAGTACATCACATGCGGTTTCAGCCACGAACCGACAGTGAAGATCATCATCACATGCAATTCGTGAATGAAACCGGTAGTGAAAGTGTCCAGGTTATCACATGTTATTCCAGCCACGAACCGGCAGTGAAGCTCATCATCACTACCGGTTCATGGCTTGAACCGGTAGTGAAAGGGCAGAGAAGTTTCACTACGGATTCAAGCCACGAACTGACAGTGATGATGAGCTTCACTGTCGGTTCTGCCCCTGATCCAATCTTTCAGAGCTTGAACCGATAGGAAGGGTTATCACTGTCGGCCCATTTCAATCCAGCAGTGATGGGTCGGCAGTGATAACTGAATCTGTAGTAGTGTCTTGTACCAGTGTAGGATTGCTTGTAGCTAATCATTCGATGTCGATTCATTTTGTTTTCATGAGGTCTGGCAACTTGGACGGAGACTGTCGATCATGTTGTGCGAGAGTCGACAGGCACACAGTAATGCGCTCGCCGTCGCGGCGTTGCAGTACGCCGCTGCCAAGTAAAGTTCGCGTGAGAAGGTCCGCACCTCTTCCTCACAAGATAGATGTGAGGAACGGCCGCACGACACATAAAAGAGAGAGGCAATGTAAAAAGAATCCTCCAATGGAGGCCCTGGAGGTCCGCTCCTTTGCTGGTTCGCACGAAAACGAAAGAGACGAACAGATAGGGGATCGCATGATCGTCGTCGGTGATGGCGTGATGGATGATATCGGCTTGGGTTATGGTTTGGACGTTAAGTGTGGGATCGGGGTGGGAAAATGACATTTTTATATATCCTCTAGGTCAATGAAACTTCTAAAATTCATAATAATTCATAGAAAAATCATAAAATAAAAAATGAAGATGTTTTGGAATCCGTGTGAATATATCTATGCAGTATATATGTAATATTATATGTTTATATAGAAACTTTATGTGGTAAAAATACATCAAGCGTCGGGTATATATATTTACTAGCATCGTGCCCGTGCGTTACTACGGGATAACAAAACTTTTATACTAAGAACACATATATCGCGCCATAATATAACATTATTGTAAAATTAAATATAAATGTTAAAACAACAAATCTAAAAAATTAAATAAGTTCCTAATATTAACATAGTCGCGAACAACACATAGTCTATGATATTAACATAGTCGTGTTGATCTATGTCGTCATCCGAACCAGACCTGCACGAAACTAAATTAATTCTCATTAGATCACATTAGATTAGTGTTATTTTTTTCCCTAGCTGAGTTCTCATGGTTTTTCTATCTCGGGTAGTTTCGTAGTTAGCTTAAATTATTTTGATAATTTGTTTTTCACTTTTATAATATTTTTTTATTTTTATCCTTAATTAGCAAATGATATTTCACATATATACATATAAAAGTCTTGAGCTTTGTTACATATTATTAGGAGTAAAGTACTACATACATGAGAAATGGATCGATGCGGCTACGCCACCGCCGGCATGCCCTTGACCAAGGCGTCCAGCGGCTTGCCGACGGCGTAGACGACAAAGCCGATCTCCCTAAGCTCCCCGGCGTCGACGACGCTGTTACAACCGTCGAACACGAACGTCGGCCTCATCATGTCGTCGAACACCGGCGGTAGCCAAGCGTCCTCAACTCGTCCCACTCCGTCAGCACGCAGACGGCGTATCTGCTTTTCGCTCACCACCGGGTCGTACACGCTGACGCGGGCCCCGTCGGCCAGCAGGCCCGACACACGTCCATGGTCGGCGACTCCCTTGTCTCACGCACGCCCTTCTTGAACGCGAGCCCCAGCACGGCCACCTTCTTGCCGGACACGATGCCGAGCATGGACGCCACGACGCGGCGCACGAACCGGCCCTTCTGGTACTCGTTCACGGTCACCACCTACCGCCAGTACTCCGCCGCCTCGTGCAGGCCGTGGCGCTCGCAGGCGTACGCCAGGCTCAAGGTCCCAATTGAAATGTGCAACAAAAATCCCACGTTTTCTAACTGCAAGATCTTTGTCCAACCATGCATGCAGCACATTCTTGTTCAGAAGGCATACAGTGAAAAGGAGAGCTTGTTCAGCTACGTACACTGAACCTTCACTTGAAAATGCCTGAAATCTTTTTTCCATGGCATGCATACACAAATGTAAGGGAGGGATTAACTGTGTGTTCAGATACTTTTAAATCAACTGTTTTCGACAGTGGCTTCAAGTTACACCGCCATTCAAGTACTTCTGTGCTGGCAGGCTGGCACACACAAATTGTTTGTGTTTGGTCTGTTACTTGCGATGCAACCGTACTACTATTACTAGTATATTTGCCGATGCTAACGCTACGGGTTATATTAAGTCCAAATTTAATTCTACCAAATTTGAAATACTTCATTAAAATTTAGTTAAGAGCATAATTATGTGGCTCAAAAAAAATTAGAGCAATGCAAGTTCAAAAGACATCGTTATATTTCAATCTCATTTCATAAAAATTCATATATGACAAAAATTGCTGAAATATATTATCCTCCCTCCCAAACAAAATTGTAATCTTTATGTTATAAAATTTGTTGTCACAAATACTTCTTAGTTGAGAAAATTATATGAGTGAATATTAGGATATGAATATTAGACAAAAGGGATGGAAGACCTTCTTCTTTTTCCTTACCTTACTCATAACTTCCATTGACGACCCCGACAGCGTCGTAGTCGGGGGGCAAGTGCAGTCAGAGGGCCTCGTGCAGGCAAGGATCATCCATAGCCACTGTGAGCGAACAAGCCGGCCCGGCCACCTCCACCAGCGACGAGCTGATCTGACCGCTGACCTTGTGCGCACGAGTGGATTTGGGCTGCCCCAGCCTGCCACAGGCTCTACCATCATCATTGCCCATGCCGTCGATGAACTTGCTCCTATCCTGGGCACCATTTTATGTGAGAAGTTTTTGATGTGTCAATAAAATAGATTATGAAAAACAAGATAAAAGAAGACACAGGGTATTACTTTGTAAATTAGAGCATGCCACAATATGTTTGATAAATGCTCTTCAGCTCTAGAACAAAACAGGGTAAAGACTTAACTCCAATGATGTCAGACATTCAAAAAAAACCCTGAAAGAGAGTTTTTTTTTCCTTATCATCGTCAACTCCCACATAGAATTATGCTTAGGTTGTCCCGTGCTTCTTATAATCACGAAATCACCAAGTCTGTCTAAGTTCCAACTGACCTTTACGAAACTATCCTCTCATTAGGTCATGTAAATCAATCAAGCAAAAGGTAAATTCAGGTTTGTTGATCAGCATGGTTTGACGCAATAAAGCTGTTGAAAATCTGAACCGATAATAAGTCTCCATTACCCATTGGCAACAAAACTGATAGGAAAGATGACACAACAACACTGCATCAGACATCTGAGTAAAGTTTTGTTGCAAAATGAGATCTGAACAAGTTGCAGAGCATCGGGATCACAACGTCTCATGCACGCACGCACCTCACTTGGACGCCTTCGCCAGCTCCGCCTCGATGCGCTCGCAGTCGACGATGTAGGCGAACTCGTACGCCAAGTTGGCGAGCGTGGCTTCTTGCAGGTCCTGGGTGGTCATGGTCGAGGCGTCGTCGCCTGGTCGGAGAACGCAGAACCCCTCACGAAGGCGTCACGCGCGGCGGTCTCGCAACATAGGTTGGTCATCACGCCCGCCGCAACGTCTCCTCCAGCCCTATGCCCGCGGTGAAGGCGTTGTACGTGTTCTTCTCCACCACGAGGCCCCCCTCGGTGTGGCTACACCCCGGGAATAGCTTGGCGGTCGACGTGCCGGCGTCGATGCGGTCACCAAGCCACAAATCGCCGAGCGGGGAGGGGGGGGGGGGGGCGTCGACCCAGCATCCGCGGCCGACGCGGCGGCCTCCCGCTTGTTGACAGCGCGAGCTCTCCTCGCTGCGAGCCCCAACCGACGGCCGGCGATGGCCTCCGCCTCTGCTCCCGCGGCTGGTGCCCCAGAACGACCTGCGGCGTGGCGGCATGGGGACGGGGACATCGGGCGTGGGGGACAAGATAAGGCGTGGCGACGTCTAGAAAACCTCTGCCGCATCCTGCCACATCAGAGGGTGCGCGGTCGCGTGGGAGAGGAGTCACAGGTGGATTTTTTTGTGTGGAGGATATGCAGATGGACGTGATTTGAATTTTGAATTCGTTCCCTGATTATAGGCGTATAGTTACGTACGAATGAACTTATTTCCTATAATCACGTTCACTGATTAAACCACGTGAAGACGCGTGAGGGGAGTGAGAAGTCTGGCCGTGGATGAGAAGGTGGGTGAGAAGCCTGGTTGTGGGGTCAGGGGTGAGATCCATACTTCTCACTCTTGTTTTCAATTATAGTAGAGATATAAATTAATATGTAAACATTGATTATATCATCTTCATCCAGCTTGAAGAAAAATATCTTGCTTAATGAATGTGTAGACATACCATGATGTAAAAAGGGATGACAGAATTGTAACTTATGAAATAAAACAATTTCTAATCACGATGAATGATATGAATGATATGGGTAATCTTCCTTATACAAATAATTATTCATTAGTATTAATGAATCCAAAGTTTTTTTAAGAAAAAAAAAGTAGAGGATTCAAACCTTCACGGCGTGAACAAGTTCTTTTAGAAAAAAAATCTGTTGGCAACAATTACAAACCTGCTATATGTGTGCGTGAGATCAATTTGCCCAATTTCACTTGAGCACTTCACGTCTTCACGAGTTCACGGTGCCGGCGTGGAAAAAAAATGTGGATCGATGACGGAGACTGCCGCTGTCCGCCGTGTTGCTCGTGTGTGCATGGAGGCAGGCCGGAAGGGGAATAGCGGGCAGGGGCGCGGTAGCCGCATCGCGAGACAGATGGGACGTCGGGACGACGCCACACTGCCACCGCGGCGCTGTTTGCAGGAAGCAAGATCGATAGATGATCGATGATAGGAAATTAGGGATCGCCTGTGGCCTGTGGCAGGATATCCGCGACTCCGCGTCTTGATGGATTGAGTCTCGAACCGAGTGGAGGCAGCATGCTCGATTGTGGCAGTTTCCGAAGAGTCAGCCAATCATCGAGCCTCCAAGCGCGCGGAACCATAGCGGATCGGAGCGCGTCGACGATTAACCCACGTGAGGGTGCGTGATGGGAGTGGAAAGCCTCGGCGGGGTGAGAAGAATATGGGAAGTCTGACTGTGGGGTCGGGATGAGATCCTGGCTTCAATTAAGTTGAATGTTGATGTTGTTGGGCAGCGCGGTGACCATGGCGCTGAGCTGGTCGAACTCGTGGTTCGCCCCGGCCATTAGATCCGCCGACCACGGCGTCGCACCCGTCCCCGGCGTCCATGCTGAGCATCACCATTCACCAGTGCATGCGCGGGCCCCCAGCCCACGCCGCCGCATCCAACTGACAGTAACAGCATGTCTCATCGTGTCGCACTGTCAGTCTGTCACTAACAGAAAACAGAAGCTACGGCGATGGATACGCAAGCCGCAAGCAGCTCTCTCTATGACCCCGGAGCTCTGGTTGCTATGGATGACGCTTGCCGTCTCGACCCTCATCCGCGGGAAGCAGCTGGAGTTCGTCCCATTCGGCTCCGACCGCAGGCTGTGCCCCGGCCTGCCCATGCGCGGAGCGGTGGTGCCGCTGGTCCTGGCGTCGCTGGTGCACGCGTTCGAGTGGTCGAAGGGATTGGTTCGACGTGGTGATGTCGTACGATGGCGTTGTGATTAGCCGTGATTGGTGGATTTTGAATGGGGCTTCGCGTGGTCTTTCCATCCGAGTTGATCCCACTTGGACACGAGCGTGGCAACCGCGCGGCGGTCTTTTTTTTTTCTTTCCTTCTGTCGCGTTTTCCTTTCCTTCTCCATAGGTCGCACGTCGGACTCTCTCGACGACGAAAAATTACAGCACCCAAGCATTGTCTCCTTTTTAGTTTTTTTAGTTGTGAGAGCTAGATAATGTATACGCGCATAGTCAAGCATCATATGTTGTTTTTAACGTATTTTTAGGACAGAGGAGTAGCTTTTATGGTGAAACTCGAAGAGGCTTAAAGTTATAGCCAATTCGTTTTAAAATCTTAGTCACATCATTTTAAGCACATACTACAATATGTCTACAAATCAAAGGTTATGATTTTTTACAGAGAGTAAGCTTTCAGCAAAAGATATTTTAATCCAGTGGCCTGATCATCCATGTGTTCATGGTTCACAAAGTAGTGCTCCTCCAATAGGTCAATCAAGGTAGCTCTTGATCTTATATTCATATATCTATTTACAGGAAAATAGAAAAAATAAATTTATAGAAAAATATACACATAATTAAAAGCAGGGATCATCGAGACTAAGCTACCACTAGATTATAGATTAAAAAAAACATAAAAAAAAAATAGACCGGCCTTCCCCCAATGAAGCAAGCAAAGCTTGGATGCACCACCAGTTTAGCACAAATAAGGTAGCCAAAAACAGATGAAGCCAAGCCTCACCGATCGATCCATCTACAATGCTCGATTACTACAAGCTAGCTGAAGCTGAAGCTGAACCGTATAAGAAAACCCGGACCGGACTCTATCCTCGGTGTCTTGGGGACTGTGACGGCGAGGACGAGGACGAGGACGAGGAGGAGGAGGAGGTGCTGTTGCTGGCCGCCATGCATGGACGCCACGGCCTTGGCCCACACCAGGAGCTCCCGCTTCATCCGCTTCTCGTCGCGCCAGATCATCGGGTCCACCGGCCGGTCCTTCTTGGTGACAAGGAACACCGGCAGGGCCTCCCTGCCCAACACCTCCCCGTCACCGTCGCCGCCCGCCGCCAAGAACAGCGGCCGTAGCACCGTCTCCGCTTGCAGAGCCATCGATGATCCGCCCGCCCTGTGCACGCACCACAGCCGGCTCAAGGTCTCCCTCCAACTCAACCGCGAGCACCGTATGCTAGAAGCTGTGTGTGCTCTGTTCCCGGATAAGAACGCACCCTCGAGACGACGCGATCGTCGTTTATATATAGTAGTAGGCTAGTAGGCGTAGCCTAGGAAGGTTTGTGTGCGAGAGAAGGATATTGGCACGAGCAACCCGCTGCGCCGTCGTCGTCGTCGCCTCGTGGGGTGTTTATACACGGGCGGGGCGCCGGGCGCGCATCACATGCGGTGTCCCGGCGGGCGGCTTGGGTGATATCTGGAACGGCGAGACCTCGCGGCGAGGCAGCGAGTGACGCGGGGCGCGCCGCGTCTGCCCGGGCGCTCAGATATGGTTGGCCGTCGAGGTCCGGCCGGCCCATCTCTGCCGCGCGCGGAACGTGACGACGGGCATGGCCGCTTGTGTCGGGACAGCGGCCGCGGGGTCTCATGCATATCCTAGCTGGAAAACGAGGCGCATGCAAAAGCGAACGAACGTGCCGCCGTGCCGGTACTATACCGATATGGGCTACATGCTGGAGCAAGTATTATGTTAGGGCTGTAAACCGACTAAATACTAATGTGGAGGAGAGAAGGAAGGAGAGAGAAGAAAAGCGGGTTGTAAGCTTACAGCCGGTTTGGGCACAAGAACCAAGAAAATTAGTGAGATAGACGAGTGATCTATGAGACCTCATCACTGTATGGGTGGGCTGGGAGAAGGCTGTAAAGGGTGGGCTGAGAGAAGGCTGTAACGAATCTTACAGCCAGCTTGTGAGCTGTATTATAATACTTGCTCGACGCGACAGTTTCTAGCCAAAAGGTTGTGATTCTCCCTATCTGTAGTGGTATGTTGTGATGATCAACGATGTGGGTTGCGGGCCAGGTTATAGGAGTATATCGAGACGTGGTATCCATATATCCGGTCGTTCTCGGGATCTCGAATAATGATCACACACTGGATAACGTATATCCACAAGGTACGTTTATGCATGCGCTGTATATCCTCCTACCTGCCTGCTTATATATGAAAAAAAAAATGGATAGTACTGTACGTACGTGCACGTGCTTACGTATCGGCTGAGCAAACACCACACTACACACCAAATAAAAAAATTCATGAGGATCAAACACCACCAAGTAAAATACGAAAACTGACAAGAAAAATGTTTATATTTTAAGGGGCAACCGCCAAGCAAAAGCCACCATGCATGTATAATAGAGAAATTTAGTTTCCCAGGCGGTCCAACCTCAAGGGTGATTTTTTGGGCCCAAATTTAAAGCCTCAGTGTTATTTCCTTACCACTGCACTTCAAAATTACTTGTGATTTAGTGGTTCATAAATGCCTTTTGTATTAATTCACTATAATAATTATATTTAAAATTCTAAATGAATTCAAATGAAAAAAGTTAAAATTGGAATGTTTAAAATCTCTTTGAGTACTACAACTTTACTTGAGGCCATTTCTTTATCCGAGATCAATTGGACTTTCTTCCATCCGTGATCATTTGATATTAAAATGCATATTCAAAATCCTGAACAGATTTAGATGAAAAAAGTCTAAATCAAAATGTTTTAAATCTCTTCGAGTAACTTTACTTTAGGCCATTTCTCTACACGAGATCAATTGGAACATTCATAAATATTAATTTTAAAACAGTGATTTCTCTTGACGATTTAGAATAATAGCATTTGAAGGAAACGGCATTTTTTTGCAAGTTAACCAATAACACTCAAGGAAAACTACATATTTCCACAAGTACAAAATCAATTTTTGGTGACACTTGTGCACATACGGTTCATAATGTATAGGTACTAGTAGAAATGAAATTATGGTCCTATGGCTATAATAAACCGATAGTGTGCATTCATTTATACTGGTTGTTTCCTTAACCTAGTGCCACTATAAATAATTTGACTATAATTTTTTTTAGAAAAATTTAAATGATCTCGGATAGAGAAATGGTATGAACGAAAATAATATTAAAAAAACTATAACTTTATATTTGCCTACTATTTTATTAAAAATCATTTAGGGCTCGAAAAATTATGTTTTAAGGTTACTAATTGAAAATTTCATAATTTTTGAATTCCTCAAATGATCTCGGATGGAAGACAAAGCAAAGCTGTAGATCCCTATAAGATCTAAAACTTTGTAGTTAAAACATTTTTCATTTAAAACTGTTTAGAGCTTCAAATTTTCATTTCAAAATCTTATTGAGTAAATACCAAGAAAATATTTCAGATATAATATAGTGCATATATTAATTCTAAATTTATTAAGCCAACTTAAGGGGATCCTCAAATGATGCATGTACCCATATATTAACCCCAATTAAGGTGTTTCTCCTTAAATTATGGTTTCCATTTTAACAAACTTTATCAGATCTAGGCACTGACACGTGTGAATGCACTATATTTTAGTATAAATTTTGCCAAATCTTATAGAGTGAATGCCATGACGGTGGGAGTAATAAGTGACTTTGGGTTGCAACGGTAATTAAGGGATGTAATAAGCAAGGCGTAAGGTTTTGAGTTTGATTCCTGCATATGCGTTTATTTCTCAGAAAATGAAAAAAACTATATTGAAAACCATGTGTGGCTGCCTGTGCGGGCCTCCGATCCCTGAATAATTTTGCTGATTTTTACTGAACTTTGACACTAGCAATCGATAATAGTGCTAGTACAAATATAAAAAATGTCGTCAGTAAAGAAATTTATTATACTTCCACACCGGCTACGGCTATCTATCGGTAGAAGTGCCGGTACAACTATGAAAAATACCACCACTATAGATATTTTCTATACTAGTATTCTTTAGTGGCTGAATAGAGACGCCAAGGACACAAATTGTCTTGGCGGTTTTCTACTACCACCTAAGAATTGATTGTTTTTAATGGCCAGATTTCGATACTTAAGAATATTCTAAACCGTTAAGGAATTTTCATTTTTTGGTACAGTGATGACATGTGTTGTATGCCGTGGCGTGCGTGGGTGACCGGCAGACTGAGGAGTTCCACAAGCGCGCGCGGGGTTTTCACTTTCAGTGTGGTTATGGCATGAGGGTGACTTAGATGTACAGTATTAATCTGTGATAGTGTCATGAACGGGGCAGGTTTGGTGTTGGTCTAGTACTGTTAGTACATACTCCATGTGTGTCCCATCCTGTCGTTGCGTTTCGTTTTTCTACAGCTAGCAGATGATATATACACCCTGATCTGCAAGACAACATTGTTTGTTGTGTCTTCTGCTCACCAGTAACAACGTGTTGATCGCTTTAGTGAATCCTGGGCTCGTGCTGTCCCCCTCGTCGTCCCCATCCTCTCCTCTGTACCGTGATGGCTATCAGTATCACATCCTATTCTCCTCAGCGATTAGTACAGTATCAAAAAAACGGTGCTACCCGCTAAGTAATGCTAGAGGAATTTGTTTCCACTTATGTGACGTCTATAACGAACAACTGTATCAGCTACCAGAATTCCAAAATCATATCTTTCTGTATTTCGAAATTTAAGGGGAAAAAATATCTCTGTCGCGTTCCAGCTTGCACTGACTCGCCTTCTATCCATTTATTATCGTGATCATCATGAGGTAGACAGCTGCAAACTACAGCGACGTCCATGAACATGAATTTCCAGCCTTTCGCATCTTGCTTTATCGTGATAGCACGCCGATGTCTATACTGCAATTAAGATCAGTAGGAAGGAAGGATTTTATGCTGCACAGCAGTTTATTAGGGAGGTAGGGATGGTCATCACTCGGGTGAGCAAGTGCAATTGCTCAACGGATAGTATACGGCGGTTGTTCAACGAGGGGCGGAACCAAGAAGTTGGTTTTTTAATATTAAGAGGACCAACAATGTTAAATTTTCAAAATTTATTTGAATGTTAAAATTTTAGTGAAAATCAAATTCATAGAGGGCGTGATTTGATCCTATAAGACACCGCTGGTGGTCACAGGATCGATACACAAATTGTCTTGGCGGTTTTCTACGACCACCAAAGAATTGATTATTTTTTGGTGGCGGATTTGACACTAAGAATATTCTAAACCGCTAAGGAATTTCCATTTTCTGCTACACTGGTGGTAGACCGGCAGATCGAGGAGTTCCACAAGCGCACACCAGGTTTTCACGTACTTTCAGTGTGATTATGGTATGAGGGTGATATACTGATGTATTAGTGAAAAACAACAGAGACTCGCCGTAGACGACGAAGGTGGCCGAGCTCGCGACGTGGCGATGGATGGGGCTGGATCTGGGATGTGGCTGGGGGCAGACTAGGCACCATGGCAGACTGGGCGGACGGGCTCCTGGCTCGCGGCAAGCACCTTCGGTGGAACAACTCACGGCGGCGGCGGGTGGCCAGTGCGCGGGCCTAGTGAGGCGGCGAGTGGCAGGCGGCCAGGCACGTCCGCGCAGGGAGGCCATAGGCGGGCGACAGTGGCTCGCGGCCATCGGCCAGCGCGCAAGTCCGGTGGAGCAACTCGCGGCGGCGGTGGCGGCCGGGGCGGAGCTGGACCGACGACGCCAACTCCTCTGCGGCCCCTAGCCGGCGGCGGCGGCGTGCGCACATCGGCTGGCCCCTGCCCAGGGCCAGGGCCGGCGGTGGCGGCGGAGCCTTGCCCGGAGGCGGTGGAGCCCCGTCCGCGGCCCCTGCCCTAGAGCGTCATGGGAGGCAGGGAGGCCGCGCCCGACTTCAACGGCGGAGGCGGGGAGGCAGTGTCATGGCCGACGGCCGTGCCATGCCCGTGTGCGGCGGCGCCCCTCCTGCAGAGCCATGACGGGGATATGGAGGATCCGGAGGGAGGCGGACCGGCCGTGGCTCTTTCCCGGCGGCGGCGGCGGCCTGCGTCGCCCATCGTCGTCGTCTTTTTTTCCGCGATTGAAATCGGGTCCGCGTGTGCGAGGTGGAAGGCCGGCCGACTTCAGTCAAGTGAAGAAGGGCAATTTAGTCTTTTCGCGTGTCATAGAGTGGAGGACCTAACAGAAGATGGTAACGGATCTAACAGAAGGCCAAATAAGTAAGAAACTTTCGTTTTGAGGCCATATACACAACTTCGAAAAAAGGGCCAGATAAGTAATCAAAGTTTTTTTAGGGCCAAATAAATAATTCTCCCTAAGATCTACTCTATACGCACCTACGCTTTCATTCTTTCTCCATGAAAAGAAGTTAACTAGATGATGGTATGGACTCTAAAAGCCTTAAATATTGGTCCATCTCACCTTCAAAAATTAAGGTGGGGACTAAACACCCTCATAATTATCTAATACCAATACACATAGCCCACTTTAGGCTAAATTCAAACTAGCTAGGCTATTGTCGGCCAAATAAGAAGAAAGTCTTAAAACAATTTTGGTAGAAGGGAGATAAGAGTTAACAGGATTTATGGAACCTAATGTTATTGCCCATGAATATTAAAAGCTTACTATGATATTGTCAGTGTTTAATAAATATCAGTAACGATAATTCAAAAATAGTGATATTCCTTTTCTAAACTGGCAAATGATAGAATCGTTTTATGTTTTTGTCGATGGGATATCCCATAGGGTACCCAGGGACCGGCTTACCTAAGTTTTGAGCCTCTTTTCCTCGGCCCAAAGAGGAAGACGGACGGAAGAAACCGAATTCTACTCGGCATGGACGACAAGACCGAAGCGTAGCTTAGGACTCTAAGTTCATAACCGAGTAGGATTAGAGCAACCCTCGACCAGTTCCTGGACTATAAAGGGCTGGTGAGGGTATCACCCAAAAACAATCCATACATATTACACAACACCCGATACACAGAGCGACACACAACATCTTGTATTATGATCAAGAGCAATAACAAACGACTCAACTGGACGTAAGGTTATTACTCGACTTTGTCGAGGGGCTGAACTAGTATAAACCGTGTGTCCCTGCGTGTCCAACCACCAAGATTTCACGATTCGCCGAGGCACGAAAAACTGTCTCGGGTAACCCCGTGGCAGGCTATCGGTGGTAAAACATCGACAGCTGGCGCGCCAGGTAGGGGCTTTCGGCGAATTTTTTCTCGAAAGCTTGGTGGACCACGACCTCAAGATGATGAAACCGACGGAATGCACATTTTTCTTCGGATCGTGGATTTGCAAGATCGACGACAACGGAAAAATTCAGAGCTGACTCCGAGAAGAAGGAGTAGATCAAGATCTTCAAGAACTGAATCAAAAGACCCAGAATCTGACGATTTCAAAACCTACCAGACTAGCAAATGAAGATGGATACGAAACCGACTCGGAAAAGGAGGCGCCACCACACGCCAACCCTGAGTCAGACACGAGAAGAATAAACACAAATCAAGTCAGAGTACACAATCAGACTTCAATTAGAAACAGAAACAACTCGGAAGCAAAAAAAAGAACTTGAGTCCATATGGGGCTATACAATTCAGCATATACATATAGAAATTTCCTTCGGGAGAAGATGATGAGAAGCGTAACTCTGAAAGGCGCCCAAGAGGGAATGATCATGTCAACGACTTCAGAGGGGCGTATCGTGCACTGGCCAAACCAATCCTCAAGAACACAAGGCCAAGATACAGAACTACCATTCCAAGTAGGAAAAGAACTCGGACTGTACCAAGAGCTATCATGCAAGACAAAGAGAAGAATCCAACAAGCAAAAAAAACTCGGAGAATACATACTATATATATGGCAGAGCTGGAACCTTATTTAGAGCCACCACAAATACCTGATTTAAAATCATCAGATGAATCAGAAAGAGATATCTCGGACGACGAAGAAGAAGATGACAATGAAACAAGCGATCACAAAGTCGCAAGATTGAAAAAGAACAAAGCTAGAGCAGGAAGAAGAAATTGAGCCGCCCAGAGAAAACAAATCTGGAAAAGTATAAAGCAGAGTTGACAGAGTACAACAAAAAGAAGGCGGAAAGAGAATCTATGAAGAACACAAAGAGAGAAAGAATCGAAGAATTGACAAAAGAACTAAATATCCTCACTAAAGAAGAGAGGATCACGAACGAGCTAATGAAGGAAGACGGAGAGTCCAACAAACAACCTGAAGACAATACACCTCAAGAAGGACAAGGAGAGAAGCAAGACGAACAACCGCCCAAGAAGTCGATATTCCACAGACTAGGGAAGACAGGGGTGCCACAAACATCGGAAAGACATGCACAAATTGGACTGGTAAAACAAAACAACCCGGATTGGGATCAATGTTACCCGGAAGACTATGGAGAATCCGAATACAGAGGGGACAAAGATTATTACCAAAGAGATGGATCACCAGACTTCAACAGAATAGAACAATATGACAGATTTCCATGTTTTGAAGGAAGACTACAGACATTGAAGTTACCACACAAGTTCAAGCCAGCAAATCACTCCAAGTACAATGAAAAAGTAGAACCCAGGCAATGGATAAGAGTATATTCCCAATCCATAGAACTCGCAGGAGGAAACAATGACATCAAGGCCCTATACTTTCCAATGTCACTCGAAGCCATGCCACTACAATGGTTTGATAAGCTGAAGCCCATATCAATTAAATATTGGGAGGATTTGCAAGAAGCATTCTGCAACAACTTTGCAGGGATAATAACATACCCCATGACAGCAGCAGAATTAAAGAGTGTAAAACAAAGAAGAGGAGAAACTCTAAGGGAGTATTATCGAAGGTTTGGAGAACTCAGAGCTCAAATACATGAAATCACCGACAGGGAAGTAATAGAGACATTTGCGGACGGAATTGTAGCAAATTGACAGTTCAAAGACTATTTCAATGAAAACCCAAGACCCAATGAAGACTTCAAAAGAGTTGTTGAGAAAATGATATCGTCAGAAGAAAAAACTCGGCACAGATTCACCCGAGATTTCCATGAAAATAAAAGACCAGATTTCAAACCAAATGACAAAAGACCAAGACAAGACAACATGGTAGTAGCGAGAGACAACAAAAGAAGATACAACGACAACAACAAAGGAGGATATAACAACAATAGCAACAACTACAACAACAACAAAAACACAAACAATAGATACTCAAATAATAACTACCAAGACAACAACTACACGAAAAGACCAGCAGAAATGATAGAAGACCTACCTTGCTACATACATCCTAATGCAAGTCACAAGCTGGTTGAATGTGACGTTTTTCAACAGAAATGATAGAAGACCTACCTTGCTACATACATCCTAATGCAAGTCACAAGCTGGTTGAATGTGACGTTTTTCAACGAAGATTCACAAACAAGGAAGATACAAGATCAAACAACTCGGAGCAAAGAACAGATGAATCAGGGAAGGATACAAAGAAAGCAGAGGGAAATTATCAAGAACCCCAAAGACAAATAGCAGTAATCTTTTCGGGAGCATCATATACAAGAAATAAGAGGCAGGAAAAGCTAGCACACAGAACCATCATGGCAGCAGAACCAGCTACCCCAAGATACCTAGATTGGTCAGAGTACCCAATTCAGTTCACAAGAGAAGATCAATGGACAAGCGTAGCGAATGATGGTTATTATCCACTCGTAATGGGACCTACAATAGCAGGAGTAGCAGTTTCTAAAGTACTCATCTATGGAGGAGCAGGGTTGTCGGGTACGAAGGTAAGGGGTACCCTAAACCCTTCGTTAAATTAACGCTAAACATAGCAACCATTTTTAAGACAGGGACCTGCCCACTGCTCAAGTTAGTAAGGAAAGGCCCATCACGTGAAGGCCCCCTGCACCGGCTACGGCAGCGAGTCATGGGCCACCCCACCTCGATGCCGAATGACGGACGAGGGGTCATTCGAACGACCCCCCGGCCTCCACCTCGACATCGAATGACGGACCGAGGGTCGAACAAACGACCCTCCGGCTCCTACCTCGACACCGGGTGACGGACGAGGGGTCGAACGAACGACCCCTCGGCCTCTACCTCGATCCCTCCAACTCCACCTCTGCTCCGACCCTACCTTGATGACGAGCGACGGACCAAGGGGTCGAACGAACGACCCCTGGACGGGAGGCTCGACCAGCCCAACTGCTCCCAGCATGGGTTAAAGTAAATCTACCTAACGCCATGGGCGCCCGCGTCCGCAGTCAAATCCAACAACTCTCCGTCAAGTCCCTGATTCCTGTCAACTGTGCCGCTACTGTCGCCGCTACGCGAGTACGGACTCCAGCAGCACCCCTCGGAACGTGAACAGTACGGCCCTCGACGACGACTTCGGGATACGGCAGAGCCACGCAGGGCTCGACCCCCCCTCGACCGAGGGGCTCGACCCCTCCCTCCAACAACTCCAGTATGAGGCCCGTCCCATCCGCCCCGTCTTGCTTCGGCTATGGGATTCGCGCCCGTCTGCGGAAGCTGTGCCGCGATGTGCCGCGGCAACTTCCACTTCCCCCACGACCCGGGGCGCCAAAAGGACGGGAAGGCCACGCCGGCGCAGTGCTCAACGTCCCTTCACCAGCACTATGCCATGGACACACCGCCCATACTACACAGTTAGGATTCTGTACCCTCGGACCTCCCCTTGTCTATAAAAGGGGACGCCGAGGTAGAAGAAAAGAGGAGGGATCTCTGAGTTTCCAGACGACTCGGCATTCGGATTTCAGCCCCGATCATCACACCCCGCTACTTGAGCGACCCCTCGAGCATTCAACTCACCACCTAGGGCAGCACTGCTAGCCTTAGGCCGCAGCTCACTCTGAGCAAACCCGTGTAACTCTGCTTGTACCTCCCCTATACGAGCACGTTTGGGTGCGAGATAATACAAGTCATCCTCCCCCGCTGGACGTAGGGCCTTCTTTGCCCGAACCAGGATAAACCTTGTGTCCATCTTGCATCACGTCTGAGAGAGGGAGCACGCGATATACAAATTTACTAGTTGGTGGTCTTGACCCCCGGGTCATAACGTCGACAAGGGTTAAACATAATCTTCACAGATACTCTGAGAAAGATGAATTTGGACTATGAAGGCATGATCACACCGACAAGTATTCCTTTTTACAGGATAGTACCCGGAAAATCTTCCATACCTTTGGGACAAATCATCTTACCAGTTACCTTCGGAACACCAGACAAATATTGAACTAAGTTCATCAAGTTTGAAGTAGCCGACTTCGAATCATGCTATCACGCAATCCTTGGGAGACCAGCGCTCACAAGATACATGTCAATTCCCCATTACCCATATCTAGTACTCAAGATGCCAACAACAAAAGGAGTTCTTTCACTAAAAGGAGATATAAAGAGAGCATACGATTGTGATGTACAAGCCATACAAATATCAGAAAAGCTACAAGACTACAAAGAAAAAGAAGATATTGCGAGGAAAGTTGAGAAAATGAACCCGGACGAAATCCAAATACCGGCAAAGAAGCCAAGCACCTTCACACCTCCTAAAGAAGCAGCCACAAAGACAATTGACTTACTAACTGGAGATCCAGAGAAGACGACAATAATCAGTGCAAACCTGGATCCTAAATAGGAACTCGCGCTCACCAACTTTCTGAGGGATAACAAAGACATATTTGCATGGAAGCCAGCAGATATGCCAGGAATCCCAAAGGAGTTGGCTGAGCACAAGATTGATACAAATAAAGGATCAAGACTAGTAAAACAAAAGTTACGCAGATTCGCACCAGAAAGAAAAGCAGCAATCAAAAAGGAAATTACAAAACTATTGGCAGCAGGGTTCATCAGAGAAATAATCAACCCAGATTGGTTAGCTAACCCGATATTAGTGGAGAAAAAGAACTCGAAAGAATGACGTATGTGCGTAGACTACACAAACCTCAACAAACACTGCTCAAAGGACCCATATGGGCCACCAAGAATTGATCAAATCATAGACTCAATAGCTGGATCATCACTGTTATCATTTCTCGATTGCTACTCGGGATATCATCAAATATCATTAAGAGAAGAAGACCAAAGCAAAACATCTTTTATAACACCCTTCGGAGCATATTGCTACAAGTCAATGCCTTTCGGACTAAAGAACGCGGGGCAACATATCAAAGAGCAATACAAACCTGCCTTGGAGATCAAATCGGAAGAAACGTTGAAGCCTACATTGATGACGTAGTAGTCAAAACAAAAGAACTAGAATCATTATTGAAAGACCTAGAAGAGACCTTCAAGAACTTGAAAGCATGGAAGTGGAAACTGAATCCCACAAAATGCGTCTTTGGCGTACCGTTAGGACAACTACTCGGCTTTTTAGTCAGCAATAGAGGGATTGAAGCTAGCAATAAACAAGTCAAAGCAATAATGGATATGAAGTCACCTAAAAAGGTCAAGGATATACAAAAACTAACAGGATGCATGACAGCTCTCAACAGATTCATATCGAAATTGGGAGAAAAAGGACTACCCTTCTTCAAACTGCTAAAGGGAAAAGAGAATTTTGAATGGACAGAGGAAGAAAATCAAGCTTTCATCAAATTAAAAGAATACTTATCATCATCTCCAGTAATGACACCGCCAAGAAATAAGGAGGACATGATGCTATAAATCACGACAATAAAAAACGTAGTAAGTGCAGCAATCATCGTGGAAAGAGAAGAACCCGGGCACATCTATAAAGTGCAAAGACCAGTATATTACATCAGTGAAGTACTCACAAAATCGAAAGTCAGATACCCACACGTACAAAAACTACTATACACAATACTCATATCATCAAGAAAGTTGAGACATTATTTCCACGAGCACAAAGTAACAATAGCAACCAACTTTCCGCTACAAGACATACTCAGAAACAAAGATGCTACAGGTCGAATATCAAAATGGGCAGTTGAACTCGGATCTCTAATATAGACTTCAAATCAAGGACAACAATCAAGTCGCAGATATTACCCGACTTCATTGCAGAATGGACTGAAATTGCACAAAAAGAACCCGAACCAATACGAGACCACTGGAAAAAGTACTTTGATGGTTCACTGAATCTTGGAGGAGCAGGAGTGTTATTGATCTCCCCAGAAGGTAGACAATTAAAATACGTGTTACAGATATTATGGCAAGCAACAAATAATGAAGCAGAATATGAAGCACTCATACATGGATTAAAGGTAGCAACTACCTTGGGAATCAAAAGAGTTCTTGCTTATGGAGATTCAGCAGTAGTAATCAACCAAGTAAACAAGGAGTGAGATTGCACAAAAAACAACATGGACGCATAATGTGCAGAAGTAAGGAAACTCGAGAAGAACTTTGAAGGATTAGAAATCCACCACGTCTTAAGAGATTCAAATGTGGCAGCAGATATCTTGTCTAAATTAGGGTCAGACAGAGCAAAAGTACCACCGGGAGTATTCGTGGAAGAACTCGCAAAGCCATCAATCCAATAAATAAGTAAACAAAAAGAAGACCCAATGGACATAGATAAGACAAAAGAACCCGACAGATCAAGAGAGATCCTCAACATAGAAAGCGATTGGAGACAACCATACATTGATCATAAAAGAGAAAATAAACTACCCGGAGACAAAGCAGAAGCAACAAGAATAATAAGGAAAAGCAAGGCATATGTCCTCGTAAAAGATAAATTATACAAAAGGGCAGCATATTCGGGAATATTATTGAAATGTGTATCCACGCAAGAAGGAAAAGAAATATTGGAAGAAATCCACTCGGGATGCCATGGAAATCATGCAGCATCTAGAACATTAATCGGCAAAGCATTCAGAAGCGGATTCTATTGGCCAACAACACTCAAGGATGCAGAACAATTAGTCAAAACTTGCAAGAATTGCCAAATGTTTGCAAGACAATCCCATGTTCCATCACATAACCTAATCTGCATACCACCAGCTTGGCCTTTCTTATATTGGGGGCTAGATCAAGTCGGACCCCTCAAAAAGGCAAAAGGAGGATTCAAGTACATATTCGTGGCAGTAGGTAAATTCACAAAATGGATCGAATACAAACCACTAGTCAAATACAATGCAAAAAGGCAACAGAGTTCATACAAGACATCATGCATAGATTTGGGATGCCCAACAGAATAATCACAGATCTTGGATCACCATTTATAGCAAAAGAATTCCAATATTGGGCAAGAGAATGTGGAATAGAGATAGACTATGCATCAGTAGCTCACCCCCAAGCAAATAGACAAGTTGAAAGAGCCAATGGGCTATTATTACAAGGCCTAAAACCAAGAGTATATGAAGACCTAAAAGACTATGGAGGTAAATGGATAGAACTACCAAAAGTGGTATGGGGTTTAAGAACTCAAATCAGCAGAACAACAGGATATTCACCTTTCTTCCTGGTATACGGATCAGAAGCAGTATTACCAATTGACTTAATATAGAAATCACCAAGAATTGAGCAATACGATGAAGGAGAAGCTGAAGAAACAAGACGACTAGAGATCGATTCAATCAAAGAAATAAGAGATAATTCAGTAATACAAAATGCAAGATACTTACAAGGTCTACGAAGACATTACGACAGAAACATACATCCAAAAACACTCAAACCAGGTGATCTGGTACTACGGTTAATTCAAAAGAAAGAAGGAAGACACAAACTACTCAGCCCATGGGAGGGTCCTTTTATTATCAAGACAACAATACAACTCGGAACTTATGAGCTAATGACAGAAGAAGGAGTTCAACTAAGCAATACTTGGCATATCAGCCAACTCAAGAAATTCTATAATTAAAAGTACAAGATACAAGACATTAAGAACAAACCGGCAGTTTGCACAAAGAGAGACAATGTCTAGAGTCAGTTGTTTCGTGAGGCAACTTGACAAACCGACTGTTTTGCACCATGAGCGGCACAGTCTGGTTCACATATACAAAATCTACCGGCAGTTTGCACAATGAGAGACACTGTCTGGAGTCTGTTGTTTCATGAGGCAACTTGACAAACCAACTGCTTTACACCATGAGCGGCACAGTCTGGTTCACATATACAAAATCTACCGACAATTTGCACAATGAGAGACACTGTTTGGAGTCTGTTGTTTCGTGAGGCAACTTGACAAACCAACTGCTTTGCACCATGAGCGGCACAGTCTGGTTCACATATACAAAATCTACCGGCAGTTTGTACAATGAGAGGCACTGTCTGGAGTCAGTTATTTCGTGATGTAACTTGACAAACCGACTGCTTTGCACCATAAGCCACACAGTCTGGTTCACATATACAAAATCTATCGTAGTTTGCACAATGAGAGACACTGTCTGAAGTCAGTTGTTTCGTGAGGCAACTTGACAAACCGACTGCTTTGCACCATGAGCGGTATAGTCTGGTTCACATATACAAAATCTATCGACAGTTTGCACAATGAGAGGCACTGTCTGGAGTCAGTTGTTTTGTGAGGAAACTTGACAAACCGACTGTTTTGCACCATGAGCGGCACAGTCTGGTTCATATATAAAGTCTACCGTTTCGTAAGGCGGCCTGACAAGCTTACAGCTTTGCACCATGAGCGGCACTGTCTAGCATTTTTAAGTTGATTGTTTCGTGAGGCAACTCGACAAACCGACTGCTTTGCACCATGAGCGACACAGTCTGGTATATATATAAAGTCTACCGTTTCGTGAGGCGGCCTGACAAGCTGACAGCTTTGCACCATGAGCGGCACTGTCTAACATTCTTAAGTCGATTGTTTCGTGAGGCAACTCGACAAACCGACTGCTTTGCATCATGAGTGGCACAGTCTGGTATATATATATATATATATATATATATATTATATATATATATATATATATATATATATATATATATATAAAGTCTACCGTTTTGTAAGGCGGCATGACAAGCTGACAACTTTGCACCATGAGCGGCATTGTCTAGCATTCATAAGTCAGTTGTTTCGTGAGGCAACCTGACAAACCAGCTGCTTTGCACCATGAGCGGCACAGTCTGGTTCATATATCTACATGCTATCGTTTTGAAAGGCGGCATGACATCAAACTACTCGGCGCAATAATGAAGAATAGTCTACCTCGACAACACCAAAATTAGTCACTCGTACAAAATGACACAATACATCAGCTGCTTGAAGAGCAGCAAGGACTCGGCGCAAAAGAATGCAAGCCAAATGTTCTCACATCAAGAAGTGACATTCCAATAGCAAAAATTACTCGTCAAAAAACAACAATGTTACCCCGAAACTACTCGAGATCATTAAACAAGACACGAAGGAGGAGATCTATAAAGCCTAAACTTAGAGGCACAAGTCATCCTACAAGCAATACTATCAGTACAATCATCAAGGCTCGAAGGCCGATAATATTACCCAGAAAGGATTCGGGAATTCAGAGGCATCTCCAAAGCCTAATACAGAGGCACACTACTTCAGACAAGCAAACAACTCAGCATAGTAAAGTAAGGCATTCATCAGAAGGATAAAACGTATCAATCAGAGATCAAACTACTCATCACCGAAACAAAGACCAAAGCAACACAATGTCAGGACAAAGCCTAACAATATATTAAAAGCACCATTCAGAGTATATTACAAGAACCATCATTCAAGGACAAATAATTGTTATCAAGGAGAAGACGACAACACATTCATCTGACTAAATATTTGGCGACAGAGCTCCTGAACCTCGGGCTTTGATTGTTCCCACCTTGTCAAGAGATCGACGTCCATCGAATCTTCGAGAATTCAATCTAAAGGCACATCAGGAGCAAGGGCTCGAACAAAAGAAACAACATTGTTTATACAACGTTCAAAGCCATTTTCAACAAATTCCTTAAATCGAAGAGGCAACGCAGGAATCAGAGTCTTCATGCCTCCTTTAGCATCCTCTTCATGACAAAACAGCAGCACAACAGGTTTCACAACAGCATACAAAATCTTGTACCGATCGTGAACCTCCGAAAGCTGACTTTTCAAGACTCCCTCCGATTTTAATGACTAAAAAAGCCAAAGAAGTCAGAAAGACTAAAAGAAAAACAACAAGAAAATCAGAAGACAAAATAGCCAAGTTACAGTTTCAGTTCTTTTCTCCGATGATTCAAGACAAAGAGATAAATCTTTTTTCTCCTCATTCCAAGCAATGGAAGCCTGATCAGCAGCTACAAGAAAAGCAAATATGTCAGATATCAAACAAGAAAGTCACAATAAAAGGAAAAAATAGATAAATACCAGACACCTTCTCTTTCAAATCAGACAAGGTAGCATCAGCTACTACCCGAAGAGCCTTTTCTTGCTCCAAAGCAGCACGAGCTTGAGATAATTCAAGTAGAACCTTGTCAAGATTAGCTTGAAGAATGGCAGTCGACTGAATTTCCGAGGAAGAAGCAGTCAACTCCCGATAGACATCCTGAAAAAGACAAGAATCAAGATAAAGCACAAACTAATAGACCAAAGAAGAGAAGACAGGAATAAATACCTTCAATTCAGTTCCAAATGACACTGATAAATCCATCCAAGAAGAAACAAGTTTTTGAACTCGCTCAACTCGGCTAAGTTGAACCTCTGGCCCGTGAATGAGTAAAGGCTTCGCTGAAGAAGAAGTCGGAGCTTTGACCAAGATATTCAATTCAGGTACCTCAAGGAGAGGCACACCAACAGGGGGACAAGCACCAACCAACTCAGAAGTGCCTGCAACATTTGCAACATTAAGAGAATCTGCAAAAGACAAAAACAAGAACAATTAAGAGAAGTACAAGAAGCAAAAAAATCTTTGTCAACCAGGAAAAAGGAACCTTACTACCTTGGGGTGGAGCAGGAACATTAGGAGAAGGCCTAAGGAAAATAAAAAAGAATATTAGGCATAGGCTATCAAAAAGTATAAGCATTAGGCAATGAATTTAATCTTACTTGGCCGATTTGCTGAAGGAAGCAGCAACAGAAGCAAAGAAAAGATCGGGGATGTCGAAAGAGAAATCGTCATCAAGCAATGAGAGGAAGAAACCAGAAAAGCAGAAGGAATTGGAACAGCTTCACCAGAAGACTGACCAACAGATGACCTACGACTAAATAAAAATACAATAAGGAAAGAATCTCTGGACAGAAATTACAAAGACATCAAAAAAACAACTCACGGAGGATGAGTAAGAGGAGGATCATCATCTGAATACTCTTCATTTAGAAGAATGGACTGGCCATCTAAAAAGGAACAAAACAAAAGAATAAAAAAGAGTTGTAGACAAAACAACTCAGATGACAAACACCACGCTCACCTACAATAATGTTACCTGTGGGAGCATACGGACGAGGAGATCGACGACGAGTAGCAGGAGCAAGTGAAGAAGGTTGAGCAGAAGACTCAAGCTTCCGCTTCCTAGAAAACATCATAAGTTGAGCAATACGAGGATCTAGGGTATAAGTCACATACCCATCAGTAATACAAAATCCAGGGATAAACCTGGAAGATGAGGTTGAAGCCATAGTGACTTCAGCAGCGGTCTTCTCAGAAACAAAGGGATCCGGCCCAAAAGGCAAGTTTAGCCTAAAAGAATGACCATGATCCTGAAACACAAAGCAAGCCATCAACAAAAGGAACTCAGAGAAAAGAAATCAGAACAAGCTGAATAGATTACTAACTAGATGAGGTGGATTTCTAGCATGGTATTCAGGAATTTGGGGAGGAATGGCAGACACACCACTCAAGACCCTCCCCAAGCGATCAAACAGATCATCTTTAGACAACTCAGACTCAGGGATAATCCAAGAAGGATCAAAAGAACCAAGATACTCAAAACCAAGATTTTCCCTTTGCATAAGAGGTTGAACTCGACGACGATAATAACTGGCAACCAACCCATTGCCAGTCAACCGGAATTGTTTTAAGAAACTTATCCGAGTCAGCAAAGACTTGATTGCCAAGGACTCAGAAGGAGACAAAGGGTCACACCCGCAAGGTAAAGAAGTGGGAAGAGCGGCAAGATCAGAAGAGAAATAAGCATCGGGCTTGGAAATATAGAACCATTTATCTGCCTAATCTTTAACCGAATCATAAAGTGTGAAGGAAAAATAGTTGCTCTTCATCCCTTGACGAAATTGAAGAGCACAACAACCAAAACGGCTAGGAGTCTTTTCATGAAATCGAAGGCGGAAGAAGTGCCGAAGAAGAAGAAGACAAGGTGGGATGCCGATAAATGACTCGCACAGATGAGCAAATGAAGCAAGAAAAGGAACCCCGTTAGGGGTCAGATGATGAAGTTGGATACAGTAGAAACGAAGAAACTCCATCAAGAAGGCCGATGGAGGGAAGCAGAGTCCAGCACGGACAAAGGAAATAAAAAGAATGTCTTGATCAGGAGAAGGACTGAGAATCATATGCTCACCAGGAACAGAATAGCCAGAATACACCTGCCCTTGAAGCAACCCATGCGCAACAAGTAGATCCAAATCCGCCTCCTGAGTCGACGGCTTAGGAGACTGCTTCATCTAACGAGACATGTCAATGAACTCAGGATTCTCGATATGATCCAGGATGGTATCTTCGTCCACAAATTCAGCCTTGCCCTTACTGTTGTTCTTGTTTTTCTTCACCATCTGAGGCAAATCAAAGACAATCAAAGCAGCGGCGGTAGCTAGGGTTTGCAAGCAAGGGAAAAAGTTTTTTACCGCAAGGTAAAAAAGAAGAGATAATGGAAAGACAGATTTATAAGGAGATATTACCCGCAGCGGAAAATACAGAAAGTGAAAAAATTCCACCAATCATGGAACAGAACACAAAGCAGCCAGATAGACCACATCTTTTTTCAAAAAATACAGACAACTGGCGGAACAAAAGAACTCGGGCATTACAAGCAAAACATATACAAGAACTCAGAAAATATAGACAACAAGTCTCTGGTTCTTCATCATACACATTTTTTTAGTACAGACCAGATACAAAGTTACATTGCCGAAAGGAACTAGTACAAGTCAGTAACAAGGAACCTAGTTGAATTCGAGGTTAAAACCTCGAGAATCAAGATACATCATTAACAAACAGAGTCAAATAACTCAGACGTGCTAGATGCCCAACAAGACAAGGCACACCTGTTTGCCAAAGGTAGTAGAAGCAGAGCCCGGAAGACATTCAAGATTCACAGTTCCGCCAGGTCCTCGACAGAGAGAAGGCGAATCAACACTAGCAGGCGCCAAAATGACACTGCACAGGATCAACTCAGGAATGCTTCCTCAACCAAGACCGTGAGATCAGCCAAAGGCATGGAACTAGGGCACTGGAAGATGAGGCAGCACAACATGCGACAGGCTCATCACAAGAACTACACCATTTGCCTCAAAGCCGCCCACAACATGGTACTACCTGGAAACTAGCCACCTGCTAGTTTCTATCACAAGAACTACACCATTCACCAGATGACAACCAAGAAAGAGAAGAAAGAAGCTCGGGGGCTCGTCAAGCTCGCCAACAACAATATCCATGATACAGCAAGGACCTTTACAAAGGAAAAATAGAAGTTACATGGCAAAGAAGTCATACTACAACTATTTATAGAAGAATAACGGGTGCACATACACCAAGTTCATGAAGAGAAGATTACAACAACCACATTACATAAAGGAAGAAGTAAAACCAAAAGATTCTACAAGGACCACATTGATGAAAGAAATACGGTTACAATAAAGGCAGTACATCAGGGTACTATACAGAATATCCAGAAAAATATTCCAAGGACAATCATACAACCAGCAACAACTCTGCAAGCCATGCAAACAATTAGGCCGATAAACCTACAAGACCAGACTAAGCCACATCTATAACAAAAGACCACAAGTGACAAAATATAAAGGTCATATCCAGGATTATACCAGATCTACCACCAAAGAAGGCCTGATACCCGAACAGAAACCTTACAAGTCTAAACAACCCAGAATCTTCACAAAGCGTGAAGAAGTGCCGGATCATAGGCAGAAAACCACTCCCAACAAATGAGATTGGACAGCTTCAACTCTAGCCTTTCCAGCAGGAGTTCGGTACAAGCATACGCAGACAGAAAGAGGGAGTGTACAACTTCAATCAACTCAGGAGCGGCAACAGTTACAACCCGGGATCCAGCAGTTAGACAGAGAAGGCATGGAAGCCACATCACAAGACATCTTCTGCCTACCACGCCAAACTTCTCAGGAAAATCTAACCGAAGAGTTAGTCTACCTCTAACTCCATTCACAAGAATCCTTCTACCCACTCAACTACCAGAAGGAGAGCATAATCCTGGGGGCTGCTCAGTTTCACTCAGCAGCATAGTCATCAGAAGAAAGAAGAGCACCCTAAATATCAAGCCATCAGTGCAAGCACAGCGGAATATATAGTAAGGAAGGACCACCAAAAGCCAGAGGTCACGAGAAAGGAGAAGCAAGAAAAAGACAAAAAGCAAGATTCTACACATCCGTGAAGACACAGTACCCACCCGTGAATAAAAAGAAGACAAGAGCACAATATTTCAGACCCTTCCGCCGAGCTCTTTTCCAATATAAAAGAACTCGAAGAAGGCTCAGGGGCTGGAAATACTTACCTTACAAGATTTTTTTAGATCCTCTGAATACTTGTACCGAGTATCCAGAGGCTCGGGGGCTACACTCAATGAGTGCACCAAAGGCGCACAAAAAAACACGAGATGAAGAACACGGAAGACCAAGGTTAAGACTTCTTTAGATCCTCCGAATACTTGTACCAAGTATTCAAAGGCTCGGGGGCTACACTCAATGAGTGCACCTAAGGTGCACAAAAAACCACAAGACGGAGAACAACAGAAGACCATTTCATGATTTTGCTTCAAAAAGAACTCGGCTCGCTTTCGAAGCAACCCGACATATTGAAGAAAAATCATGAGATGCTCGGGGGCTTGTCGATGGGATATCCCATAGGGTACCTAGGGGCCAGCTTACCTAAGCTTTGGGCCTCTTTTCCTCGGCCCAAAGAGGAAGACGAACGGAAGAAACCGAATTCTACTCGGTATGGACGACAAGACCGAAGCGTAGCTTAGGACTCTAAGTTCATAACCGAGTAGGATTAGAGCAACCCTCGACCAGTTCCTGGACTATAAAGGGCTGGTGAGGGTATCACCCAAAAACAATCCCTACATACTACACAACACCCGATACACAGAGCGACACACAACATCTTGTATTATGATCAAGAGCAATAACAAACGACTCAACTGGACGTAAGGTTATTACTCGACCAAGTTGAGGGCCTGAACCAGTATAAACTGTGTGTCCCTGCGTGTCCAACCACCAAGATTTCACTATTCACCGAGGCACGAACTACTGTCTCGGGTAACCCCGTGGCAGGCTATCGGTGGTAAAACATCGATAGTTTTGTGTTTGAACAAAGAGCATGTGTGGAGACTTTCACACAATCATCTACAATTGTCATGAACCCCACCAAGCGCCATCATGAGCACCTCTCATAATTCTTCTCTTTGTTCTCTCTACCACTCATCTACTGCTCAAGCACTACCTGTTCGTGCTAACAAACCATTGTATAGTTGGCCATCCAGCCTAAGGCCTGTCAGCCTAGCCCGAAGCCAAATACATTGGCCCGGTCGCTAGCGTGCATCCTAACCCTAATAATATTCCCATGACCCATCGCAGTTGCCGCTTGCTTAGCTCCGAGCTATCGACCTCTACATCCCTGTGTGAAGCTCTTCTCTACGACTCTGCCCGAGGCGGACCCCTTCTTCCATAATCAATCGCCTCGGCTCCTCTCGTTCCTCCCTCGATGGACATGAGCTCTTCTCCTTGACTCCGCCTCTGTGTTCTCCGGCCTCGACCTCAGCTCCTCTACATGACTCCACCTCTCTCTCTTTCGTGCCTAGTCTTCTCCCTCGCGTGGGTCTTGTCTCCACTATCGCCAAGTAAGCGGGCCTTGGACCAGTCCGACCTGCTATGGCTTCAATGCCCATTAGACCAACGAGACACGAGAAAGGGCATGATATGCCAAGCCTAGGTCGAAGAAGAGACAATTTGAGTTAAGTCACGATAATAATAATTATTTGAGCAATCAATGGTTTTTATGTCTCTATTGATGTATGATTCGAAAAAATGATGGTCGGCAATTGACTCACTGCCACCATGGTCGGACCCTTGTCTCACCCATCTTATCGGTCCCGTAACGGTCCAAATTTCTCCAACCATATATAATAAAATTTCTCAACTTATATATAATTTGACTGATTGTTAGCCAAAATTAATACAATTTGTTTTTTTGTGATCGTTAGTCAAATACAGTTACTATTTCTCGGGGGAGGTGCCTACCCTTTTAGCTCAGTGAAATCTGAAGTGCGTAAAGATTCATGTGACCTACGGCAAGGCCTGCTAATTGATCGATTTACAAGCTCGATTGCTACAAGCCGAGCCGATCCATGGAATTAAAAAAAAAAACTAACGCGTACACTATCCTCTGCTGCGTGTCATGGACAGCCACGGCGATGACGGCGAGGAGGTGGTGTTCTTGCCGGCCGCCATGGACGCCACAGCCTTGGCCCACACCACGAGCTCCCGCTTCATCCGCTTCTCGTCGGCCCAGATCACCTCGTCCACCGTGGGAAGGAGCACCGGCAACGTGGTCCTAGCCGAGAGCTCTCCGTCGCCGCCACCCGCGGCCAGGAACGGCCGCCACGACACCGTCTCCGCTTCCAGAGCCATCAAATCAATGAATGATCTGCGCACACTCACCGTCCCAAGGTCGAACGAGCAGCTTGACGCGCTTCTGTGTGGTGTGGGGGTCGATCACCAGCCGCGTTCTTGCCTCTCCCGGGTAAGGAAGAACACAGCAAGTCAGATCGGCGTTTATGTAATAAGAAGAGAGGCGAGAGGACTGGATGATGATGCAGGTGTGTTGCTCGTGAGGACTGGGTAGGACAATTGCCACGAGAGGAAGCTCGTCGGGCCTTCGCGTCGCTTTTATACGCGAGCGGCCGAGCGCCCATCGAATCCTGGCGCCGGGGTGCCGAGTGACAAGGAGCGCGCCGCGTCTGCCCGGGTGATCGGGGATCTGGTTGGAACGGCGCGGTCCGGCCTGCCGCGTACTACTGGGTAATTGGGGCGGGCAACGGGCATGGATGGCGTCTTCTGTTCGGGCAAGCTGCTACACGCGACGCACGAGGCGATTCTCGCGCGAGGTGCACCAAAACGAACGTGCCAATATGCCGGTATCTGCCACTTTCCTCCATGCGAGACGCTCGACAGGGTACGTTTGGATATGGTTCTTAGGTGAGTCTAGCAAAATTTGCTGAATTTTACTCACCTTTCGCACTAGTACTAGTGATCGGTAATCCGGTAATAATGTCAGTACAAATATAAAAATACTGCCAATAAAGAAAAAAATATTATACTTTGACACTAGCGATCGTTAAAAGCGCCGGTAAACATATCGTCAATATAGATATTTTCTATACTAGTATTCTTTAATTTAGTGGCTAAACATAACCCTAGCTCATGCCATAACCACACTGAAAGTGAAAACCTCGTGCGTGCTTTGTGCAACTCCTCGATCTGCCGTTCACCCACGCACGCCATGACGTGCAGCACCTGTCATCACTGTACCACAAAATGAAAATTCCTTAGCGGTTGGAATATTCTTGAGAGTCGAAATCTGGCCATTAAAAAATCATCAATTCTTTGGTGGTGGTAGAAAACTGCCAAAACAATTTGTGTCCTTAGCGGTTCAATTTGTGATATAGTGTGATGAACGGAGTAGGTTGGTGTTGCTCTGGTACATATAGCTATAGGGACGTCAAAATTGACTCTGCTGCTGCTTGAAGAATTAATCTGGAACGGGAGATCGATCAGTCTAATGTACTGTGATGGATCTATTTTGTGTCTTCGTTACTTAATTTTCGTTCTCAGAGCATATTGTAATATGGATTCATAGTCTTAATTTCTCATGGACCTGATGCATGTCTGATCATGTGTTTTGTTTTGTTTTTCTGTACCAGATGATATACACCCTCCTGATCTTCAAGACAACAATTTGTTTGCTGTCTCTTCTGATCACCACTCACCTAAAGCCGTTAATCGCTTTAGTGAATCGTAAGCTCGTGGCTCGTGCTGTCTCCCTAGTCCCTATCCTCTCCTCTGTACCGTGATGGTGGCTATCAGTATCACATCTTAATATCCACAGTGATTAGTACAGTACCAAAAAACGGCGCTAAGTAATGCTATAGGAATTTGTTTCCACTGATGTGATGTCTATATATATAACGAACTAATACTGTATTTGCTACCAGATTAGTAGTGCTAAGATCTGACTGTACTCCCTCGGTCCCTGAAAGAATAGATCTCTGGATTTGTCCTAAGTCAAAAAATTTGAACTTTGACTAAATTTCTAGAATAAAGTATTAAAAGTTATGTTATCAATTTTGTATTATTAGATTTATCTAAGAACGTATTTTTATATGACTGACACGGATTCTAAGAATTGATTTTTTCAGAGACCGACCAAGAGGGAGCAAAAATGCAAAATATCTCTGTCGCGTTCCAGCTTGCACTCACCTTCTATCCATTTATTATCGTGACCAAGAGGTAGACAGCTGCAAACTACAGTGACGTCCATGCATGAAGGAGGTAGAGACCGTAGGCGGCGGGCGAGCAAGTGCAATTATTGATCAACGGAGCGTATGCCTATTCACGTCGTTGATCCTGCAGGGAGTCTCGGACGCAACCGGTGGTCGCAGGATCTTGATACACAAATTATCTTGGCGGTTTTCTACGACCACCAAAGAAATGATTATTTTTTGTGACTGGATTTCGATACTCAAGAATATTCTAAACCGTTGAGGAATTTCTATTTTCTAGTAGAGTGGTAGGTGACGCACGTCGTGGCGTGCGTAGGTGACCGGCAGATCGAGGAGTTCCACAATCGCGCATGAGGTTTTCACTTTCAGTGTGGTTATCTTTGAGAGTGATATAGCTAGATGTACTCTTATGATAGTGTGATATTGGTGTTAGGGCACTCCCAATGCAAGACTCTATTATAGAGTCCAACACAATTTATTACCAATTATTTATGGTATTTTACTGATGTGACAGTATATTTATTGAAGAAAGATGGTGAAAAAATAAGACTAGTCTTATTTAGACTCTAAGTCCACATTATTCGAGCTAATAAATATGTTTAGACTCTATGATAGAGTCTACATTGTGAATGCCCTTAGATAATTATGGAGGTGTTAAACTTTGTCGGTGAGTCCATGGTGTTTTCTTCTTCGTCTAGCTCCCTATAGCAGTTAGCACCAACTTCACTAGATACACTTCTACAGTTAGGATTACAGTGACCTTTGTTTTTCTGGTTCATGTCACACCACTTCTCTTGTGATGGCTAATAAATAGGGGCTGTCTACTGGATGGTCGAGTGTTTCAGGGACACCCCGACACTCCATGCATGTTAATTTTAAACCTGATATTGGATTACAAAGAAAATATAGAATCATGTATTTTTTTTTATCTCATCAACACCCGATTGCATGACCATTACATCCAGACATCCAGTGGTTTGTCGTGTACAACGGAGACGTTTGTTGTGCATCACCGGGACCAAGGTGGCAGGGTGTCTCAGTCAGGTCCCTGCGCGTAGCCATGTACATGCTGCTGCAAGTCGGCTGTGCTAGTCATACAAATTAAAGCGTCATACATTTGGATTTGAGATTTGAAGTTATTAGATGATCAATTTCTAAATATACAAAGTATATTTTAGAGTGCTAACATGGTTATGAAAAAACTAACAACAATCACCATTTACACCTTATAGTGTTACAAAACATGTCACTAACGGTTAGGACCTTTCCCTCTCCCTCTCTTATCATCAACATATAGTATACAAAAATGGAAGAATATATAGACATAAAATAGGAAGACTATTATTTATTCATCTGAATATTAGTAATTATAACGTAGAGCTCCTACGTATATATAGTTTAGTAAGAGAACCCACATACAAACAATTTAGGATTAAAAAATTTGTTTCTTATTTTCTTTTAAGATAGAGACAGTATATATGTTTACACCACTCGCTCTTGGATGATTACAACTATAAGCACATGTCTTGTTAAAAACATTATCTGGAAACCCAGTGTGAAAAAATAGTTTCGGAGAAAAGAGTACATCCTACTTGTTAATTGTGTTGCACATGTTGTCTCATTAAAAATCGTATTTAAAAACGTTTTATTAAAAACTCATATAAGAAAAAAGATTACAAAATTTCATTTTTTTGTCATTTATTCTTTAAGATATTCTATTCTTCATGAATTTATATTGACCTTCATAATCTATGCATAAACATCAATATTTTAACAAATATATTGTACTCGATCTTTATTTCAATTTGTCTAATTCAATATTACTTGTACTCGTCCTTTATATTCTACTGGTTTACTTACCTAGATTCAATCAAATTGTTCCTTATTCATTTTCTTATTCCTTTCAACATTTGTATTGGCTAGGACACTGGTTCCATCCTCAATTTTCCTTTTCCTCATTTTTGTTCATTATGTTACTTATTCTATATTATTGGTCTATTATTCCTTTCTCGTTCCTTCTTTTTCCTTTTTTTTTTTCTTTTCATTGTATTTTTTTTTTTTTCTTTTATTTTCATTTTTATTTTATTTTCTTTTTTTTTCTCTTTTTTTATTTCTATATTATTATTTTCTTTTTATTCTTATCTTATTATTTATATTTCTTAATTATAATTTTTATTATTTTTTATTTCAGGTTAATTTTTTTCTAATGTTTTTTTCAAATTTTATTTTTTTAATTCTTTAATTTTTTTTTTCATATGTTACATGAATAATTTATATTTGCATAATTTATTTCATTTATTTTTTTGTTTACTTTACTTTTTTTTTTTTTAATTAATTATATTTAGTAATTTGTTTTTATTTTTTTATTTCTACATACACATGATGTGTACATAGTATACTAGTGATGTTTTATGTTTTTTTGTGTTTCGTGATGTTGATATATTATGCATGTGATATTCTATAATATGTTTTTTATTCTATGATTTATTTTATCATGCTCATGTAATATATATGTAATGTACTATGATGTACTTTCTTATGTTCACACAATGTACATGTGATATTTTATGATGTACATGTTCATGTATATACATGTGATGTTCTATGATATATTTTGTGATGTTTTATGATTTTTTTTTGTCATCCTCACATAGTATATATGTGATGTTCTATGATATATGTATAAATGTGATGATCTATCTTTTTATTTAATTGTTCATATATATATATATATCATAACATTTGTTCTTTATTTCTCTATTTTTTACGATATTATAATACAATTTGCACGAGCCTAGATATTTTATTCCAAATCTAGAATATCGTGCTCCTATATTTCTAGAATATTATGTGCCGTTTTCTTTCTATTATTATGTTTCTCTAATGCTTTATTCTATCTTGTAGTACTTTAATGTTTTATTTATGCTTTATTATTTTATTGTTCCTATATATTTCATAGGATTTACAGTTTATTTTTTTTTTCATTTTGACCGATAATATAATTCTATTCATATGAATATAATTTTTTATACCAAATTTGGAATATTATCCTTTGAACCTAGAACAATTTGTTTGTAAAAACGAAAGAGTGTTTTCAAAAACTAGAAAAGGGGTCTCTATTTTATATATAAAAGAAAAATGTTAGCTGCCATCCAGGCCAGACTCTAGCCTCACCCATCTGATCGCTTCCCGTAACGGTCCAATTTTTTTAAAACCATAATAAATTTTTCTCGACTTATATACAATTTGACGAATTGTTAGCCAAACTTTTACAATCTAACTTTCTCATCATTACTGAAATATAATTATTATTTATTGACGGAGGTGCCCACCTTTTTAGCTCACTGAAATCTGAACTAAAGAAACCTGTGACCTTGCATCCAAAGAATAACGGCAAGGCCGGCCAATTGATCGATTTACAAGCTCGATTACTACAATCCGATCCATGGAATTAAAAAAAAAAACTGTCGTACACTATACTCTGCTGCGTGTCATGGACAGCCATGGCGATGACGGAGAGGAGGTGGTGTTCTTGCCGGCCGCCATGGACGCCACAGCCTTGGCCCACGCCACGAGCTCCCGCTTCATCCGCTTCTCGTCACCCCAGATCACCTCGTCCACCGGCCGGTCCTTCCCCGTGGCGAGGAGCACCGGCACTGTCGTCCCAGCCGAGAGTTCTCCGTTGCCGCCGCCCGCGGCCAGGAACGGCCGCCGCGACACCGTCTCCGCTTCCAGAGCCATTGATCAATGAATGATCTGCACACGTACACTCACCGTCCCAAGGTCGAACGACCAGCTTATGTAAGAAGAGAGACGAGAGGACTACTGGATGGTGTAGGTGTAGGTGTTGCTCGTGAGGAACTCGTCGCGCCTTCGCGTCGCTTTTATAGGCGAGCGGCCATCGAATCCCGCCGGCTGCCATGTGACGAGGAGCATATGGCGTCTCTGCCCGGATGTCGAATCTGGTTGGGAACGTCGCGGTCCGGCCTCGCTCCCGCGTACTACTGGGTAATTGGGACGGGAATGGCGTCTTCTGTTCTGCTACACGTAACGCACGAGGCGATTCTCGAGAGGTGCACCAAAGCGAACGTGCCAATACGCCGGTATCTGCCACTTTTCTCCATGCCAGACGCTCGACACTACTACAGGTACGTTTGGATATGGTTCTTAGGTGAAGCTACCAAAATTTGTTGATTTTTACTGACCTTTCACATTAGCGATCGATAGTAGCGGTAGTACAGTACAAATATAAAAAATACCGCCAGTAAAAATAAAGTCATACTTTCACACTAGCGATCGGTTGAAGCGTCAATAAAATATGAAAAATAATATCGTCAATATATAGATATTTTATATACTGGTATTTTTTAGTGGCTGAATAGAACCGCCACACGAATTTTCATGGCGGCTTTCTACAACCCTAAAGAATTAATTATTTTTTAGTGGCCGGATTTTGATACTCAAGAATATTCTAAACCGCTAAAGATTTTTTATTTTGTGGTACAGCGATGATAGGTGATGTACCTCCTGGCGTGCATGGGTGACCGGCAGATCAAGGAGTTCCACAAGTGCGCACGAGGTTTTCATTTTCAGTGTAGTTATGGCATCATGAGGGTGATATACAGATGTATTAATATGTGATAGTGTGATATTGGTGATAGATAATTATGGGGGTGTTAAACTTTGTCGATAGTTAGGCAAGGCGCAGTCGGAGTCCATGGGGGGCTGGGGCTCGTTTGTTTTCTTCGTCTAGCTCCATAGCAGTTAGGCACCAACATCACTGGATCCCTCCTGCAGTTAGGATTACAGTGACCTTTGTTTGACGGCCGGGTGTTTCAGAGACACCCTGACACTCCAACATGACACTGGATTGCAAAGAAAAGATCAAGTACTATTTCTATTCCTTGAACACTGGATGCAGGACCATTACATCTATCTAGTGGTTTGTCGCAACGGAGACGTTTGTCGTGCATCGTGGGGACCAAGGTGGCAGGGTGTTCTCGTCAGGCCCTGCGCGGGATCATGCCCATGCTGCTGCGAACCGGCTGTGCTTGTAGTGATCCATAAGGCGTGATGCATATTTAGATTTGAGATTTGAAGGTATTAGATGATCACTTCCTTCTAAATATACATAATTTATTTCTGAGTATTTGTAACATGATTATGTTAAAAGATAATAGCCGTCACCATTTGCACCTTAGATTCCTACCTTGCATGAGGGCGAATGATTGCCACAGTTTGCACCTTAGATGAGGAATTTCGATCGAGACTATAAGATCTGCTTCTATACGCACTTACGCTTTTGTTCTTTCTCAAGAAAACGAGTTAACTTAGATAGTACCTATTTTTAATAATAAGGAGGCAAAATTTCAAGTGTCTTTTTTTTCGTCCATTCATTCTTTTGTCTGTCATTCTCTTTAACTACCGAATAATGTATAACGTGATACAGAGTCCAATTTCAAAACGTGATATAGAACCCACTTCCAATACGGATTAGGTCATTCACAAGAATAGTAATACGTAATGAAATAAAAATTGAAAAGGAAAAAGGAAGTAATATGGTACGTACGTGATGAAATAAAAATTAGAAAGGAAAAATAAAGTAATATGACACGAATTCCAAAACGCGATATAGAGTCCACTTTTAATACGGATTAGGTCATTCTCAAGAATAGTACTACGTAATGAAATAAAAATTGGAAAAGAAAAGGAAGTAATATGGCACGTACGTGATAAAATAAAAATTGGAAAGGAAAAATAAAGTAATGACACAGGATTAGGTCATCCACAAGAATATTAATACGTAATGAAATAAAAATTGGAAATAAAAAAGAAAGTAATATGGCACGTACGTGATGAAATAAAAATTGGAAAGGAAAATAAAGTAATATGACACAGAAATCTAATTCCAAATCGTATTGGATTAAGGTAGTAATACGTAATGAAATAAAAATTGGAAAGGAAAAAGGAAGTAATATGGCACACGTACGTGATGAAATAAAAATTGGAAAGAAAAAAATAAAGTAATATGACATGGAAATCTAATTCCAAACCATACATATTGGATTAAGGTAACGTTTGCCTTACCACTCATGGATCTGGAGACTCGAGTCCTTGCCGGCCGGATTAGAAAAGGAAATATACACAAAAAGGATTAGAAAAGGAAATCAGCCAAATATCAAATTGAATAAAAAAGAGCTCTAAATTGAATAAAGAAGCATGTTTATCTTAGCACATGTCGCATCTTAAGAAACATAAATATACCACGGACGAAATCATGAGCTCAGATAGAATCAAAAGCCCTTGGAGATTGGCAGGATTTCGTGTCCCGGTGCGCGATCCACTTCTAATCGCATCCGCCTGAATCGAAGACTAGAAGAAAAGCATACAAGCATACGTCATACAAAATAAAGCAAGTAATTTTTTTTCTAAAGGTGGGCGATGCGGAGGTAGGTCAAAGCATTGCCATCGAGGTGGGTTTCCGCTGGAGCGGAGCGGAGTTGTCAGTGTTCTCGAAGTGGATCTGAGGAGTCGAAGTGTCGAGGCATGGCTGCGAGGCCGCAAGTGCTGGGACACTGAACCTGCGAGGCGCTGCGGCGACATGCCGTCGTGCCGAGGAAGCTCGTCGAGGTTGTGGGCCGCTGATGAGCCACGCCACCATTGCGCCTAGGAAGCTTCAAGTGAAGTCAGCCTTGCGGCGGCGCAGCTTGGCCTGTCGTGCACTCTCTCGTCGGCATCGCCCTCGGTCTAGTCCTGCGTGTCCTGACGTCGGTGGTGACCACTAGCCCACCAACTGGCAAACTGTCTAGCGAGCATTTCTCTCTCTAGCTACTGGTAGCTGGTGCAAGAAACAGGAACGGAGAAGAAAACAAATGAGCTAGGGTTTGGAAGAGCTAGCAGTTTTGTTACGCACGGAAGTGTTTTTGGCCATCGGATGAGATTAAATGGCTATAAATCAGGTACAAGTAGCCGGATTTAAGACCTTACGGTCGTTCAGCAGGCTAAAAGGTCATAAAAGGATTATCTCTTTTTCAAGTTTCTGACCAAAATCGATTAAGCCTCAAATTTATTTTATTTTTAGTGCTTATATAATTTCCTATTTTATTTGAAGTTTTGTTTAAGCATGGTTAAAATAACTAATATTATGTGGTATAAATTAAGTCATCTTTAAATTTAAGATCATGCAATAAACTATGTCTCGTGTTCCCGTTGCAACGCACGGGCATTTTTGCTAGTAGACTCTAATAGCCTTAAATATTGGTCCACCTCGCCTTTAACAACTAAAGGTGGGACTAAAGACCACCATAATTATCTAACACCAATACACATCACCCAGTTTAAGCTAAAAATTCAAACTAGGGAATTGTTGGCCAAATAAGGAGAAAGGCATAAAAAAATTGTAGAAAGGAGAAGATCGGAGTCAACTAGATTTATTGGACCTCATGTCATTGCCGATGGTTGTTAAAAGCCGACTATGGCACAGTCAGTTTTTAATAAATATCGGCAATAATAATTCAAAAATAGTGATGTCCATTTTTTTAAACTAGAAAATGATAGAATCGTTGTTTTCTACTGCTCAAGCACGACCTGCTCATGCTAACAAACTATTGTATAGTTGGCCATCCAGCCTGAGGCCTGACAGCCTAGCCAAAGCCTATTTTTTGGCCCGATGACTAGCATACGTCCTAACCCTAAGAGTATTCTCATCGCAATTGTTGCTTGCTCAGCTTAGAGCCATCGACATCCGCATCTCCCTATGTGCTCTTCTCCGTGACTCTGCCTAAGGTGAATCCCTCTTCGATAATTAGTAGCCCTGACCATGACACAACTTCCTCGGCGGCCCAAACGAGCGTCGGCTCCTCTCATTCCTCCTTATTGTCCGTCCTAGTGTTCGTGTACCATGCTTTCAAGGCCCGTGCCAGACCGGACCAGGTGGCCCATTTGGCATCCTATACCCCATTGCCCGCACATACCACCACCTCGTCGCTACTCAACAAAGCCAGCCCATGCCCCTTGCTACATCGCTCCATCAGTGCCATTTGTCAGAGACTTGGATGCCATGTCTAGATTTGGTCTTGCATCATTCAAGATCACACAACTTGAGTTTTTACCACTACTCTGAGCTCTGGCACTAGTTCCTTGTCCTTGAGTCTATCTGCGCTACCTCCCTGCACCACCCGGTGTGGTCGTACTAAAGGTCTACCCATGACCACCTAAAGATAAATGACAAGACAACCATTAGGGCTGTATGTTTTCTTAGACCGAGGATGAGTAGGTTGTCCCTTTTTTTTGAATTGGGCTCGGTTTGAATCTTTATGGAATATTCCTTTGTGGGGATTGGCCAAATTTACTTCATTCACAATCAAATACATAAATACTATGTTAAGAGGATCTAGAGTGGTCAAGTACTTGGGCGGGATGCAAACTACTCCTTATATCTCTAAATGTTTATCATTTTTACTTTCCAAGAAACAACTTTGACTAAATATATTAAAAAGTATTAATATTTAGTACATAATCAATATCATTGGATAGATATTTGAATTTAGTTTTTTAATAAATTTATTTGGAGATACAAATGTTACTTGTACTTTCTATAAATTGAGTCAAATTTATCGATAAGTCAATCATGACGACACAAATTTAGGGAAAGAGGAGCAGGCAACTTACCCATCGAGGGTCTAAAGAATATACTACACAGACGGGAACGTTTATGGGTGTGATTTGAGAAAGTATTTAATATGACAAAGCCAGTTTTCAGTGAATGGCTCCTGAAGTCCTGAGGCGTGCATTCATCACGCGAAGTACTTAATGTGAGTTTTCGGTGAATGGCTCCTAAAATGCATGCATTCATCACATCCTATCGCGGTATTGTTTTTTTCTTTCATATTCACACCCTGAAAGATACCAATTTCTTTATCGCCTCTTCTACTCACCACAGGCTCTTCTTCGGGCCAGCAAATCCTAGGGCCCGCGGCCTCTCATCATTGATTAGTATCATGGGCGACGTGGAGTACCAGATCCGTATATTCGAGCAATTTTAGGAAGTGTATATCTGGGGTGACCTTTGCTGCGCTAGGGGACCCTTTATGGTGTGGAGAAAATTGAATGAGAAGACATACGGGGTGAATTTAGCTGTTTTTTTCCAAGCCAATCGCTCTTATTCGTATGAACATTTTCCCTTCACTATTAAGATGTTTGTCATTGAAAAAAAATACTTTGAATAGACACCCTCTGCAATAAAAAAAACTCTAAGCAATCAAGGGTGTCTTCGGCTAGGTTTTTGGAGCTACTTTAGTTTTAAAAAAAGTTAAAAAATGAACCAAACGGGTGAAAACCAGAAACTGTTTTTCTTAAAAGCAGCTACCTTTGGTCGTAGTACAGTTTTAAAAGAATATTGTACTCGGTTTTTGGCTTTCGGCTTTTTGAAATGGTGAAATAGAGATTTGTTTTATAGTTACTTCGAGGAAAGTAGAGATAGAAGGTAAATTTTATAATTATTTGCACCAAACGGCTTGTAGTGTTTTCACAGCCCACACAACTCATGACTCATAGAAGCTTTTTCAGGCATCACAACTCAACTAGACGCATGCACCCTAAGTTATGCAGTTCGCTTGGCTTTTCAGTCGGCTTAAATTCAGCCAGAACAGTGTTTTTTTCTTAAAAAAATCAGCCAGCAGTGTATAATCCTGCTAGAACAGTGCATAATCCTACCAAACGAACAGACCGATGGTTAGTTCGTGTTGTAAACTATGGGAGACAAGATATTATTTCTTATAAATTTAATTAATCTTTAAAATATTCACTTAGTTTGAACCTAGAATTACACATGTTTTAGAACGGATCGATTTTTAGAACGGACCGACCCGGTCTAAAACATGTGCAATTCTAGGTTCGAGTCAACAGACGGTCCAGCATGACACAAATAGCCATGTAAAAACACTTCCTATTTTGTATGTCATTCATAGACCCTAGCATTAGATGATATAATATTCATGGTACTAAATAAAATTCAAAGCCGGATCTAGAGCTTGGCTTGGGTATCCAAATTATCTAGCTTTCAAATTCAATTAACTAAACTTAACAATGTCCAAAGAAATAAAATTGGGGTTAAGCTACCTACGCGTGGTATGCTGATTATACACAATAACAAATCACCAAAATGTGGGGGACATATTCTCTAGTATCATGTGTCCATATAAAGTATACATGTGTTATGCAACTTAGGGCAGTCATGATGAGTAGTTTTGCTGTGTTATTTTCTAAGACATTTTAATGTCATGACTCAGGCCAGTTTCAATGGACGGTTTCACCTCCTAATTTCCAAGACTGAGAAATTGACCATGAAACTCCAACAGTTTGGCATTTAGACTTGGCATATCTAATTTTACCAAAAAAACTAAAAAACTGGTGGCCAACAGTTTGACATTTGGGCTTAGCATTTTTGTCAAAGTTGTAAATAAGAGCCCGCACTTGGCAATTTGGAGACCTTGAAAAGGGGGAGGCAATTTGTTTTCCTTCTTTTTTTCACGACTGAACACTGGTCGGCGCCCTTTTTTTCTTCCTTTTTTTCCTTCCTTTTTTTTCACGGTGGAACACTGAGCGGCGGGTTTTTTTTTTCTTCTTTTTTTCCGTTTTTGCCAAGTCATTATGGGGAACGGTTGGAGATTGTATATTTTTTTCTTTGGCATATCTATTTCAGAGTTGGCAAATTTCATGTTTTGCCAAACCAAAATTGTCAAACTGTTGGAGTTGCTCGCATAATTTCATAGCACAGTTTCACATGTCTTTTAGCCACTCGCGGGTCCCACCTCCCTCTCTCTCTCTTTCCTTTTCTTTCTTCCCCACCTGCTCCTTCCGATTCTTTTTTTCTGCCTCTCTTGCAATGGATGAACAGGCGATGAATTAACAACCTGGGGACAAAGCCAGCAGCGGACGGAGGCAGCACCGCAGCAGCGAAGCTCCTGCTCGCCCCGCGCCTTGGCCGGCGGAGCCCACAGCGGAGCTCCCGCTCGCCCCCGCGCCATGGCCGGCGTCGCACGCAGTGGAGCTCCCGCCCCTGCGCATGGCTGGACCGTCGCACGCAGCAGAGCCCACAGCGGAGTGTCCCGCTCGCGCCCGCGTCCCTCTCCGCCAGCAGCAGCGACAGCGCTCGGCCGCAGCGGCGCTCGCTCGCGGCGGCGTTGCCCGCGACAGCCTCGCTCGCGGCCTGGCTCGCGGCGAGGGCGCCCTGTGCGTGCGGCCACGACCCGCGGCCTCGCTCGCGGCGGAGCAGAGGCATCCCGCCCGCGCCCGGCGGCCTGGCTCGCGGCGAGGGCAGGGCTCGCAACCATGTCCTTCGGCGGAGCTCTGTTCGCAGCAGCGTCCGCCCGGTTGTGCCGTACCCGCGTCGGTTTGCGTCTGTGGCGAGATCGGGATGGCCGGCGACCTGAGGAGCCGCGGCTGGCAGAACATGCGCATGGCGCGCGGAGCTCGCCACCAAGGCCTTCGGCGGAGCTCTACTCGCAGCGGCGGCCGCTTGGCTCTGCCGTACCTGCGTCGGAGCTCTACACGCCCGCGGCGGAAGCAGACCGCGCTCCCGGCAACCTCGTCCCGAAGCGGGATGAAACGAAGGTGCCCCTCAACGAGAGTTTCGATCCGGTTTCACCGTCTTGGAAACGCCCCCACGGTAGTGTCGTGGGGATGAAACGAATCCCTTCTCTCTCCTAGTTTCATAAAAAAAACTAATGTGACACCCTATTAAATGCTCATGAAACCCCATTGAGACCGACCTCATAAAGACTTTGAAATTGTATCAAGAGAGTTTCGTTTATATATGAAACTTACTTTTTCTCTTTACTTAAAATACTATTATATCATAGAAAATATCTACGTGACAGTCTATAAAATGGGGCAGATGAAATTTCCACTAAAACTAGTCTTATTTATACTACAAAGCGCATAATTAGGTTGTACCATTGTTTTCCTACCAGTATTTAATATTGAGCGCGCGAAACGGAGGATGAGCAAAGTCAAGATGACACTAGTGGCAAAGTCATGCAAAATAGATTTTAACATAATTTCTCTTATAATATGTAGTCAACTGTTAAGGGTTAATAATATTGTCTCAGAGGTATTATGAACATAAATTTATTTATACAAGAGGTTCATGCCCATATTATCTCTATTTTTCTGGCCATCCGATCGCTCCCTAACGGTCCCTATTTCTCCAACGATAATAAAAATTCTCAAATTATATATAATTTGACTAAATAATAGCCAAAATTAATTCAATCTGACTTTTCATCATTAGTCAAATACAATTATTGTTTCTCGGCGGAGGTGCCTACCTTTTTTAGCTCAGTGAAATCTGAAGTGAAGAATCCTGTGACCATGCATGGAAGAATAACGGCAAGGTCGGCTAATTGATCTATTTACAAGCTCGATTGCTACAAGCCGATCCGTGGAATTAAAAAAAAAAAAAACTGGCGTACACTATCCTCTGCTGCGTGTCATGGACAGCTACGGCGATGACGGAGAGGAGCAGAGGAGGTGGCGTTCTTGCTGGCCGCCATGGACGCCACAGCCTTGGCCCACGCCACGAGCTCCCGCTTCATCCGCTTCTCGTCGCCCCAGATCACCTCGTCCACCGCCCGGTCCATCTCCGTGGCGAGGAGCACCGGTGCTGTGGCCCCAGCCCAGAGCTCTCCGTCGCGGCCGCCCGCGGCCAGGAACGGCCGCCGCGACACCGTCTCCGCTTCCAGAGCCATCGAACGAGCAGCTTGGCGCGCTTCTGTGTTGGTCACCTGCCGTGTTCTTGGCTCTCCCGGCCGGGCAAGCAAGAACACAGCAACTCGATCGGCGTTTATGTAAGAAGAGGCGCGAGAGGACTGGATGGTGCAGGTGTTGCTCGTGAGGAGCTCGTCGGGCCTTCGCGTCGCTTTTATAAGCGAGCGGCCGAGCGCCCATCGAATCCTGGCGCCGGGGTGCCGAGTGACGAGGAGCGCGCCGCGTCTGCCCGGGTGATCGGGGATCTGGTTGGAACGTCGCGGTCCGGCCTGCCGCGTACTACTGGGTAATTGGGGCGGGCAACGGGCATGGATGGCGTCTTCTGTTCGGGCAAGCTGCTACACGCAACGCACGAGGCGATTCTCGTGAGAATCAAACGTGCCAATATGGAGGTATCTGACACTTTTCTCCATGCGAGACGCTCGACACTGCAGGTACGTTTGGATATGGTTCTTAGGTGAGGCTAACAAAATTTGCTGATTCTTACTCACCTTTCACATTAGCGATTAGTACTGGTGTGGCAGTACAAATATAAAAAATGCCATCAGTAAAAAAAAATTTACACTTTCAATACAAATATAAAAACTAATACTACCAGTATAAATATTTTCTATACTGAGTATTCTTTAGCGGCTAAATAGAACTGACAAGAACACAAATTATTTTGGCGACAACCACCAAAGAATTGATTATTTCTTGGTGGCCGGATTTCGACACTCAAGAATATGCTAAACTGCTAAGGAATCTCCATTTTGTGACCGGCAGATCGATGAGTTCCACAAGCGCGGACGAGATTTTTACTTTCAGTGTGGTTATGGCGTGAGGGTGATACAGATGTATTAATATGTGGTAGCGTGATGAACAGGGCAGGCCGGTTGGTCTTGGTCTGATTCTGTTAGTACGTAGCTAGTAGGGACGTCAAAATTGACTCGATCTGCTGCTGCTTGAAGAATTAATCTGGAACGGAGATCGATCAGTCTAATGTACTGTGATGGATCTATTTTGTGCCTTCGTTACTTCATTTCCTTCCTCAAAGCATATATATATAGTAATATAGATTCATAGTTTTCTCATGGAGCCTGATGCTTGTCCGATCAGGTGTTTCGTTTCGTTTTTCTGTAACAGATGCTATGCACCCTCCTGATCTGCAAGAAAACAATTTGTTTGCTTCCTCTTCTGGTCACCACTCACCAATAAGGTGTTAATCGCTCTAGTGAATCCTAGGCTCCTAGTGTATGCCTAGTCCCTATAATCCTCTCCTCTCTGTACCGTGATGGCTATCAGTATCACATCCTAATCTCCTCAGTGATTAGTACAGTTTCAAAAAAACGGCGATAAGTAACGCTAGAGAAATTTGTTTCCACTGATGTGACGCCTATAACGAACTAGTACTGTATTTACTACCAGAATAGTAGTGCTAAGATCTATCTCTCTGCATGTTCAATTCCAAGGGAGCAAATAAAATATCTCTGTCGCGTTACAGCTCGCACTCGCCGTCTATATCCATGCATCGTGACCAAGAGCTAGCTAGACAGCTGCAGACTACAGCGACGTCCATGAACAAGAATTTCCAGCCTTTTGCATCTTTGCTTCATTTTCATTGTGATAGCACGCCGACGATGTCTATACGCCGTTGATCCTGGGACGCAGCCGGCGGTGATCGCAGGATCTTGATCGGCGTAGATTTAGTGCTGGCCGATCGAGGCTGTCACGTAGTGGCATGATTTCCCTTAACTTTGTCGATGGCTAGGCATGGCAGTCGGAGTCCATATGGGGGGGGGGGGGGGGGGCTCATTTGTTTTCTTCTTCGTCTAGCTCCCTAGCAATTAGCACCAACAGCACTGGATCCTCTCCTGTACGTAGTTAGGATTACAGTGACCTTTGTTTTTCAGCTGGCTGATGTTGCCACTTGTCTACTGGACGTACGGTCGGGTGTTTGTTGAGGGACACCCCGACACTCGATGCTGATTTCCAACAGGACACTAGAATCCCAAGAACACCCGATTGCATGCATGAACCATTACATTCAGTGGTTTGTCGCGTGCGCAACAGAGACGTTAGTCGTGCATCGCAGGGTGGCATGGTGTGTCTCACTCAGGCCCTCTGCAGGACCAGGCGCGTGTGCTGCTGACAGTCGGTTATGCTAGTTATCCCTACGAAGTGTCATACATGTTTAGATTAAGTGAAGCCAGAATGACTTATAATTTAGAAAAGAGATAGTAGTAGATCGACAACTAGTGTCATTCAAGAATTAAGATCGATCATAGGTACTACAAGGCGCGAATGAAGGATGTGAAGTACATGTATCTCTCTCGTGTTCAGTGTTCCACCTTTTTTTTAAAGTGTGCCTTGGCACGTACTGCTTTAAGGGAAGGTAGAGTTTAAAAGGTTACACCGCGCGCCTCGGCAAGGGCGAGATGCCAATGCGCGAGCACGCCAAACACGCAGACACATGGCACCGGCTAGAACGGTGGAGCTGGAGAAATGTACTAACTAAAGACCGAACCCGCTAAAGAGAGAGGGAGGGAGAGCAGAGACGCGACGCATCGCTAAGGGGCCAGGGCAGCCAAGGCCGCGAGGACCCGATAGCCCGCAGCAATCCAGGCATCAACCTCCTCCCTGATGCGCTCCAACAGCCTTGTCGCCGGGATAATCAGACCGCCGAAGGTCCTCCGGTTCCGTTCCTTCCAAACCTCCCAGGACACCGGTAGCACCAGCGTATCGAAGCCCTTTTGGAGGACCATAGGGACCCGAGCTCTGTTGCGCAGCCACCAAACGACAAGAGAGTCGAAGTTCTCGGGGGCAAGGTGTTACAGCCCCACTGCACTGAGCAGGCTGAACCAAACCACGTGGGTGTAGACACAGCAGATGAGAAGGTGATCCTGCGTCTCGTCCAACTGCTCGCAAAGCACGCAAGCTACCGACGGATGTAGACCATGGCGGGCCCTTCTGGCCGCCGTTCATGGAGAGCGAGCCAGAGGAAGAACTTCACCTTGGGGGGCGCCCTTGCCCGCCACAACTCCTTGGCGCCGAGGAGCATAGTCATGCCCACGAAGAGGGCCCGGTAGGCAGAGGCGCTAGAGTAATCCCCGCTCGCCGTCCACTTCCAGATGAATTGGTCAGGGACGCCGGGCGTAACTGGACCACAGCCAGCTTGTCTGCCAGCTGGATGATTTGCAGCATAATCGTCTGAGTCCTTGCTCCAATGGTGTCCCGCGTCCATTGTTGACCAGCCAGCTGCGGCGGGCACCCACAAGCGCGAAGGCATGCGGCGCGGACGCCACAATCGGCCCGTCCGGCAGCCAGGAATTAGTCCAGAAGGATGTCCTGGCGCCGTCGCCGACCTGCACCTTCACGGAAGCGCTGAACATGGCGGCGGCGATCTTCTCTGAGCGGTACAGCAGCGTCGCCCAAGGCGCAACAACATCCGTACGCCTACGCCACTCCCAGCGCAGACGCAGAGCGAAACCAAGGCGCCGTAGGTCAGGGAGGCCGAGGCCACCCAGGCTCCGAGGTGAGCAGACCGTCTGTCAGGCTTGACGCGACAATGCCCGCCCGACACGAGTCTGTGCCAGCCCACACAAACGCCCTGCGTCACCTGTCGATCTCGGTGATGGCCCACGATGAGAGTACACAACAAATTGACGCATCATGATCGACCACCAAGCTAGACCCGCAAATTGCAGCGACGTCCATGAAAGTCTGAACGAGAATTGAAGCCGCGCGCTATGCAACTTGTGCTGTCACATAGCACCGCGATATCGATCGACGACGATGATCGAGTTGTCATGCAGGTGGGGATAAAGTTTTGTTGCACTGTATCTATAGGGATAAAGAGAGTGGCTTTGAAATTTGCGAACACATGGTGGATAAGTACCCATGAATGTTCAGTTTTGATGATGAGTGATTGATCAACACGTGAGTGTTTCAGTTTGAGTGGCTTGAACTAACCTCTTGCAAAAGCAAATGTGTGCCTGTCTATCGGCTTTTGGTGTGCAGGTACTATGCCTAGTGACAGTGGTCAATGGCGTGGAGAAGGTCGAGTAGAGGCTTGCCGTGCCGATGGACTGAGAGCGGTGAAGGGCGGAAGCGGGGCTCGGACTGAGGGACCATGGGCGCCGGCGGACTAGCTGTGGTGGTTAGTACTTGGCACCGGCGAGTGCAAGAAGACATGGAGGTAGACCGAGTCGACCAAGTCAAGACGGTGGACGTGCGAGTCGAGCGGAGGCTCAGGGGACTCGGAGTCCGACCGGGCAAAGACAAGGTGGCTCGCGTCGAGTGGTTTGGTGGTTTGGGCCTCAAAACCATCCGCGTCGGTTTCCGAGTTTGGGCCGCAAAACTCGGGGTTCAGTAGTTGAGCCCAAAGCTACCGGTGGCGGGTTTCCTGGGTTTGGGCCTCAAAACCTAGGCGGAGCTTCCGAGGAAGTAGGGATGACACGTGGCAGAATCCTGGAGGTTGCGTCGAGGCGACGGAAACTCCTGGCAGGAAGCGGGACCGTCCATTCAAATCGAGGGAGATATTTACCGGAGCTTAGACTGCAATGCTTAGGCTAGGTAGTTCACTCATTGTATCTAGGGGGGTCTTTGGGAAATAGCTAAAGCCTCTAATAAATGGAGGATGAAGGGGTATCCTCATCCTATCTCTTGAACCCTAATCATTTTGCCCCAACTCTCTCTCTCTCTACCCTCTCTCTAGTTCATGAGATCCCTAGGTTGATTTCACCAACCTCTGTAAGAACTTGAGTTTGTTGCGAGGAATCGGAGGTCGTAACATTCGTAAGCCATGGTGGCTTCGACTTCTTGATCGTGTCCCCGTTTTGCTTGTGTTCTTCGCGTTTTGCTTTTGCTCTCTCTTTTTCCCGAGATGATTTCTCTTTGTAGGGAGTAGCTCTTGCAAATCCGTTTGAACCAAGTTGTTCGTATTTGAGAGGAGCATCTTTGCACTGAAGGATCCATCCTCAAACCTCTTGAGTACGCAGATCGGGCGATTTCTTTGCGGTGTTCTTCGTTTTGCCTTTTCTCCCCCAAATCCGAGTGTTCCCGTTTATCCAACCCAAATTGAGCAATGATTTCTTCGGGATAGCTCCCCAACTACTCAAGGATCATGCCTACAAAGTTTGGTAACAGTTGGTGATCATTTAGTTGAGTTTTGGGAAGATTTGGTGGAGAGAAATTCGTTTTTCGCGTTTTCTGCGTTCTGCTCGGGTGCGTCGGACGCTACGTCGTGCTGACGCCAGCGTCCGTCGTGATCGTCCGTCGCGTGGCGTTTTCTGCCCGTTTTTCTGAGCTCGCTGGTAGGCCGACGGACTCTCACCCCAACGTCCGTCACCCAGAGTCCGACGCCAACGGACGCTCAACCAAGCGTCCGTCGTCCAGCGTCCGACGACCAGCCTTCTGCTTCTCTTCTGCAGTGCTCTCTGGAAGGCCGACGGACGCTCGCCTAAGCGTCCGTCGCCAGCGTCCGACGCCCTGCCCTGGAGCGTCCGTCGCACCGTCTTCCAGCGTCCGTCGCCTGTTTTTCTGGCTGTTTTGCTTGGAATTCTTGCCTCTCTCACATAGGGGTTGAGAACTCTTCTTGGGGTTTCCGGTGAGTTTTCCTCCACTGCCGATACGCCTTCATTTGCTCTGTTTTCGTCTGAATCCCCGCTCGCGTTGCTCGGAGGAGTTTGAGCACCCAGCAACTAGGATTGGTTTTTGGAAGAGTGACCCGAATATTTCGAGAGAAATTTGAGACTCTCATTCACCTTTCCTCTGGTCGCCGTTCTCGGTCCTTCAAAATTAGGAGGGCCAAAGCCTATATAAATACTAAAAATGTCCATGCATTTAAGTACGTAACGTGGAAATAACAGGTTGTTGGGGTGTATCGATCGGCAATGCTCCACATTGTAGGCAAGCAAAATGCTGAACGCTGTACTCCGTACAAGAGAGGCCTGTCCGTTGTGGCCGTTCTTGAGCAACCGCTCAACCAAGATGCTAGCTAGGAGTCCAGCGACGTGCCGTTAGACTAGGAGCTGGCTAACAAATTACTAGTTCGATTGATCGTGTGAGCGCGGGCCGCAGGTGCAAAAGGCCAGAGGCATCTTTTCAAACGATACAGTTGGTCGGGCCCTCCCTATGGTGTTTGGTCAGACCGAAGACTAGCCCAGCAGAAGAGCCCATCGATCCAGATGGCCCAAACCAATCTGGATAGGCCTCCGGCCTACTCGCCATTTTGGCCCAAATAGAACTCGAGCGCGTCCTTGTGTCTGTTGACCAACTGACACGCAGGTCCCACCACCGACCCCACCCGTCAGTATCAGACCCCCGACATTACCAACGCAAGCCACAAGACGCCGCCGCCTCGTGGCAGTTTTTTAAGCCGCCACTTGTCCCCTTCTTATGTTATCAGCTATCACAATGTTATTTCCGAGCGTTTCCTTTTTCCTGATTTCAGAAACTATTCTATACCACCACGTGTCCCCTATAATAATTATTCGTATACGGATATATAATGCCATGTCTACGTATCTTACTACTAAGCTCTCGGAGGAGTGTTTCCTCTTCATTCAAGAAACACCGTACCTCGGTTAGATGTCGCGGGTAATCTATTGGTGTTTGCGTAAATCCTTTAATTTTACCATCGTGCCTGCTTGTGGTTGTAGTTTTTTTAACTTGTATTTTCAGCTTGTAAGCGCTCCGTGACATTTTTTTTTCTTTTACGAATTACACAATATAGATATAATCATATTAACACGTATATATAGACAACTGCATGCACAAGTTCTGTTTTCAGCTTATAAGTCCAACAAAACAACATCAGTCAGCTTATCGGCCACCGAAAACGATCTCCCGATCCGGACAAATTGTTGTATCTTCTTTTTTGGAAAACGTAAGGCTGCCATGTCTACTTGTATTTTTTTTCCCTAGCTGCTATATTCTATATAACCGGCATTGTCTTACACCGTTTGTTAAAATATGGAAAGAAAGAAGGGCGTTAGCATTTCAGTGCCAACTTCTCTCATAAATTTAAGACCAAGCGCATTTCAACAGAGCTCGTTAATTGAATAGTGTTCTGTGAGATGGAATAATCTGAAATAAGCTGAAACAAGTTGGAATTAGTTTATATTGAGTTTCTAGATGGGTAATTTCCACCTTCAAGAGACATGGGTATTCATGGTCGTCGCCAAGCTTCTCATGGCCTCATAATCTGTCAAGATCCTGGAAAAAAAAGGGAAATGCACAAATGATCAGAGAGCATATAACACGTAAAGATGGTCAAATAAGATGGATTTCTTTTTGTATACATGAGACGATTGTCTGTATATTCCTTATCAAAAAGAATGTCCGTATATTGTGTCATTTTGACAGCCGGTGGAATGTAGACATTTCAATAGCATGTTTCTTAGGAGTAGAAATTTACAGGGGTGACACCATCTGTCCGTATAATGTGTCATTGACAGGTGGGACGATGTAGACATTTCAATAGCAAGCTTCTTCGAAATTTACTGGACATATTTTGTAGACGTACACGTTTCTCCTTTATAGATATAGATAGATGTGTAGTACAAGTTAACGTCTTATAACGAGTTGGGCATGTCGTTACTAGGTCAACGAGTCAATTCTGTGCCGGCACAACATCCAAAAATCTATGCTTCTGAACTAAGTTAGCATAAGATTCATTTTTTTTTCAAGTAGTTGCCAGCTAAAATTCACCGATGTAATAACATACATGCACTGGATGTGCGATCATGTCCATGCATGCTCCAACCAAAATTGACGAGGAGCGCATTATTTTGTTATAATCCAAAGAACGACCACACGTCTAAAGGCTTAGCGTGTCCAAATAGCATGAAGATCGGTCACAAGCTCTGTCAATAAAACGGTAAGTATAGGGCTAAAAATATTAGAGCAAAAAAAAAAGAGAGAAAATATTAGAGCAAAAAGAATAAAAGAGTAAAAGAAAAAGGCAAAAATGATAAATTTTATCGAATGGATCCCTCAATTGTCTATGAACATATCTTCATCAAATCATGCAAGTTTCCTAGAATTTTGACAAAGCCTAGTTCACAACTCAGCCTAGTCAGATGAGCTTTTGAAGGGTGAATCTTCCCGAACCATAATTTTCTTATCTCGACTCCAAATTCGGTGTTCTATATATGTTATTCAATCATCTCGATGAAAAAACGTAATGGTGAATTCAATTCTATATTTTAACAAAGTTGCCGAACCCGGCCTGCCCGACTTTCCAAGAAAACATAGGAAATCTGTCAACTTTGGTCATCGGCGTATGACCCCAATTCTTTTAGTAAAACTTGTACACTAAAAAAGCATTATTCTAGACTAGAACAATCTAAGGTCAATTATCAACAACAATTCGTCGATCATTTTGCTCTAAGGGCGATAAACATGTTACCAGACATTTTTCTATTTGAATTTTGCTGGAATCACCTCCTCTTTTTTTTTTCTTCATCAATTATTTTTTTTACACATTAGCTATAATCTCGTCTTTTGTGTGTGAGATAAGCCTGAGCGACACTTTAGATGTAGAAACTTCTTTAATATCCTTCTCACCTTATTATGATTTGAAGATGTAGCTAGTTTTGGCCAAATTGATTCTATCAACAATATTATTCAGCTTGTTTCTCTGATGGTTTCTACGACCCATAAGTTGGTTGATATTATTTTTAACTATTTTATTATGAAAAAATATTATACCAGAAAGGATGATAAGTTTTTTTTATGAAGTAAAGGATGATAAGTTCAATTCGTCTTCTTAGGAGAAGTATAGAGAGGGAAAGCTCATAAGAGAATAAAAATTGGTGGTTGGGTTGATAACAAAGGGAATATAAGAGGTGCCAACCAATCTTTTGTATCCGTATGGGTAGCTTTATTTTTCACCTGATATACTTGTGTTTTTTTGTTTCCGTGCTACAAATTTGAGTATATTTATAAAAAATATATACAAAATTTATATTTCCAAATAAGTTTATTATACAAATAGATTTAACATTCTATCTAATGATGTTAATGGTATACTATAAAATTAATATTTTAAATAAAATTATACAAAGTTGTTTCTTAGAAAGCAATAATAATATTATTTAGGGACGGAATGAGTAGTATTTAAAATTCTTAGAGTCATCACACTCGCATGCAAAATCCAACGGGTAAAAGGACGGGCAACTGTCAGAGACTCAGAGTAAGTCACATGTATCCATTTATTAGTTGTTTCCGGGGAAAATACGTTGTTTGAAAATTTTAGCTCAGCAAAAAGACTACAAAATGCTAAAGTGAGTCACAATATCGGCTTATTATTTGCTTGCAAAGAAAAAAATATGGTTAGAACCACATAGCGCATAGAATGTGAGAATAAAAGTATTACAAGAAATGCTTGACACCACAATATAGCTAAAGGTCAATTCTCAAAACTATTGGATTAATAGAGGCATTCGAGGAAAACATAAGCATATATGAAAACTAAGTAAAAGATAATGCCCAATTTATCTTTTTTTAATATCAAAGAGACTAATTTCTTTCTTTCGTGGCTTTAAGAAGCATCCCCTATCATCGTCAAGTCTCTAATGCTTCGATCTTCTTACCAATAATAGTTACGACACCTAACCGGTTTCCACAAAACAATTCACTTAGGGGGAGAGGAGGGGAAAGGGGATGCAACCTAAGACCATTGTCCATCTGGCCTCAAGCATCTCCATATTAGCACAAACTTACATGGCTTATATATTGTGTTGTCGTGTTGCCAACCTATCGACAAAGCAGTGTTAAGGTTTGGTTTGTCAGATACTACACAGTTACATGCAAGTAAACATAAGTCGCTGAGAATCTTGCACTCTGTCTTTGTACCCACGCGTCATGCCCAACTAGCTGCCAGATACGCTTGCACTCCTCGGTGTGTGGAATCTGCCAGGTACGCTCCCGCTCATCGGCGCGTAGGATCCGCCAGGTATGACTCAACTCATCGGTGCGTAGGATCTGCCACTTATGCTCTTGATCATAGACGAGTGGGGTCTGGCAGATACGTTCTCTCTCTCATAGCGCGTCGTGTCATGTGGTGTCGTTCAACATCTCCCCCCCCCCCCTTTGCCTATCACCTAGGATCTGCCACGTACGGTCCAACTCATCGATGTGCGGGGGTTTTGTTGGGTACACTCTCGCTCATCATGTGGGATATTTCAAATACGCTCTTGCTCACAGAGCCTCATGTCACGTGGTGTCGCTCAACATCTTTCCCCTCTCTTTTCCTATCACATAAGACCTATTAGGTACAATCCATCTCATCGGCGTGTGGGATTTGTTGGGTACACTCTCGCTCGTCGACACGTGAGATCTGTCAGATACGCTCTTACTCATATGGTTTCATGTCACGTGGTATCACATAACATCTCCCCCTTCCTTCCCTCTCACTGCCTATCACGTATGACCTATTAGGTACGATCCCTCACATTAGCGCGTGGGCTCTGCCAAGTACTAATGAGGACAAGGATAACTCGACCTCAACTATGATTCAATAGTTTGTTACAACTATACCTACAAAACCAGGCCATGTTTGTTCTTGTGCATCATGACCGACTAGATGTGTCAGGTACGCTCCCACTCATCGGTGTGTGGAATCTTCCAGGTCCACTCTCGCTCATTGACTGTGGGGTTTGTCAGGTAAGGTCCAGCTACAAAACTAGGCCACGTTTTTCTTGTGCATCATGCCTAACTGAAGCTGCCAAGTACGCTCTCACTCATCGGGGCGTGGAATCCGTCAGGTACACTCTCGCTCATTGACGTGTGAAACCTGTCAGGTAAGTTCTAGCTCATTAGCGTGGCTCTCGCTCATCGACGCGTCGGATTTACCAGATATGTTTCCGCTCAGAACGCGTCGTGCCACGTGGCATCCCTCAACATCTCCCATCTCTCTCCCTCTAACGATGCTTACGTTGGCTGCCACGATGGCATCCGTGCTTGCATGCAGTGTTCCTTTTTAGTTCTTTTTATTTATCACTTGGTATCGTGAAGGCTCGGCAGCAAGACATGAAGCTTTCCTTTGAATTGAACAACAGTTATAGATGCGCATGGACAATAGAGAAGCAGGGAAAGATACATTTTTATTAGTTTTGTATTGTATATGCATAGATAATCCATGAGCTACTACACGATGCTGAGAAAAATACATACTACAACAAAGAGAAAGGAAGAAGGCGGGGGGCGAAAAGAAACAAACGGGTAAGCATAGCTGTCACCCCGTCCAAACCGTCCCCATCCAGCGCAAAACCCCTTGCGGCCTGCCTGTCCGTCTCTCTCTCTCTCTCTCCTCCCTCCCAAGTCTCAACCCAACCCACCTGATCATCAGATTCCAACGATCATTAAGCCACCTTGATCACAGTCACAGCCCGAGGTTTTATATAGAGAAGTGGACTGGTCCGCATCCGAAAACCAGCCAGCCAGACACGCACAGGAGAGCAAGCGAGCGCACGGCGGCGTGCCGCGGCGCAGGGCAACGAACGACGACAGCAGCCCGGCCGCGTTTCTTCTGCTCTCTCTCTCTCTCTCCTCTCTCTCTCTCTCTCTCTCTCTCTCTCTCTCCTCTGCCTGCAGCCACCGACAAGGCCTTCCCTCGGCTCCCGCGTGCGCGCTCGCGATGGCAGCCCCGGCGTCGTCATCGACGACGTCCGGGTCGCCGGCCACCACCGGCGTGGCCGGCGGCGGGCTGCGTCCGTACCGGTCGCGGTTCGGCGACACGACGCTGACGAAGGTGTTCGTGGGCGGGCTGGCGTGGGAGACTCCCTCGGAGGGACTCCGGCACCACTTCGAGCGGTACGGCGACATCCTGGAGGCCGTCGTCATCTCGGACCGCCTCACCGGCCGCTCCAAGGGCTACGGATTCGTAAGCGGCGCACCTCTCCTTCGATTCCTTCCTTCGTAAGCGTGCACGTCTCTGAGGCTGCTGGTGGCCGGCCGTATCCCGTGTGTGTGTGTGTGTGCGTGCGCTCGCAGGTGACGTTCCGGGAGCCGGAGGCGGCGTGGCGCGCGGTGCAGGACCCGAACCCGACGATCGCCGGGCGGCGCGCCAACTGCAACATTGCCTCGCTGGGCCCGCCGCGCCCCGCCCAGCCTCGAGGTAAGTGACAATCACAAGGAATCGATCGATGAAGGAAAACGATAACCTCCTCCTCCTCCTCCTCCTCCTAGTCGTTTGTTCCTTCCTTCCGACTGCTCCACCCCAACCCGTGCTCATCTTCAGCAACGCGACAACCCGCGCTGAATTCCTGATTAGCCCTTTCCCTTTCCCTTCCTCTAGCTAGCAGTCCGGAAGGCCGGGACGGCATGCCAGTGAGGCTGACGAGTGGGGACGGGACCGCGCGGGGTAAAAGGCTCTGCGTGCCAGCGAGCCAGCGAGAGGGGAAGTCATACGGGTGAGCTTGCCCAGGCTGGCCCTGTCAGTTCGATTGGGTTCGTGCTCCCCCTGACCGGAGGCCGGACCGCCGGAGCCCCCACTCCTCGCGTGGGCAGGGCGCGTGGCTGCGTCTGCGCGCCCGTATCCTCCGACCTCCTCCTCCTCCTCTCGATGGCCATTTTTTATTGCCGCAGACCAACTGGCAGTTGGAACGGCAGTTATGGGCTACTACTACTTTGGATCGGTATCGGCAGACCCCGATTTCTTTTTGGTACTGTAGTAGTCTATATAATCGGTAGGATAGGAGGAGTCTACTGGACGCGACCGACGCCTTGTTGATCGAGGTCGGTGGGTGGTGGCGGCCAGTTCATTCATCTTCATCCCCGTCGTCCGTGCCAGCGAGAACGAGGTGTAAAGTAAAGGCCATGCCAATGGCCATGGAGACGGTCTAATCTAGTGGTGGTGGTAGTGGAGAGGAGAATCGGGAACGATCCTTTTGGCCCGCCCGCGTCCTTTTTTTTGACTGGACCGGATCAGCTTGGTTGCCTGGCGGCCGAGCAATTGTTGAGGCCAGGCAATGCGGATCCCGCTGCGCACTGTTGTATATGTGTGCGTCCCGTCCCTGACCAACTAAAATCCCCTGTTCCTCCGTAGCACTAGGTAAGTACGTAGCACCACGCATGCGATTGCGTTGCTTTGGTTTGGCAACTCGTCCGCGTTGCTTGGCGTTGCAGGCTTGTCCGCCAACAACCCAGTACTAGCTAGTAGAAGCAAAGCCATGGCACGGACAGACGTACACGCTTGCTTTTCAGTCCTGCTGCCTGCCTGTACTAGTCTGTAGTCTGTAGCCTTGGCTTGTTGGCAAACAGCTGAAAAGGAACGAGCGCGAAAAAACAGTACTGTAGAGACGAAGGCGACGAGCGCCACCAAGCCCGGCTGCAGCCAGCTGGCGAGACGACGCGAACGCCGGGCGAACCCACCCACACACCCGGCCGGTCAAAGCAGAAGCAGCGGGCGCGCACATGCCTGCGGGCTGCGCCACTGCACGCGCAGATGGAAACAACAGCGCTGTCGGCTTGTTTTACCACCGGCCTTCCTTTGCGCGCCCTCATCGCCTGAATTCTCTTCCTGCTCTCCGCGGTGCAGGGCTCATTTTTACATTTGTTTGTTTGGCGTCGTTCGCTGCTTTCCGTTTCGCTATACTAGTAGCTCCTCTCTCTCTCTCTCTCTCTCTCTCTCTCTCTCTCTCTCTCTCTCTCTCTCTCTCCGTCCGTCTGCAGCCAATAACATGGCAGGTAATTGTTGTTACATACAGGCAGGGGTCACTACGCAGGACAGGGGCCCCACTTGCAGGTCCCGCAGTTCATCCCAAGGGCGGCGCCGGCCTCTCCCCAGATGATGATGCCCCAGCAGCAGCAGCACGGTGGTGGCCCAGCTGCTCTCTACCCGTCTCACTTCGGGTTAGTGCCCCCTGTACCATCTACGTACGGAGTATGCATTTGTTCTTCGTTTGCGCTTGCCAAAATCTATTCCCAAAATTGCTCAGATTCTTCACTGTAATGCAACTTGTAGGCTCACCAAAAAAAAAAGACCGTATAGTGTTTTTTTTATTACAGTTGCACTCTCAAAAGCCATTATTATTGTTATTATTTTAGAGTTCCGTACAAGTTCAGTTTTTTGGGTGCTGGTCCTAATCCAACTCTGGTCGTCGACTCGTCGTCGCCGTCGTCCACACATTACATGATGTAGCCCATGCAAATGGGGGCGACACAGGCATCCAACACACTGAATCCCTAGATAAAGAGTTCGGTCCCCCACACGCACACACACCATTGTTGTACCAGTACGTCTCTTTCACCATGCCTGCGCCTGGTGGCCGGGTGTTTGCCTCCCTCCCGCGCCAACACTGATCTCTGCTGCTAGCTTATTGGTGCGTTTAGTGCCTCCTGCATTAGCAACATTAACGTCATGTTGATTTTGGTTCTTTCATACAAATCTCAATCGTGCTACAGAGGCTAATATGTCTCCTTCCTTATTTTTTTTTACTTTCCAATATCGGCTTGATTTTTGTCAAAAATGCAGTAGCTCGTCCTTCCTTATTTGCTATAGTGATTGTTTTGTCTGAACTGAAGGAATTGGGGTTGTTTTTTTTTAAAAAAAAATGCATGATGTAGTCCTATATAGTTCTGGAGCTGGAATGTAGTGTAGGTCAATGATCTAGATTCTGACCTTTACAGCCTTGGCGATGTACCGTACTGAATTATAGAGTGGTAGTAGTAGTGGATAAGTTGGTCCAGACGTGGGCAAACAAACCCAAGCATAAGCATGCTCTTTTCCTGTCCAAAATCAGTCACTGATGAAGAAGCTCCACAAACTTTTGCAGGTACTGGTACCCGCCTGACTTTCAATACCAACAGGTAAGCATGTTCCCCCCCCCCCCCCCCCCCCCCCCCCCCCCCCCCCCCCCCTCATCCCCTCTTACCCCTTCTCCTTTGCTTTTGCCTTTTCCTCACATGCAAAACCGCCGGTGCCACTTATCGTGCACATGCCTAGGCCCAGGCCAGCCAGCTCCACCCTAGCTACTTGCATGCAGATGCAGTGCAGCGATAAATTTCTTTCACTGTTACCACATGTATATATGTATTACCTCGGTCATATAGATTTGCACTGAAAGCTTTGACTATTCTCGGCTTCTTTTTATTATGCAAATCCAGATTTCACATTTAGTGTTCTGTCATGTCTGTTGTTAATTCATCATGTGTGATCGATCACCTCGAGGCTAATTCGATACTGTATTGTGCGATACTAATGGTCAAGCAGGCCCTCGCCAATTCTCAAGTGCTGCAGAACTACTACGCTCAGCTGTATGGTCTGACCTCGCCTACGGCGGCGGCGGCACCCTACCACCAGTACCTCGGGTACGTGGCGCATCCGCCTCCAACGCCAGGGGGGGCGATACTGCCATCGCCGCCGGCGGCACAGCCTGTCGCCGTGCAACCGTTGGTGCAGCATCCGCCGGCGGCACAGCAGATCACGATGCAACCATTGCTGCAGCATCCACCGGCACAGATTCCGGCCCCTTTCTTTCCGGCTCCCTCGCTTTCGCACAACTTCAGGCTCCAGCTGCCGCCGCCTCAACCTCAAGCTATGTCAGTATCAGTACTGCCTCCCAACACAACAGGTGCGTATGTCTGCTTGTCACACTTTTATCAGGGCAGATCATCATCCTGTGTCCTTGTCAGTAACTGACGCCTATATTTGCTACTGAAATGTTGCAGAATCGCTGCCAGCTAATCAGGCCCCTGCCTCTGCAGCTCGTGCGACAAATGGTAGCAGTACTCCGGGTGCCTGATCAAGGTGGATTCAAGGGAAACTGAAGATAAAGCACTGGATTCACCATACCTTGAAATTAACTGACTTTTTTTGGGGCCGAATCGATCTGCTACGGGCGAAGTTATTGATGGTCTGTAACAGTCCCTCATCATGTTGGCTCCAAAACCAAACAAAAGACACATTTCGTTTTTTCCTTTTCATTGTCCCCGATTCTTTACAGAGTTTCGGCGAAGCTCCTCCTTGGTGAATCCATTGTAAAAATCTAGATTTTGCGTCAACATGTAAGGATTCTTTTTTTCTTTCGAAATGAACATCCAAGGATTTCTATAGAGACGTTTTGGAATTTGGATGGATCAAATTTCTAGAATCGGTAACTTGTGGCTAAATTTTGAAAAAACAACCTCGAACTCAATGTGGAACAAATCTTTTTTAAACTCTCAAAACTAAACAAATTATCCATCTAAAATAGTTTTAAATGATTTCAATGATGGCTTTGGTTCATGTGGCATGTGGGCCCGACATGTCTTCAGCCTTTGGTCAAGCCATTTTTTATTAAATACTATAAAATATGTTTGTGTGTTGCGATCAAAGAAAAAATCTATTAAACTAACATGCAAAATAATAATGTGAATTATACATATCTATGGTGGGAGAGATTAGGAGAGATTAGCAATTAACCCCTCCCATAGTGTGTCGATCCACGTGCTAATCTCTCCCACACTGTGGGAGGGGTTAATTGTTAATCTCTCTCACCATCGGATTTAGATCCAACGATCCATGTGCGAGTTTTCATAGTTTTCACAGGAACCTGGTTTCCATAGCATATGCTCCCATCTAAGTATGGTTTATGCTTCTGTGATTTATTTTATGATGATCATCACATCTATAATATAAATTAATTTTGACTATAAATAACAATATCCTATTAAGCATATATCGAATTAACTCTAACGGGGAGAATATCGTACTTCTCGATCACCTCCACGTACTGCGAGTCTACCTCTAGCACGTTCTCGGTTATTGTCACACATATGCAAGAATGATTTAACACACCTATAGAAAAAGCATAACCTAACAATATTCATAACGTCTATGGATAGGTCACATTTTAATTAAGCTAACAAAACTAGTTTGCCGTTTTTCTATTTTTAGTGTGATTTTTAGTGAATTTTGTAAGATCTCTATTTTTATATAAAAAGAGAAAAATAAAAGAAAAGGAAAAAGACATGCATGGGCTCGGTCCAGTCCACATTCACAAAATCTATTGATAGATCACATTTTTACGCAGCTAACAAAAAATAGCTTGGTATTTTTTTTATTTTGTTTTTTTTGGCGAATTTTGCAAGATCGCTATTTTTATAGAAAAAGAGAAAAACCAAAGGCTTGCATGGGCTAGGTGCAGTCCAGGACGAAGCCAGCCCAGCCCAACAGCAAGGATTTATCCAATCTCAAAAAGAAGCCCACTAGGAGACGCCTAAGCAAGGATTTCGCCAAGGTAAAAAAAGAAGCCCACCAGGAGACGCCCACTCGGATAGGAAGATTTTGAATCATAAACCCAAAATAATTTCAAAAAGGAAAAAATCTACTTTTGCTCCCTCAACTTTTGTAAATACAAAAGTAGTATTTTTTCTCCGTAAACTCCAAAATTAGGCAAGCCACCTCCCTCAATTATTGAAACCGCGTATTTTACCTCCCTGACCCGATTATAAGAGGTTTGGAAGGCGGTTTTGTCTTTCTATTTTCTATTTATTCCGGTTGAATATTTTAAAAATCATAGTAAATCAATCAAAAAATGGAAAATAAAAATTTTATTGGAATCCACATGAGTAGATATACATAGTAAACATATTTTTGTACAATTTAATTGTTGTAGATTTAGATCTATTGTTTTTTGTAATTAATTTGAATAATTCATAATTGCAGATTCTAAGGTCCAATTTTCATTAATTTTTTGTGGTGGAATATTTATTATATGCTTGAAATATATTAAAAAATTCATACTAATTGGATCAGTTATAAATTAGTTATTGATTTATATAGTTAATAAGCATAAGCACTAAATAAATCTATAATTAATTTATACATGATTCAATGAGTATGGATTTTTTATTGTAGTTCAAGTATACAATAACTAGGACACTATAAGAATTTCATAGCAATTGGGACATAGAAACTACAGTTATGAATTATTCAAATTAATTATAGAAAATAATAGATCTAAATCCACAGAAAAAATATACTAAAGTATACCATTTAATATGTTCACTATGTAGATATACTCATGTGGAGTAAAAAAAATATATATTTTCTATTTTATATATTTTCTGTGATTTACTATGATTTTTAAATATTATAAGTAAAAAAGAAAAAGACAAAACTGCCTTCAAACCTCTTATAACACGATGATGAAGGTAAAACGCACGGTTTTAAAAGTTGGGAGAGATGGTTTATCTGATTTTTAAGTTTAAAAGGAAAAATAGACTTTCACAAAAGTTAAGGGAGTATTTCAAAAACTATTAAGGTCCTTCCGCCTTCCAACTTTTCTTTTTCTTTGGCATCTTTGCAAACAAACCACGCCGGCGGCCGGCCGATTCGCGCACAGCCCACAAGCAAAGGCCCCAGAAGCCACGCGTGGACCGCGGTCCACGGCGCGTCGGAGCCTAACCACTGGGCCTTGGCCCGCTGCCTTCGGCCGCTCCCGGGAAGTCCGGGACAGAAGCCGCACACGTGGGCTGGGATGTCGTCGTCGAGAGAACCTCGGCCGGCCTCCGAGCCTCCTGCCGCACACTTCTTTTTTTTTTTAGGGAATCTATTTGGCATACTTTATTGATCTTCGGAAAAGTTACATCATTCATCAAGGCTTCTCTAAAATAAAACGAGTATCATCGAACTAATTACAAGATAACTTTGATGGCATTGCTATCCTAGCTTCTTTGACTTGCCGAGCGGCGGAGGAACGGCGCCACTAGGCAGCACGAAACCCTGCGGCCTTCTTGGCCCACGGGCTCCGCGGCCTCGCAAGTGGCGACGAGTGGCCAGGTATGGGGCCGCACGAGCGGCGCCAGGCACGTAGACGTGTCCCTGGGCGGCCACGGACAGCCGATACCTTGGCTCTCCCGGGCCAGGCGACAGGACCACGTTTCTGGTAAAGAAGCGTAACGGATGTTGCTTTCGTACCGGCCAGAACCGATCGGTCATGGTGAGGTACTACCCGAAAGCGATCAGCGGGGACACGGACGGCCGGCGGCGTCGGTCAGAGCTCAAGGTAGCGGCAGGTCGGGAGCTTAGTTATGATTGATGGTTGCCCGTCAACCGGAAATTCCGTTTGTTTAGTACGTACGAGCAAACACGTGTAGATAGCGGGACTGTTTCGTGACGAGATCGTGTCAGATTCACTTTCACAGCTGCTTTAATTTCCCCCCGGCGAAGTACTAGTACGTAGTACGAGCGCATGCGCATGACAAGGGCGTGAGCTGACCAGAGAGTCAGAGACAGGAGGTCACCTGAAATTGGGCGAGTCGCCTGCCAATAATCCAACACCGCGCATCGTGCAGGCGCATCCCAACGCCCTACTCCTCGCACGCGTACCGGCAGTTGATGTATTGGTCAGCAAACCCAGGCCAGCAGAGCATAGGCACGCCCGACCAGATGCTCTCCGCCGTGGAGTTCCAGCCGCTGTGCGTCAGGAACCCGCCTACAGCGACGTGCCGGAGGACAAGCTCCTGCGCGCACCACTCGGCGATGAAGCACCGCCGGCCGTCCCTGGTAGTCCTCGGGGAGCCGAAGCTGACGTAGAGCACCGACCCGTCGGACTGGGTGTCCAGCCACGCCATGCACTTGGAGTCCTCCTCCCACAGGCTCAGCCTCAGCCCCACGGCGCCGCCGTGGCCGTGATGCGCCGCGCGGTGCTGCATGGCGGCGGCCAGGGGACCGATGGTGTAGACCTGCGGGAACTCGTCCCTGAGCGCGGCGAGGACGTCGGGCTCCAGGTCCTCGAACGTGTTGAGGATGACACCCCGCGCCCTGCCGCAGCTGTTCGCCTCGTCTTCCTCCACGCGCAGCGCGAAGCATTGTGGGTCTAGTGTCCGGACGAAGCTGGAGATGTCGCCCAGCCGCACCGTCGGCATCCCCGCGATCCAGTCGATTGGCGTGTCTAGGTACCCGTTCGTCAGGTAGCTCTCGTCTGCCATTGCCATGCCATGCCATGCCATGCAAAGAAACAGAAGCATGCATACGGATCAGGATCGTGATTACCTACTACTGATCATCTCTCATCTTCTAAAGGCTAAAGTCACAGACAAGATCGTGTCGTCTGGAATCATCTCTCTCTCTTCTCTCGGCACACAATCTCCCCACGTGCTCGCCACCACGTGATGACGAAATAATAACGAAATAGAGCGTGGTTCTCCTTCAATTTTGCCCTGGATCGGCTGGACACGTGATCGTCTGACCGGGCCGTCCGGGGGTCAGTGAGGCCTGAATGCCTGATGACCTCACCTCACCTGATGGAATAATATGAAACGTTTTGCCTTGCCCGTTTTTCCGTCGTTAAGATTCACCGGATCATACCGGCCGTTGCGTGCGTTCGTGGGCAAACGATTTGTTTTCTTTGGCTGGCGACGAAGATCGCTCGGCAGGATCAGGATGTGATGACCTCTGCAGAAGACCCAGACGCTGACCGCGGCGAGGATTGGCCACCTCTGCTCTATCTCCCGTGTGTTTGTTCATGCTACGGCCTGACCGGCTGGGCAGGCAGGCTGACCCCGCGCCCTAGTCGTCACCAGTGGCCAGACTGCTCACAGCACGACCTCCCCGTCCGTCCGGCCCCGACTCGACTCCTCGTTTTCCATTTTTTAAGCCGCAGAGGCAGGGGCGGGGATCCCGTGCGGATCTTGGCCGGATCGGAGGCGTTGGAGGTTTCTTTTCTGTTCTGAGACGGCGCACGGATTGTCTACTGGTTTTCTTTTTTTCTTTTTGCTGCCTCTCGTATCGGATCATGGAATGGATGTTTGCAATTATATACGCGAGCCTCTTTCCTCCTGGTCTACAGTCTAGAGTCCACCTTTACTGCTCAAGTGTGTAGGATCCATGGAGAGGATAAGTGCGCCATTGATTTTTTTCTCGAACACGATTTCACATGTCTTTCATATTAAGAAGAAAGCACCGAGACCGGCGAGTACAATGCAACACGACCATATAGAGAGAGAGTGGCCACACACGACAGGACACAAACAACAACGAGAACGATTACAAAAGCTAGAAACATAAGACCTCCCCGCCAACCCAAACAACACGAACTCAATGGGCGAGACACAGGAGCCGTCAAGCGCGACATTGGTGGTCGGAGCGAAGACCACAACTACGGCGCAAAGCGTCAACATCCGAGCTCGAGCCAGAGCGAAGGCGGAGCGAAGCTCACGCAACAAAGAAGGCACTACCCCAGTGCCAAGAACGTGTCGACGACGCCTTAGGAAACATGGAAGCTCGAGGGCGGATGGTGACGCGGGAGCTCGTGGCGGCCTCAACGGAGCCTTCACGAAGTAGATGACGCCCGCAAACGCCAACTGCGTTGAGATAACCCACCGGAACTTTCGTTTCCGAGCCCCGACATTCACCGCAGACGAACAGAAAGACGACGACGCCTTCAGGAAGGTGATGACGCGATTTGCCACCGTCGTCTCTCCCGAGCGGAAGCCCAGGGAGATTTGGTTTTCACCCTTGCCGTCACCATGCGCCATCCATCAACCCATGGCCTAGTGGGGAGAATAGGCGTCGCGGCAGTGCGGCCCGCCCGTCGACCCACCACCACCGGTGGGGATGACGGGCGCCGATTGAAGTGCCAGCGGCGCCGCCCCGCGATGGCGAGCCAAGGGGAGAGGCCGACCGGCCGCCCGCCGCCACCCCCGGCCTCGGGCGAGGTCACCCTGACCTCGAGGCCGGGCTGGAGCGGCACGCCGGAGACGAAGACGGCGAGGGAGGGGCTGCCGGAGAGGGAGAGGAGCCGGCCACCCGCCAACCCTAGCTGGGCGCCGACACCACTCGACCCTGGCTCCCCGCCGGCCAGCGCAGCCAATCCAGTCGCGTGAGGCCCGAATCCGGTCGCCGAAGAGGAGAGGAGAGGAGGGGGCGGGGAGGGAGGAGAGAAGGACGGGGGTGCACTGAGACGAGGGAGGGGGCGGAAAGGCGCTTTGTTGGGCCCTCCCCGCTAGCCGCCGGCGGCGCCGGCGAGAAGGAGCGGCGGCGGCGGCCCTACCAGCTGCAAGAGGGGAGGGAGATGCGGTGGCAAGGAGTGCCCTCGAGTCGCCCCCCAGGGAGGCGACGTGAGGGACGGGAGTATGGTGATTTTATTTATTATATTGTAGGACTATATATTCGACCGTCGTATGAGGACACGGGGATAGCGAGCGTAGAGAGATCTCGATCGACGGAGCGATGACTGTGTGTGTGCGCGAAAAGTCTCCGCTGTGGTCACATAAAATTGGTCGATCCATGTGCTAGGCATAGGCAGGGCATAGCCACTGCCCAAAGTTGTGCCCGCCTCGTTTGCCGGCCCTCCACGGCACAGGTCGATCCATGTCAAAAAGATGTTTTCCATCAGTTGCCAGCGGAATCGTGCCCTGCGCCCAGTCACCCCAGTGCCCGCCAGCCCAGTTGGAGGATTCCATCCAAAGCGCCTCGCTTCCCGATCGATCTAGAGGCCCGCAGACGATGTTGTTGCTGCCCTTTCCCCCGAGCCTTTTAACCCTCGGCCCGAAAGAGTAGTAACTTATAACATTATAATAACACATAATCTTTTCGTTTCATTGAAAGTGTCACTAGCCATTTTTAATGGAACGGAGAGAGTAGCAGGTATGATAATCGAGTTTGAGCCACGTAAAGAGAGAACGAGGATCAGTCGCTAAACTCTTTTGTTTTTCCAGACGGCTGCGAGCTAGAAGCAGTCGTTTCTTTTCAGCTTTCAGGGTACTACTCGATTGTATGCATGCATACAGCTGCAAGATAGAAGTTGGCGTTTCTTTACAGCTTTTACGGTACTCCTCGATCATATGCATGTATATAACATGACATGATCTTAGATTAAATTATTAGTCTTGCTCCAACAATAGTCGGTGGCGATATGTTCATGATGGGTTTGTAGCCCACATCTCGATGCGGTTTTAGATGGTCAAGATAGTGTGTGCTCAGCATATACACACCAAAAAACTGCTTTCTTGTAGCACTCTTACCTTTGAGTAGTATACGTGGCCTCGGTGCTTGAGCTCTACAACGGCGTGTCCACAAGCGAGGCCGCACGTGCTGGTGCCCCCACAGCTGTAGGAGGCAGTGGCGAAGCCATGTATAGGCCAAAGGGGCCATAGCCTTGGTGATTGCATTTTCTTAATACCCTCTTCATCTTTAATTATAAGTCATTTTAAAAAAAAACTTGAAGAGTCAAACATCTTAAATTTAACTAAACTTATATGATAATATAATAGCATTTATAAGTATTATTAGATCCTCTAACAATTATATTCTCATAGAGTATATATATTTTATATCATGAATCTTTCCATCAAGATTTTTGAAATGTCTTATAATTTGAAATGGAGTGAGTAATGTTTATGTTTTGTTATTAGGAAGTACTGTAATAGAGATTTGCACAATATAGATAACTTGAATACTGTTGGCCCCTCCTCAAATCCTCTTCTAGCTCCCTCCGCCAGGGGACGCACGTGGCATGTCACAGGCGCTGCCGCCGATGACGATGCACCGTCATCCATATGTTCAGCCTGATGATGAACGCTCCATGGCGCTCATCGTCAGGGCGCAGCATCCAGCAGGAGGGCGTAGTTGTGCTCGGTACGTGTTGACGAAGGTGACGACGACGCCGGCGGAGTCACTACCGCAGCAGCCTGGCGAAGTGGAGCGTGGGGTTTATTATGTGGCCGAGCAAGGGTACGGGATCAGCAGCGCGTGAGCACACGCGTCGTCGCGGTTGCGGGATGACTGACTGTGAATACCCACTCGAAGCTCTCAATGGTCTCATCTCTCATTAACACCCCAGCAAATATGACTGACTGGAAATGGTTTTTAAATAGGAACACTCATTTATGCAATGGAGATCAACTATGCATATATACAATTGTTGGTATTGTGACTAGAAACTACTAGATTTTCGGAAATTAGATTACAAAAGAATCAAACAACAAGCTTTCAAATATATCAGTAACTTGAAATTAACACTTCATTAACATGTAAATGGAAATATCTAGTGCAGTATTTGCGTATACTACCCACCACAGGTAACATTCCCGAAGTTCCCACAACTAAATTTTAGATCTTCGAGGTACGGCAACCTTACCTTCTTATTCCTCTGCACCTTGGCAAACACGAGCTAGCAGTATCACCATTCTCGATTTCGTTAAGGGCCCCCTGCGTGGCTATTGGCGTTCCCCGCGGCACACGACACAGCTTGGCTGCTGGCCATGATGACCATTGGAGGAACAGAAACAGACGATTCGCTCCACAAACTTGATGATCGTCCACATCCTTGCAACAAATCAGAAGGGCGTCCATGGATTAGAGCGTGAAGAATCTATGACCTAAAGATCATGCTGAGACAGGAAACAATCAAGACATTCAACCGTTGCTAACTACACATTTTACTGCATATGCCTGCAAAGGATTGTATATTAAAGTATTTTCTAATCGGAAGCCCAAGTTGCTTATTCCCCATAAACTGAAATGAGAGGGAAGAAAAAGAATGCTAGCTAGATTTTCTGATTGGCTAGTGCGGCATTTCCACAAACACCTTGGAAGCACAAGCATCACATGGCTCCTGCGTACTCCGTCCGCCGAGTAGGCCTAGCGCAGCGGCGCAGACACTTCCCAATCCATGGCGCAGTCACATGGCGCAGTCCGTTGGCCTCTGCCCTCTGGTCCGCCGAGCAGGACTAGCGCAGCGGCGCAGACACTTCCCAATCCATTCGAAGGAGAAGAAAATCGAGAAAGTTACCTTCGCTGCCTTCCATGGAGCAGGTCGTCCGCCTCTGGTCCGCCGGCGGTCCCTCCGCACCTTCCATGGAGCAGGCCGTTGGCCTCTGGTCCGCCGACGGTCCCTCCGCACCTTCCATGGAGCAGGGCGTCGACCTCTGGTCCGCCGACCGTCGCTCCGCACCGCCCATGGAGCTCGTCGCCCTCTGTCCCGCCGGCGGCTCCATCGCCTTGGTCCTCTCGGCGCCGACTCCCAGTACCCAAGTCCTCTTCCGTTCAATTTCACTCGATGCTCTCTCCACTAGCTCACTGTGCAATGTCAGATTCGTTTACACATTATCTCTCTCTTCACCAGTTGTATGCCATCCGACGGCTGGGGGTTGAGGGCGTGGACGGCTGTCCAAATAGCCGCCCAGGCAAACGAGCACCGCATCGTCGCTTCCCGTTAAGGGGTTGTTTGGATGGTTTGGATCAAAGGATTTGTAAAGGAATTTTGAAGGAATTTATTACAAAGGAAAGAAATCTTTTCATGGTGTTTGAAATGAAGGAATGTTAATTTCCTTTCTAAAGGAAAGGAATCCATAATAGTGCAAAACAAAGAAAATAAAACATCTACTCCAACCCAAGGTAAAGAATCTTTGCTCTCTCTTCCTTTTCATGCTTGTTCCTCCATTCCAAACAGCTCAAAGTATTTATTCCTGTGTTTTGAAATCCTATAGTTTTCCACTATTCGCTCAGTTGTATTTCTGTGTTTTTTTCTATTCTTTCGTTTTGTATTCTTGTATTTGCAAACAAGCCCTAAGGCCTGTGGAGCTTGTTCAGAGGAGTTTGTTCTGTGGGCTTTCTTATATCTTTCGATGCACATGCCGCACGTGGCTACATTGGCTTCTCGTCATATTTTTGCTTGTGATTTCGGTGTTGTACTGATATTTACAACAGTGATACGCTGAAATAACAGTTTAGATAAGAGCAGTTCGGTCTTCTTCGTACGTACTCCCTCTGGCTTTGTTCACAATTAGTTGAATTTATAGAAAGTATTCGCAATATTTATATCTTTAAGTGCATTTATGTTTAAAAATAATAATTATACTAATTATGTACTATAAATATTTATATTTTTATATAATTAAATTTTAAAATATTTGACTTCTTAGAAAGCACCAAGAATGATACTTTTTATATAGGATAACTCTTTATGGGATAGAGGGGGTATATCAAGTCTATCTTCCGTGGTCTTGCCACACCCACCCGAGCCACAAGACTAAATCGGCTCTGAATCTACCAACCAAACATAAGAACTATGGAAAGTTTTATGTCTGAAAACGAATCATGTTTTCTTCATTGGCCACGACACTAAGCGGTTGGGGCTGCCAGAAACCTCCAAGCTCGCCTCGAAGAGGTTAGGACAAAGGGGTTAATGGCCAAAATTTGGTTACCTAAACTTAGGCAAGCCAAAAATTTATGAAGCCATTTAGTTGGCTATCAAAGTTTGACAATATTCCCTCTGTTTCACAATAGATATCGTTTGAGAACATGTCATCAATATCAAAGCTGGAGCTAATATATCAAAACACCTCTCTATAAGTAATCATGATGACTGTGATGTCTGCGGGAGTCAGTTGCAGGCCTCGCCTTGGTGCTTGGAGTTGTGAGGGGACAACTACCACCACGAGATATATTTTGTCTTTTTAATTCATTTCCGGAAGGGAGCATGCAGGAAAGTACTGCACTTTAGTACCATTGATGAATAGCATGGCACAAACCTGTTAGGCTACAACATCAATTATTTTGGAACAATCTCCTAGTGCTAGAACGTCATTTATTATAGGACGGAGGGAGTATCTCACAATTAGTTTTCCAAATTTTATGGTAAATATTTTGCCTCGGTTTTGGCATTTTTTTTTTGCCAAATCTTTGGTATGGCAATTTTGGTAGGCAGCCAAGCAAGTCCAAAGAAACATGGTGAGAACTGAGAAGGAAGAAACGGTGGGAGAAGTCACCCACCACGCGGATTCGAAGCTGCCCCGCGCTTATCTTTCCTCGTGTATCGATTGATTTTTCCCAAGTGCCAAACCATTGAGAGTTGGGATGAGTTGTTTGAAAGTTTTTTTTTTCAATTGGAAGACGATATTGGAAGTGGGTTTTAAAAAATATTGGAGATGTTCTTATGTCACATAGTGATGACTAAAATGAGACAAAGCACACATGCAAGAAACATAGTACTACTTCACATTTACTTACCCAGTTCAATTACAACTCTACACCCTGTTGATTTTTTCGATATGAGAACACGCCAACCCAACCGTGACAGACTATATTATACATATACACTGAGTTACTAATACACAAACACAGGCGCATTATCTTATCTCTGTATCACCCACTGACGGTGATGGATGCCATGCCAAGGCACGGCGCCGCGCGTCCCTTTCTTCAAACCAAGGTGGCACATGCACCCGTGTCGGGATCGAACAGCGCGGGGAGCAAGTACTTCCTCCCACGCGCCCCGTGCGCGTTGTAGCTGCCACCCGTCGCCGCGTCCACGAGCAGCTGCCCGGCGTACCCGGGGTACGCGCCCTTGCCATACACGCCCGCGCACGCCGTGGCGGCCTCCAGCGGCGCGGCGCGCTCGCCCTGGTAGAAGCCGTCCCCGAACGGGTTGGTCACGGCGCCGGCCACCATGCTGGCCACGCTGATCAGCGCGCCGTCCATGCCCACGTCCCCGTTCGGCGACACCAGCGGCGGCGCCTGCGGCCCGTACGCCGGCTGGTGGAACGGCCACGCGCACTGGCCTGGGCACTGCGTGGCCGGGTTCCCGACCCACGCCCACGCGTACGCCGCCCGCGACCCGTGGTGGCCGCACCGGCTCATGCAGAAGCCCTCCACCGCCACGTCCTGCGCCGTGAGCACCAGCGCGAGCCCGCCCTTCGCCGCGGGGCGTGCGGCGGCGGCCAGCGCCGGGAGCTGGGACAGCTTCAGGCTCTTCCCTAGAGAGCATCCTTCGTCGGAGACCTGGCCGGCCAGGACCACACGAGTGGCGGTGCTCTTCTTGGCACCGCCGGCGGCGGTGGCGGCACCGGACGCGCCGCTCTTGCCGATGGCCGCGTCCGCCTTCGATAGGTAGAGGCGGTCGATGGTGCCCCACCACTGCGAGACGGAAGGCGCGGAGGACGACGACGACGATGACCCCCGCTGCGCGGCGGAGGAGAGGGAGAGGAGGAAGTCGGTGACGATGGCTTTCTGCGCGGGCGTGAAGTGGCCGTACCAGAGGACGGAGACGAGGATGTCGCCGCTCAGCACGGCGCCGTCGTGGTACCTTAGGAGGTCGCTGGGCGCCGGCTTGTACAGCTCCATGAGCCTCCTGCTGCTGGGGCTGGCCGCCTCTCCCATGGCGTGCCGTGCCATGCTGAGAAACGCCAGCAGAAGAAGCAAGAACAGAGCGTGGCCCTCGAGGCGGAAGCTACTGGAAGCGGAGGCCATTGCCTCGAGTCGACTGGGCTGGGAGTAGACTAGCAAGTGGCTCGAGTACTAGTGCACTACTGGCTGGCTACTGGTGGACTGTTGCCGTGTGGGTGTGGTCTAGAGTGGCCAGGAGCTGGCCTTTTATAGGCCTGCCAAGGTTTTCTCTTCTTCTTCTTCTTCTTTTTTCCTTATATATACATAAAAAGGTAAAAAGCTCGCCAGTTTAGTGATCGCTGATCAGGAATTAAGGATGAGAAGGACCTACGCGTGTTACGCCTTCCCCGGGAGGGAGGGATGCACTTGTTTCTGGCGTTCAACTCCGGGTGACCGGAGATCAACTGGAATTTGTGGACATCTGGATTGGCATGGGCATGGAGAGCGCGGCGACTCTGACCGTGAGCCAAGGGACGAACCAGAGCAGGACGCTTCGAACCAGCAGCTCACGAGTGAACGACTGATGGATCAGCACGTAACCCGCCCCGTCTCTGGCTGGTTCTTATTATTCGGAAACCTGTTGCTGGTTCTTTATCGGCCCATATTCACCGAAATTCACCTCTAGCATAGGAGCCGATAAAATCAGACACGGATCCAGTAGGACGGTCGGGGCTCGCTGGACTAATGAAGCTTTTTTAAAGCGAGTATAATGAGAGGTGTTTGGGATCAAGAGCTAATGGTTAGCCAATATTTTTTAATACTAATTAAAACCTAAACTGAGCTAATTAGGAGCTAATAAAAATTAAGGAGGACTAATTGATAGCTAGAGTCTATTAATCCTTATTAGCTCATATTTAATTCATTTTCATAAAGTGGACTAATTTTTAGCTCTGTTATCTAAGGTAGCTAAATGATAAGATAGATGTGAGATGAGATGAGAGAAGAAATGGACTTTAAGTAAATAATCGGGCTAGACACAAGAATAAAAAAAAACTCATGAGAGAGAAAAGTGTGTCATATAATAGTAGTGAAGAGATAACTACTATATAAATAATACTAAGAGAAAGCTATAAAGAATCTTGTAGCCAGCAGTCGGATGTAACTATTAGTCTTGCTTTTAGCCCCTTAAAAAAATCTACAATTTTTTTCTAAACAATTTAACATTTTTTAAAAAATTGGTCATATTTCCAATATACTCCATCCATCCCTACAAAAAGAGTCGTTATGAGAAACGTGCTGGTCAAACTTAACTTTGATTAAGTTTGTAAAAAAATGTGTGTAACATTTATATCTCTGAATAAGTTTATTATTAAAGTATATTCAAAGATTCTATCTAATGATACTAATTACGTACTATAAATATTAATATTTTATTAAATATGGTTGGTTAAAGTTAAAATTTGTTGACTTTTTGGAAGCGAGAACTACTCTTTTTTTTGGGACAGAGGGAGTATCTTGTTTATCCAATTTATCTTTGATCTCCAATGAATTTTTTTAAAAGAATCCTTCGATAAGTTTTTTATTTCCAATAATAAAAACTGTCTGTGGCCAAACAATTGCTCCGCTGTAGCGGTGCTGCTCGATCGGCTGCGTTGAGTGTTTGGCAGTGCAGTCTTGATTAGACATTAAGTTGACCTCCTGCCCCATCAGAATCAGAGAATCTGGATGTTAAATGTGAAGCATTCGTGCAGGGGGGACGCAGGACGCGACATTTTTCGCATATCATTGGCGCAGTTGATGACCTGGTTGTTGGTTTGGTTCTATCTCAGGCCGGCGGCCGGTGGCATCGTCATCAGATATGGTTGTCATCCAAGCAGCAGACTTCGGCAGCTGTGCGCTCTGGTAGCTAGCGCTGGATAGGGATTGCTAGATTCTGAATCGAGCACGATGGCTGATCGGGCAATAACGCTCATCATCGGGCATCGGATGGCTGATGCTGCTCCGGCGCCGGGCCCGATCACTCGCCAATCCGATCCGCGTGCCCACCTTATCAGTATGGGCATTTTTGCGTGCTTGCGCGTGCGACGCTCTATCTATAGTGTATATGCTGCTCTCTGTATAGTTGAGAGTCAGAGTCTCATTGATGATGTTGTAGCAACTTTTCTTTCACTCAAGCAGTAGGCGAGAATAATCGTGTACAGTAGATGATTATTAGGGCACGTTTAGAATGCAGGGAACTTTTTATGTTATACATTTTTTTTAAAAAAAAACTGACTGCTATAAAATTCTTGTGTGATTTCCGTAATTAAAATACTTGCGTTCCAAACCATTGATTCTGATTAGATTATAGTAATCTTAACAATGGATGAGATTATACTAATTTGGATCATGTATCATAATTATAATCTAGAACGTTTAGATCCCTAGATTACAAAGTTAATTGGATCATTGTTAGTTGAGTGCAAAATAACCTATAATCTTGAAAAATAAGGTTTGAGAAAGATTATATGATCACAATAATAATCCAATGGTTTATAATCTAAGGTACGTGTTTAGATCATCCCTTTGGTTTGGATATCCATATATCCATCTCAATCAACACACATAGATCGAGGGCCTTTAGATTATTTCATCTAATTACTACAGTATAATGTGATTCAAATACATATTTAGATATTGTTTTGATGTGCATATATCTATCCCAAATCATATACATGTACTTTGATGGAAATACATGTATATTCAAACAACACCTTAACTATGACGAAAACCCAAACATTTCTCAGTCTAAGTTGGCCATGGTGGCTACAGCCTCAGGCATTCCCGCCTGCCGCGCGCCTAGTACGAGCCCGGACGTCGTCCGGTCCTGTTGGGCCGCTTCCAATGATTGTGTTTTTTTGTTGTTATCAAAACTCGAAACAAAATGATTGTATTTGTGTACCAAACCGCAGCCGCCGGGAGCCCGGGACCAGCAACCGTGAAGCTGTGCTGTGCTGTGCCCACAACCACAACAAGCTAGCGCTACACCTGCACACACGTACGTACGCCGAGCGGAAGGCGGCCTGCCTGCCTGCCGAGCCAGCAAGAGATCAACATCGTTGGTGGCCCAGGCGGCAAAGGGCCCCCGCCGCGCCGACCTCATGATGAGCAGGGCCGGCGACCCTTTGACGCGCCGCTGTCGGTTTGCGTGTAGCCAGCCACACCACCACACGTGACCCATGCATGCTGCGGCGGTCGACGGCTGGGCACGTCGGCAGCGCCGGGCCGGGCCCACCCCGGTCCGTCCCCGCCGTCCGCTTCCGCTTCCGCTTCCGCTCGCGGATGGTGGCAGACTGGCAGGATGCACCTACAGAAGTAGCTAGTACAGCCGCGGCGGCAGCTGTTGGCAATAGACCGCTCAACTTCCAAGTTCTGCTTCTTTGTTTGGCCGTTGCGGATCGATCTGCGTGTACCATCCTGTAGCTGTAGTATAGATGTAGTAGTATGGTAATTCTCGGCAGTAATTCCGTGAAAATCAGACTGTTGTTTAAGAATCCTTTTTACATTATTATACCGTGTACTAGGAGGACGGAGGCCCGACACAAACTGCTGAGAGCAAGTATAATAAGGCCACTTAAGTGGACTCAGTCCATGTTAGAAAAATCCTACTTAGATGAGAGAGAAACCAGGAGAGAGACTCAAGCGGGTGTTTGGCTTACCGTCCGGCTGGGTGCGCTGCGCGAGGGCAAAAGCTGCTGCTGCCTTGCTGTCACCTATAGTGTAGGTTTCAATACGTTTTTGATTGGACGGAGATCTGCTACATAAACCCAGACTATTAGACTGTCCGCAGTGGGAAGCTGTAAAAGATCTGGAGGAAAAGTTTACAGTAAAAAACTACGCACCGCTTCCTCTATCTATCTCCTCTAACCAAACTGAGCAGCAGTTTGCTATGTTTGACGATGTCGCGGACGTGCGGTATCAGTCTTGTGGCCCCACCACTGCGACGCAGCAGCCACAGAACGCATGCACGCGCGTGAGGAATCAGCTGTGGATTGGATCAGTCTTTTCTCGGAAAGCGTGTACAACCTTTTCAATCAACTAAAAATTACTTTAACTCATAAACCAAAAATCCAGATTAAATTCTGTTTGTACCATTAAATTTATTTCGATAAATCTTCAAAACAAGATCTCACGTATATATATTTAGATAAATTTTATTTATAAATATATGGGTCCTACTGTTGGTAATTGATATAGAAAATGATGGATACAGAAAAAATATGTATAGAAAAAGAAATATAGCTGACCAGGACAGAATATTCATACATATAAACCATAAAGAGTGCGGATAGCTTTGTACTAGTACGGGCTCGTAGGGACGTGACATTGTTATCTCGCCGGCTGCCGGCTGGGTTACTGCCCTTGCTCTGACACAGGGATGATTATTCCGTCCGAGCGAGCAGTCGTCACACTCGCAGTCGCAAAGGCATGATTCCGCTTTGTCAACGGCGGCCGGCTGTTGCCTCGATGGCCTGACTCTGCCTGCAATGCAACCGCAGCCCGATCCCGGACTGCATGCAGATGCAGAGCACGAATTCAATGGCTACAGGCGACTGCATCATTTCAGACAACAACAGGACCCGCCGGCCCGGCGCAGGGGCTTCCGCCTGCATTATTATTGCCGCCGTGAACTGCCGATGCCGATGCCGGGTCCTCCGATCATTGCAGATGTGACTCAGGTCGACACGTCAGTGTCTGCGTACGTGCAGTGTGAACAGCCTCAACTGCATGGGCGCCAGCTATGCCGGGAATGGAATGGATTACATGATGGCCTCCTCTCGAGCTTAATTAATCTTTGCTTTGCCGGTAAGGCGGTAACCCTTGTCGGCATACGGATGCATTTGGTGATTAGGTTATCGATCCGGCCACGGATGGAGCTAGCGGCGCATGCATGATGCCACTACACGTACACTGACGTCACTTGACACTTGTAGCCTGCTTTGTAGGGGATGGTCCGATGCATGGATGGGCCTAGCTAGACATGCATCAATCATCGATCGGATTATTTACACTTTGCAGACTTGCTACTACACTACTACTAATCTAGAGCGGCAGTGGTAGGTACGTCCAATTCCAAGCGCCTTTGTTTGGTGGCTAGAGAGTACATTCCTAGAGAAGTTAGCCAGTAGGATAAGCATAAGCTATATTATAAAGCTTCAGGTTATCTGAACTCGAATCTATCATCCCCCTATTTCATCTATCTCGACAGAAATTGTGTCACCGAATCTCCTGTTTTTCTTTTGGATTTTGGACTCAAGACATTCAACTATCTAAGCCGGGTTACTGCTTCAATTCGTTCTTCTGTCAATCACTCAGTGAACTGTTTGATACAAGATACTCTCTCCGTTCCTAAATAACTGTCTTTCTCGCTTTCCGAGAAACAATTACCGGTATTTATATATTAAAATATATAAATATTTATGTTAAGTAATTAGTGTCATCGAAAAGATATTTTTGTCTAGTTTTTTAATAAATTTATTTGAAGATATAAATATTGCACGTATTTTCTATAAATCGAATCAAACTTGTGGTACGAAAATCCAAAATGACACTTATTTAGGGACGGAGGGAGTAAGTATTATTGGATTAGCTAGAGAGTATGTATTTTATAATAATTTGATTTGGAGTACTCTACACTGACGAGGAATTAAATATGAATAAATAGCTTAGAGGCATCCAGCTGGTAGTGTGATGGTGATTGCTCGCGTCGTGCAGGCATGTTTGGTTACAAAGACTAAAAAAATATCTCTGTCACATCAAATATCTAGACACTAATTAGGAGTATTAAATATAGGCTACTAGCTTAACTAATTTGTCAGCCGAAGACTATTTTACGAAACAAGTCTATTGATATAAAATAGTCTATGATTTGACAATATGGTGATACAGTAAACATATGTTAATGATGGATTAATTAAGTCTAATAGATTCGTCTCGTGAAGTACTACATAGCGCTGTAATTGTTTTTATAATATAAATTATATTTAATTTATTTAATGGGTACTAAACATTCGATATGATAAGAGACTAAATATAAGTCAAACAACCAAATACCAGTAGAGAGCAATGATGGAGAGATATCTATGTGAAGAAGTCGGCGCCAAGTTTCCCTTGGCAAGGAACTCTCCAACGGAGCTCCCGTACGTCTCAAAAGGCATCATCATGAGGAGGAGGGCCCTCCAATTATACGTGGTCCGATCAATGCTAGTATGCTACGAGTACTACGTACGTTTGTTTGACTAGGCACGTACACGCCCCCGGGCCCCGGTGATGATTACGGTTTCAAGTCAGTACACCAGCGTCCATGCTCGCTAGCTTAATAACTGTACTCATGTCCATTCTCATTTATTATATATTTATTGTGCTTTTTTAAAAAAAACTTTTATAGATAAGATCATCAATATCATGAGAAGATTTTGGTGGACAGGAATTCAAGAGGATGCTAACACAGTGTCTATTCCTTACCATTCTTGGATGACATTTGTAAGCCTACTGATCAAGAAGGCCTAGGTATAAGGGATATCGCTATGGTCAACAAGAGCCTTTTAATTCGTTCGGCTTGGAGCATAGCTAACAATAATAACCCCTTACTCTCTGCCATTCTCAAGGCTAAATACTTCCCGAATAACTCTTTCTGGAACGCTCCTAACACTGGACCTAAATCCATCTACTGGTCCTCTATTTTGCAGGTAAGGAGTCATATTACGAGCAACTCGATCTATCAAATTCATGCCGGCAATTCTTCTGTTTGGTCCACCTCTGGTGCCCGGTTTGGAAGGACATCCACAACCACCTTAACCTCCCGGTCCAAGCTAACACACTTCCAGCTAAAGTCTCCGACCTGTGGCTTCCAAACTATAAAAGATGGAACTAGAACCAGATCCTCAGTACTTTCTCATGACTTCTTCGTAAAGGTACCTGAATTTGAACCGAGATTTGGCATCGGTATTCCAAGACACCGAGGTGGATTATTTGTATCTTACAACGATTTTCCAAACAAAGCGGCTACTAGTTTGAGGCGGAATTGGCACTGACTTTTTAAGTTTTTTAGCTTTCCATTTGATTTCTTATCTGCACCCAATAGAGGTGGAAACGTGAACACAAGCACTGTTGCTAACAAGCACTGTTGCTATTTCTCAGCTCACTGAGCCACCACTTACTACCACCGGCTTGAGTAAAAACTGGGCGAAACAAAAAATGGATTCAATATGTACTACGTACTGTAATTACTTTTTATGAATCACACAAATAAGTGATAACCATGAAAAAGACTATTGCATGGTTCCTAGAATCACACGGCTGGGCGCGGTCAAGCAAAGCTTCTGCATAGGAGCTAAACCGGCCTGTTCGTTTGGCAGGATTATGCACTGTTCTGGTAGGATTATGCATTGCTGGTTAATTTCTTGTGAGAGAAAAACACGGTTCCGGCTGAATTTAAGCCGGCTAAAAAGCCAAGCGGACAGGCTGATAGCCTGGGAACCATCAAAACGAGCTCCATCTATATGAAAGTTGCAGGTGGAGGAGCACTCGTTCATACTTACTTTGTCCCAAATTATAAGACGTTTGACCATTTCTAAATTCATAGATTTTACTACATATCTAGACATAATATATACGGAGTATCTAGGTACATAGCAAAAGTTATGAATCTAGAAAAGCCAAAATGTCTTAGAACAAAAGGAGTACAAAATAGCAAAGAAATCATAGACTCAGTTTCCTCGTTCCAAATCAGTAACCGTATCTTATTAGTAAAAATATATGTAGCCATAACAAAGGAGAACTCAAATCACAACTTTGCAAGTTCCTATGGCATACCAAGATATAGTTAACGACAGCAACTTGAATATACTAGGGCGTGCCAAGATATAGTTAAGCATCACTCGCCAGTAACTTGAATATACTAGGGTATGCCAAGATACAGTTAAGCATCACCAGTCGGACTGACTGTCTTAGTAAACATCCCCAACAGCTGCTGCCTGGCATGAATGCTTGACTTCTTAGTAACGGTACTTGGTGGAGTAGTCCTTGGGAGCGATCACCAGACCGCGGCCTTTCCGAGCGCCCCTGTAAACAGTCTCCACGATGTCGATGAACTCTTGCTTGTCCTTCATGGCCCAGTTGATCTTGTTGTTGTTTCCTGTCCCGAGATCGATCATGATGTGCTTGTTCCTGAAGAAGAACATCACCGTCGAAGGGTCGTACAGCTCGTACATGGTGTTGAAATCAGGGACCTCTGTGATGTCAACAAGGTAGATGACCGCAAAGTTCTTTATGGTCTCAGCTACTCCTGCCAGCACTTCATCCATCTAAACATTAACAAGAGCAAGTCAGAATAAAGTCAAAACACACAACAATGCTAAATTAGTGTGGAACCAAATCATATGACCAAGTGAGAATTTAAAAAAGGGCAAGTGCCATGGACACGATTTTTAGAAAGCATCGATGAAAAGAACATATGGCTACTTCAGTTCAATTTCATTGAGCCATGAATAGCAAAAATCAAGCATTGAAGTTGTAGCCTGGCTCACAACATGAGTGGACAGATGTACTATATTACCTAACAAAGAAAAACACCCTAACCACTTCTGTTCCAAATTTAAACATACCAGATACTGTAAGACAGTACAAAAGCATCAAGTGAACATAACTGTAACATGCAAAGCCACAATACAACCAAGGCCAATAACAACATTTTGTTCTTATAATTTAATCAGCCAAATAGCAAACTGGCAATATTGTGATGAGATCTCCAAACTTGAGTATTTATTTGTCTCCTCACCAATCAACATGAGTATCAAGCTTTAGATACTTTAAATCAGTGAACTGGATGCAGTATTACAGAAGTAAGCAGAATCGTAGAATCCTGGAGTCAATACCACTAAAAACACACCTAACTCTATTGTTTCCACATATCACAAGCCTGAAGAACAGGCTACCGCAAGCAAGAAAGCAACCAGTACAAACAATTGCACCAATTCAGTTTCATCAAAAACAGCTTCAAAACTAAAGAAGGTTAAGTGCAAGTTTATTGAAATTCCTATAAAAGTTTTATTTACCTGGGAAAAGGACAGACTTACATACAATCTTCCCCTAATAACAGAAAACCTAAAGATAGTACCATCTTACACTTTATTGATACTATAGCAAACCAGGGAGCTAGCGATGCCAGGCGCTAAATGGCGAGTTTACAGATCATAACAAATGGCCCTCCCACATGTTTTAATCAGCCAAGCAGACTCTGAGCTGTCCAGAGCCCTGGTTACCATCAGTACTACCCTAACCTAAGCAACCCTACTCATGCTCACTAATTAGTAATTAACATGAAGGCAGCACTGGTTAAAAAATCTAATATACCTACTATAAACAAATGTTTAAAGGGAGAAACGAATACATGACAAGTCATTGATTAATAATCCAATTTCATGGAAGTGTATCTTTGCAATAATTGTATCAAATAATAGCTTGTTTATGATGTATAAAACACACAAATGTGTCACAAAGTTGCCCACTACAAATGTGTCACAAAGTTGCCCACTACATTGTAGCAAATTGCAATAGTATAATTACATACATTGAGTGGACTGATTAAGTTCAACAATTCTTCCATTAGGAATCTGAACTCTGAAGCAAGTAAATATGGATAATATTGACAAAGAAGCTTAGGTGATGGAAGACAGATTGCACACAGAGTAGTAAAAAACTATTGCAATATTTATAACCCAGACACCCAGTTGATTGTATTGACAAGGAAAAGGAATAAACCACTTCATATCAAGGCCGGTAATGTTTCATTCCGGCACAACAATGTCAACAAGAAAAAAGATGATAGGCAAGCAACTGTTAGACTACACCTTTGCAGAGACCTTAATTGAGATCTGAGAAACAGGGGTGCTTTTAGACAACTACGGAGTACAACCTATGTCTTGAACACAAGTCCTCAAGTCCAGCTCATCCCATCTCCAAAGACCCAAAACACAGCATATTTACTTCAGTTGTATGTTTTCAGGGAAAGAGCTATATGGAGTGACAGAGATGCTGAGAGATATAACTGGGACACTAAAGCGTGCTCTTCAAATTGGAACATGTGTTTCAAAATTAATCATCCTTTTATTAAAATCGCTAAATTTTGGCCACATAGTTTAGTTATAAGTTTGGTCAGATGATCATGGCAGGGCACCTAATGTTCTAGACTTCTAGTTAACATGAAGGCAGCACGGAGTGCATAACCTAAAGAAGCAAAACTGTTACAATTCACCTATAGCATAAGTAACCAGAGCCCTTGACTCGATTCTCCTGAACTCGATCAGCCTGCTGCAACGCCCACGGGAACAAATCCTTACCCCCAATTTCCTGAATTACGCACAGCCTCCACCTCCACGAATTCAATAATCGCACAACCCCCATCACCCCCTGACTCCCAAAGTAGAACAAACAGAAATCATACACAACAGAATCGCACAGCAACAGATCAAGCATGGTTAGAATCTAGGGTTAGGATGTTGCTGGATACCTGCATGCAAGTCTCGTCCCAGTCGTGGCCGAAGCGGATCATGACGAGGCGCTCCTCCTCGGCGAGGATGGCCTGATCCACAGCCCACCCCGAGTGGAGATGCGGCAGCAGGTACGACATCTTCTTCCCCCGACGGCTGCTGCTCCTCCGGGATTCTCTCCTGCGGGCGCTGAGCTCAGGGACGGACCCACCCTGTAGGCGAGCTGGGCCGGCCGCCGGTGAGCCTCACAGGACCGCTGGAATTTTTCCCTCACAGGAACGCCGGTGCCTGCAGTAGGAGCGGCGGCGGCGATTTCTTCGAGCCGGGCTAGACCTGTAGAAGACTCGGCCGTGGGATTGTGGATTTGTGGGAACAAGGCGAACAGGCATTGCCGACTTGCCGTATTGGGCTGTACAGTACTCCGTAGCTGTATAGGAACGGACATGGTACGTACACAGATTCATATTTGTAAAGTTTGTTACCTTGTGTGTCAGTTATTTGGGTATCGCTAGGCATCCTGGATGTTAATAAAAAATAAATTACAGAATCCGTCGGTCGGTAAGTTCCGAGACAAATTTATTAAATCTAATTAATCTTTATTAAATCTAATTAATCAAGCATCTCCAATAGTTTACTAAATCACTTGTCATCCTTTAAAATTTGACAAATCAATAAAAATAACACTCTCCAACAGTTTGCCAATTGGACTTGCCAATTCTACACGCTTATCAAAAGATTACATCGGTTTGTCATTTTTTGAGCGCGCATCGATTTGCCATCCTCTCGCCCGCGAGTCCTCCTCTCAGTTTCACACATGCAAGTTTCCTTCCTTTTTAATCTTCTTTTTTTGGTTTGGCAAGTGAGAAATAACAAATTATTGGAGATGACATCTTTCCAACTTGGTAAATTATTATAGCAACTTGCTAAAACATAAGATTTAACAAGTGAGAAATAACAAATTGTTGGAGATGCTCTTAGCACATATGTTATGTAGCAATTAGTGTCTTATTTATAAGCTTAAAAATCATCTTGCAAAATACATGCAAAATGTATAATTAATTATTTTTTATCTACATTAAATATTTTATGTATATGTAATATTCGATGTGATAAGTTGTAAAAATTTTAGATGCATCTAAACATAGCGCCGAACTTACGAGGCATGTCTCACTGAGGCAGCTGATGATTGGCAGTGCCCTGCACGAGTTGTGCCCTGTGTGGCTTGTGATGTTACATTTGTTTGCATATTTTTGTCCGGATTCGGATTCGAATACGAATAACATAAGATTCATTATCGACATCATAAATATGAGATTTGAGTATTCGGATACGGATACGGTATCGGATGTTGAACATTCGGACGTGGATACAGACTGATTTAAACCCCTCTAAACGAATTCGGTCTCGAATACAGTCGGAAAATATTTGCACCGTTTTCACCCCTAGTTGTAGCACATATATACTGAGCAAGCACGTGTTATTCAGATATGCTTTGAAATTCATATTGTGCCTCTCTCTCTCTCACGGTTCACGGCCAGCTTGCGTTCGGCATGTCAGGGAACGTCCCACATTCGGCTCTCAAGATATCCCCAATAGCAAACAGGCTGCAAAAGAGCATGTATGGGCAGGGGTATCAAGAATTTGCCGATTACAGCGCCATCAATGCTCTCCCGAATTCTGGATACGGGAACCCAGCAGAGCTACCATTTGAGGGGCACGCACGCGGAGCTCAGCATCCCAGTGTCGATCTTATCATGGATAGGATGGCGGACATGATGAAGAATCAGTTTGGATCGAAGTCGAAGAACCAGTCATACGCGTACCAGTCCCCTTATCCAGAATGGTACAACCGAGTGACTCTTCTTCCAAGAGTTAAGGCTCCTACAGACCTGACCAAGTTTTCAGGCCACGATGACACTAGCACTATAGAACACATCAGTCAATACTTGATGCAGCTGGGGGAAGCGTCTACAGATGATGATCGGAAGATTCAGTACTTCCCTATGTCTCTGACGGGACCGACTTTCACATGGTTTGCGTCTCTTCCAGCAAACTCCATCATCAGCTGGGCAGACCTGGAGCAGAAATTCCATGCATATTTCTTTACAAGCACCAATGAGAAGAAGCTAGTCGATCTGATGAGCTTGAGACAGAGGGCTAATGAGACACCCTAGGAATATCTCTGCAGGTTTAGGGAAACCAAAAATCTCTGCTATTCTCTGAACTTGCAGGATGACCAATTGTCAGGGATGACAGTGGCTTGCATGCAGCCGAACATTAGAGAGAAGCTGTTCGGTATGGACTTCGAGGACCTCGGTCAATTGTCACAACGGTTAGCGATGATGAGTAACCAGGCTCAAGGGTTCAGAAGGGATAACCGCTTCCAGAAAGGTGACATAACTAATACAGTGTATTAGAGTTTCCTGGAAGAGGCAACAGAGTTTGAAGATGAGGATGAGGTCGCCGCAGCCGAATTGGTCTGGGCAAAGGAACCAAGTCAAGTCAATCAGTGATGGTTGAGGCAGCAGAAAGGTACCTACGACTTTGATGTATCCAAATCAGACAAGCTATTCGAGTTGTTGCTCTGGGAAGGACGCATCAAATTGCCTGAAGGACACCCTATGCTGCGTCCTGAAGGAGTAAAGAACAAGAGGTTTTGCGGCTACCAAAACACCAACTCTCATGCCATCAATGATTGTCGGGTGTTCAGAATGAAGATCTAGAAAGCTATTCAGGAAGGACATTTGAAGTTTGACGGCAAGATGAAGATTGACGCTAACCCTTTTGCACAAAACACAGTTTCTTTCTCTATGAATATGGTTGTCGTGGAAGACTCAAAGGGCAAGAGCGAGATGAAAGTGCTGACCTCAGATAGAGCAAAAAAGACTGGTGATGTTGACCCTAATCGGCAGATTACAGAAAAGGAACTTCGACAACGAGGACAATTCTAGAGTAGCCGAACTGAAAAAGGGGAGGCTTCCAAAACCAGGGTCACAACGCGGATCCTATTAAACAAGTGGCAACGGGAGCAAGAGCAGCATCAGAGGCGGATGCATTACGAGGAACAGAGGTTCATAGAGGAACATCAGAGGCATGAGGAAGAAGTGTATCAGAGGGAACGAGAGCACTTGAGAGAGCAGGAGCAATCTCATTGGGGATGCTCGTTTTTCAAACATTGTTGGAATGAAGGCCTAAAGCTTCCTACTAGAGATAATTGCCCCGAATGCAGTGATCGGTATTCAGGGTATAGGCAGTCCCAGGTCAACCGCCGTTCGGTCCATGAAAGACTCGGAGCGCATGCTCCTGGGGACGATCGGCGTTTAAAAATAGGTGACTCAGAGGATCGGCAAGGTAAAAGGTTTGTCGATCAAGGATGGGTTCGTTCTGAAGAACGAGAGTACCGGGAGTATGCGTGGCAGAACGGGCAGTGGTGTCCACTAGGGCTGAGGAAGAGCCAGAAAAGGAGGGTGCAACGCTTAAGAAACAGAGAGCTAGCACAGGTGATACGCACATGGCGTCCCAAGGGAAAGCCCAGTGGATATGATCGTTCGTCTGATACGTACATGGCTTTCTTCATTCCATCGGAATTTATAGCTTCTGAGGACCAAGATATCCAAGATGAAGTGTCTTCAGATGATGACGAGAATGAGTATTAGAACCTAATGGCCCAACTTGTCCTGACTCAACAAGCAGTGTTCGACAAACCAGCTAGACATCAACACTTGAAGGCGCTTTACGTAAAGGGATACATCAATGGCAAGCCCCTAACCAAGATGTTGGTTGATGGAGGAGCTTCCATCAATATCATGTCATACACTACCTTCAGGAAGCTCGGAATGACCAATGAGGAGTTGTTGAAGACAGACTTGGTACTCAGAGACTTTGTTGGCAACCCTTCCGACACTCAGGGGCAGTGCACGTCAAACTGGTGATTGGATCAAAGACTCTGATCACTACCTTCTTTGTCATAGATGGCAAGGGGGCATATAGTTTGCTGTTGGGAAGAGATTGGATCCATGCTAACTGCTGCATATGTTCAACTCGCCCTGCAAGTGGGTGGTAATCCAAACTGTATCCACACCAATCCACGTCTCCGCAGTCAACTTTTATCAACCAGATTACACCAACCCAAATAGTGCAGAAATCAGAGTACCCCGATCCGAGTCCTCCTTTCTAATGAAAACAAACTCAATCCATTTGGCAACACGTGGATCCAATCCATCGGATACTAATTTCCAAACCCACGGTTCGTCCAAACCCACAGATACATGCATGCGTATACACGTTACAGTCTTACAACGATACATGCATGCGTACACATACACGTTACAGTCTTACATGTGTACGTGTACAAGTTACAAACCATGGAGAAGAAAAAACATCAGCTTTTCTACAAACCAAATAAATAAACAACTACAATGATAATTAAAAAACATAAATTAATTAAAAAATACACGTAAATAAGAAATAAACGTAAAAAATAAGATATATGCAGATTAGTCACTCAAGTAAACAAATTGTTCAGAGTAATAGCCACCAAAAAAATCCATAAAAATCCTGATGATCATCACTCTCAGCCTTGAAATAGATAGTTTTATGGGTGATGGAACTCAGACCTAAAATTCAACACAGATGATGTTTTTTAGAGTTACAAGATCTAACAAGACCATGGATAAATAGATAACTGAAACACATCGCTTCCAACTCAATACATGCTAACTGTGCTAGCTGCTTGTAATTTGTGACCTATGAATATGACCATCAATGTAACATGCTTCTAATGAATTGGCTCCTCCTGCACATATATATATATATAGAAAAATTACAAGAATAAAAACATCAATGACAAATTATTGAGGTATGCACTAACAGATTGCTACAGATTGCAGGGAGCCATGTATAAACTTTTAGAAGAGAACTTTTTACCATCCTTTGGCTACAGATTGCTGCAAATACTTTCGAGGTTAAGGCCTCTCTGGTTCAGTTGATTCTTCCACTTATTCAGGAGACTTTTAGTAAAAACAGAGCAAACTTATATACTAAAAATAAATACATAAAAAACAGACCAGTGTTGTACCTGATTATCCATACCCACATCTTTTTCTATGAATAACCTATCTTTTCCGCAAACAAGAGCTTCCAACATTTCAGGGGTTAGTGAACTCCTTGCTTCTCCAAGTATCCTACCTCCAAGACTAAAGGCAGATTCAGAAGATACAGTGCTGAGAGGAATCGCTAGGAAATCTCGTGCCATAGTAGAAAGCACTGGATACTTTTCAGCATGTGTCTTCCACCACATCAAAACATCAAAACCCTTGTTGTCCACCACATATTCTTCTTCGAAGTAGGTGTCAATTTCAGATTTTGGTGCACGAGCCCTTCTTCGACTTGACTTGAAACTTTCAAACTCTTCTTCCAGTTATCTTTTCCCAAGAACCGGTGAGCCCACAATGGTGTTGCTAGGCACTTGTGAACATGTCATAGAGTATGAACCATCACGTATCACACGTCTCTCATACTCTAAAAATATTTCCTCGTCCACTCAAGAGCATAGTTGAGACATGGGTTCACTGAATCCAAATTCATACAAATCTTGCAATAAAAGAACTCCACATATTCACATTTCCTTGTTGGATCTAATAATGTGGCAATTGCAATTGCAAGGTTAAAATCATAATCTTTTTTGCTAAGACTAAATGGATTAGACTCATTAACATCAACACCCCAGTACTTCTGAAATTTTATCTTCATGGCAGTAGCTACATCTTTTAGCACTTCATTTGTTTGCCAAGCTGGATCATTTAAGCAATGGCGAATAGAGAGAACCAAAGGCAAGAACATTTGTGCAGTCGGTGTCCACATTTGTAGCCTCTTCAAAAGCTTTTAGGAACTCAAATATTGCTTCAGCTTCTGACCATTCTTCCTCATTTGGAGAACTTTTGGCATATTGATTTGCATAACTCTTGAGGACCATCTTGTATTTTAGTGCTTCTCCAAGTATTTTAAATGTGGAATTCCATCGACTTGGAATATCTAGAGCAATGCCACGTTTTGTACGAAGACCAACTCCAATTGCAATCTGGTTGAAGGCTTGAATTCTTGATGGTGAGGAATCTATGTGTTTTAAGAGCTCACGAATCTTTTTTATCGCGTCATGAATTATATTCATACCATCTTGAACCAAGATATTCAAGATATGTGCACAACATCTTACATGAAAATGCACACCCTCCAACATTAATTCATGCTTGTGATATTGTACGAAAACCTCACATGCTTTATTGTTGTTACCCGCATTATCCACCGTTAAAGTAAAAGCCTTGTCTCTTATGCCCCATTCTGTTAGACAACTCATAAGGGCTTCTTCAATTACAAATCCAGTATGCGGGTATTTAACTTCCTTAAAACTTATAATCTTTTTCTTCAATTTGAAATCAGCATTGATGTAATGTGATGTTACAACCATGTAACCTAAGTTTTGAACTGATGTCCATAAGTCAGATGTGAGACACACACGAGAGTTTAGGCTACCAAGCTCAATCTGAAGATCCCTTTTCATTTTCTCATATTTCTTCAAACTATCATTGCAAATGGTTTGACGCCCCACACAACGGTAATTTGGATTCACAGTATTCATCCATCGCTCAAAGTATGGGTCATCAAATTTGTTAAATGGGATTTCAGCATGTATTATATACTCAATCATATGCTTACGAGACAACTGAGGGTCAAAGACAAAGTTCTCTGAGGGTTGTTTCTTCATGGTTGATACAAATTCTTTTCTGGAAGCATCATTAATGGCAAGACAATACTCTGAGATATGAGTTCTAAGGATACTTGTACCAGATTTAGTACTTAGATGAATACCACAATACTTGCACACAACCTTTAAGTTATCATCTACTGCCACCAGATTTGGCTCAAAATATTGCCATACCTTTGACCATCGACTTGGTTGTGAATGAGATGAAAGTGATAAATCCTGAGTTCCTGAACTTTCTGAGGTGTGTGCAGACATAATTGATGTGTCTGAGATGACAATTTGCTTTAGCAGACCTTGGCTCCAAGAAGATCACCTTCAAAAAAATATTAACATAGCATCAGGTACAATCAAGTCTATTGGGAAATGAAACTAAGAAATATGTAATCAGCAAGGTGGTTGATTATACAATTCAATAATGAGACTGGGTTTTGGAATCCTAACAGTAAGTGAAAATTAGTGTTGATGATACAATTCAATAATTCTGTATTTATCATTTCAACTTAGATAATAATATCTAACTTAGAGAATAACATAGCATCAAATAGATTTCAACTTATAAAACATGAATTAGATAGCAGCATAGGAAATCACTGGTACTACTAGACCCTATAGTGATCGATCCGTCCACACTGCCTGAGATGTGAACAAGCCGAGAAAAAAGACATGCTATGCTACTCTAGTTGAGTCATCAGACTTCACAAGAAACAAAGCAAAACTCCAGATTGAACTGCTCACCTTGATTCAGCAACCTACTGAAGATTGGGAGCACGTGCATGAAGGGCCCCATAAAAAAGATGAGAAATGCATCTCTCAGTTGTAATTCACCTCGCTCCTCCTCCTTACAGGATCCATGAGTCGTGCTTGGTGAGGCACCTGCAGAGAATAGAGGTGGCCATGGATACATATGATTTCATTTCTTTCCAAGCCAGATTCAGAAAAAACAGAAGAGGGAGAGGGAGGTGGAGAGAAGCACACACATCTGAAGAGCGGCGCACGCCCAGGAACTTGCAATATGGAGGAGCGGAGGCGTTGGCAGTGGCGGCGGTGGCGGCGATGCTGATGCGTGTGTGAAGGGGCGGCGGCGGCGGATTCGTCAGAACCCGTTCGTGGAGAATGGAGGTGGAGTCAACAGTCAAGCACTCGAGCGTGGAGACAACCCATTCGTCAGAACCCGTTCCCACCCATGGGTTGGTACTACTCCAACTAAACCAGAGCCCAATCCACTACCTGTTAACCCCAAACCAATCTAGCCCACGATGCACGTGAAACCGATTGTCCCCAGCCCACAACTAATTCATGTACAACCCAAATTGTTTAACCCATTCTAGCCCAATCCATTAACAGGGCTACCTTCAACCATGCATCAGGTTCTCATTCAATGGGTTGGAGATGATGTTGAGATTGTTCAGGCCGATGATTCGGTAAGTGTTGCTACTACAGAGTCTGTCTACTAGGAGTATGATGGCTTCGATTGTTTCTATGGAAAAATTTGGAGAGAAGGTCCTATGAATGCCTCCGTTAAGGGCCAACAGCCAATCCAAGCAATCGGCTCTGAGAGCAATTTTTGATGGGGAACACGATCGATGACAGCGAAAGAAAGCTGGGACGCGGCTTCATGTCGGTCGATAAACTAGAGGAGATAAATGTTGGTGATGATGATAGACCAAGGCCGATGTTTATCAGTGCAAATTGAGACCAAGAGCATAGGTTGAAATTGATAGACTTGCTAAAAGAATTTAAAGATTGTTTTGCTTGGGATTATACAGAGATGCCCGGACTGGATCGTTCCATCATTGAGCATAAATTGTCGATCAAGCCGGGATACCGTCCTTTCAAACAACCTCCTCGGAAGATCTACAAAGAGGAGGTATTGGCCGATGTAAAGAAAGAAGTCAAAAGATTATTGGAGGCAAACTTCATTTGGCCGTGCAGATATGCAGATTGGGTTTCAAACATAGTCCCGGTATACAAGAAAAATGGAAAGATGAGGGTCTGCATTGATTTTAGATATCTCAACAAAGCTACTCCTATGGATGGTTACCCGATGCCAGTTGCCGATCTGCTCGTCGACGCATCGGCTGGTTATGAAGTTATCAGCTTCATGGATGGTAATGCCGGTTATAACTAGATCTTCATGGCAATAGAGGATATTTCAAAGACAGCCTTCAGATGCCCTGGTCATATTGGTTTGTTTGAGTGGATTATCATGACTTTCGGTTTGAAGAATGCCAGTGCAACTTATCAGAGAGCTATGAACTATATTTTTCACGAGTTGATCGGCAAGATTGTGGAAATCTATATTGATGACGTGGTGGTCAAGTCTAGAAACCATGAGGGGCATTTGGCCGATTTGAGGAAGACCTTGGAGTGCACTAGGAAACATGGTTTGAGGATGAACCCGAATAAGTGTGTCTTTGGAGTCTCGGCTGGCGAGTTTTTAGGCTTTCTGGTCCATAAAGGAGGGATCGAAGTCAGCAAGAAGAGCATGGAAGCAATGGACAAGGTGGTACCTCCAACCAATCTCACAGAGTTACAATCATTGTTGGACAAGATTAATTTTGTGAGAAGATTCATCTCTAACTTGTCATAAAGAGTGTTACCATTCTCTCCACTATTGAAGCTTAAAAAGGATCAAGAGTTTGTGTGGGGTGACGTACAACAGAAGGCGTTTGATGAGATCAAAGAGTACATGAAGGCACCACCAGTATTGGTACCTCCGCAACTTGACAAGCCTTTTAAGTTGTACGTGGCGGCCGACAACCTGACAATAGGGTCAGCCCTCATGCAAGAGTTTGAAGGGAAAGAAAGAGTAATAGCTTACCTTAGCCGAAAGCTGCTGGATCCAGAGACAAGGTATTCGGCTATAGAAAAGCTTTGCTTGTGTGTGTTTTACTCATGTACTAAGCTTCGACATTATTTGTTAAATACCGAATGTGTGGTAGTTTCTGAGTTTGATGTGATAAAACACATGTTATTAATGCCAATTTTAAATGGAAGAATTGGCAAATGGATTTTAGCTTTGTCAGAATTTAATTTAAGGTACAAATCGGCAAAGGCAGTAAAAGGTCAGGTTATTGCTGATTTTGTTACCCAACACCGTGATCCCTCTGCTAAGATGGTGACCATTGCACCATGGACTTTGTTTTTCGATGGTTCATCTTGTAGCAAAGGTGGTGGGGTCGGTGTTCTCTTGATTTCTCCTAGAGGTTTGACCTTTGAGTATGCCATCCCTATTGGAGTATTGGTTACTAATAATCAAGCAGAATATGAGGCATTGCTTAGAGGGCTCCGATTGCTTGTCGAAGTAAAAGTTGTTGTTGTTGAGGTTTTCGGGGATTATGAGCTAGTAATTAACCAACTGATCGGCTAATATGAATGCAAGAGTGATATGTTAAAGGGATATTATGAAGAGTGCCGAGAGCTTCTAAAGAGTTTCCAGGTAGCCACCTTGCATCATATCCCTAGGGGCAGAATGAAGAAGCAAACAGGTTGGCTCAAAGTGCTTCGGGATACCGAGAGGATCAGGAAATTCATGCTTTGGATGAAGATCAGGTAATTGATGAATGGAGAAACGAAATTGTCGATTATTTAAAAAATCCATCACAGAGAGTTTCCCGAAAACTCAGATATAAGGCTATCAAGTTCGTGCTCCTTGATGACCAGTTGTACTACAAGTCCATAGATGGAGTACTCCTCAAATGTTTGAATCAAGAAGAGTCCAGAAAGTTGATGTATGAAGTGCATGAAGGAGTATGTGGTGCGCATCAGTCGGCTTACCGGATGAAATGGATAATAAGGAGAACTGGTTATTTTTGGCCAACTATGCTTGAGGATTGTTTTGAATATTACAAAGGATGCCAAGACTATCAGAAATTTGGTAATATTCAGAGAGCCCCAGCGTTGGCTTTAAACCCAATTATCAAGCCTTGGCCGTTCAGAGGATGGGGCATAGATTTGATCGGTCAAATTCATCCTCCTTCTAGCAAAGAACATAAGTTTGTACTATTGGCCACAAATTATTTCACAAAGTGGGTTGAATCTATTCCCTTGAAGAAGGTTACATTAGAAAACATGGTCAATTTTGTTAAGGAGCATATAATACACAGATTCCGGATTCCTCAGACCATAACGACAGATCAAGGAACTCAATTTACTTCATTCGAGTTTTGTGATTTTGCAGAGGAGATGGGGAATAAAATTGTACAATTCTTCTCCTTATTATGCACAAGCCAATGGCCAGGCTGAAGCATCAAACAAGATCATGATCAAAATTATTCAGAAGAAGATTGATGAAAAGCAGAAGAAGTGACATTCGGTTCTTAATGAGCCTTTGTGGGCTTACCGAATGGCTTGCCATGGATCCACTCAAGCATCTCCCTATGAGTTGGTTTATGGGCATCATGTTGTTCTGCAATGGGAATTGCAATCAGGATCAAGACGGGTTACATTGCAGAACGATTTGAGGAAAAAAGATTACAAGAATCTGATGATGGACGAATTAGAAGATTTGCATTTAGTTCATCTCAAAGCATTGGAAAATATTGAGAAAAATAAAGCACGTGTTGCTAGGTATTATAACAATAAGGTTAAGGAAAAACAATTCGCAGAGGGAGATTTGGTTTGGAACCAAGGACCAAGGACAGAGCGTTCAGCAAATGGTCTCCAAATTGGGAAGTACCTTTTCGAGTGGTAAGGTCCGCGTCTGGCAACGCATATATCTTGAAAACTCTATTGGGAGAGGAATTTGCTAGAGCTAGCAATGGAAGGTTTCTTAAGAGATTTCATCCGAGCATTGAGGTTGGTGCATAAACGAGATTTCATCCCACCATTGAGGTTGGTGCATAAACGGATTTAAAGAAACTTATGTACAGATAGCCGATACGGAGATATCGCCTTTAGCCGAAAAAATACTCTGAAGAAACTCAGAGGATAGCCGACATGGCATGTGTCGTCTTTAGAGCAAAAAATAAAAACATCACACAAGCATTTCCAGATTGATTGTTCTCAGGAGCACTTCAGAAAAAGGAAAGACCAGAAGAGATCCTGAATATTTCACAGAGAAGGCTCTTTACATAAGATCCCTAAATACAAACTACTCATCAAACAACCTGTTGATGGTCGACTGGGCGTCTGTGACTGCAGCAAGGGCGGTCGCATGATCTTCATAACTCTCTAGAAGATCGTCGATGTTTTTGACATTTTCTGGAGGCACTTGACCATGGAAGCCAGTCGGCTGGACAGAGAAGTCCTCACCGCACTGGGTAGTCATTGCCGACAGCCCCAGAGCTACGCCGTGGTGCACGTCATGGATGACAGCTTGATTGATGCGGTCGTCCGCATTGTCAAGGCGCACCTCGGCGGTTTCTCCTTGGGCGTTGACCTTATCAGTGATCTTGTTCGCCGCAGCCTTCAAGCGCTCATTCTCTGCAGAAAGCGCTGAACGAAGATGCAAATCAGATGAGCAGACATGATTAAAAGAGAAGGTAAAACAGGATTGTTTTTCGGCTAACTCGTGATAGCATCGCAGAGCTGCTTCCGCTGGTCCTCCCATTCAAGTTGATCGACACCGTACTGCTTGGAGATCTTCTCCAGTTCTCCTCGGGTTTCATCCCTCTCGTGCCTGAAGTTGGCCGCCTCCGCATGGGTGTAGGGGGCATCCGACCCCGAACCTAAGTCCCAAGGCTGAGAGTGGTAGGAGTCTGAAGACCTAGAGGAAACCGGCGATGGACTCCCAAGCTGACCTGTTGCTACCGTGGGGAAAGGAATGCTGTGGCTGGTAGAGATGAAGTTGATCCTGATGAGGAACTAAAGTCAGAGCTAGAGGGATAAGCAGAGAGCAAAGATGCAAGGAGGCAAGGAACCAATTCTTACCCGCGCTGCCAATTGCGCCATGTTCGGCTCTCTTCGGGTGCTCCTTTGGCAGAACGCTTGCCGCGATTGTCGCCTCCTGCCATTGCTACTGTTTGAGTTAGGGTTCCCTCTGGATTGGTTTCGATAAAAAGGGTGAAGACGAAGACGAGAATGTTTGACTGGAACCGTTGACAGGGGGAGTTCTTTTATAGGCTGAGTAAGAATACCAAGAGGTGAGTTAGGGTTGTTCCCATTCGATAGGCCGTTGGTGGAATGGGCCAGGCTCGGGTATATCAAAGGTCGCTCGGCTATATCCCTAAACTGATAACGATCGGTTATTTGAAAGTTAAGGACCGAATCGGCTATGCTGTGATCGGGAAAAACAACGGAGCCGATTACACTATCATACAAGCAGGAATATATAAGAGACAAGATAGTGATAACAATCGATTGTTCAGAAACAAAATGTGCTGCACTTAATCTATTACAAACTATGTCTCTACTGATGTAGAAGCTGATTTATGGCATCCAGGGCCTCGGTCTTGATTCGGCTAACGTCATCCAATACCTTTTGGTCTTCATTTTTAGAACTTTGGATGCTTGATAGCTTTTCCTTGAGTTGTTGATTTTCTTTCAGAATCATTGACATCTTTGATGAAATTGCTTCTATAGATTTCGGCAGAGCTGTCACCTTGGCTTCATGAGATTGGATTTTAGCATTCAGTTCAGATAATTGGGCTTCTAATATGATTCTTTCATCCTTCATGATTTTCAGCTTGGATTCCAGGGTCACCAGCGAATCTTTAGCAGCCTGAAGATTGGAGTATACAACTTTAGCTTCTTGTTTCTTTTGAGACTTGCTATCCTGCAGAGCAGTCCTAGAGGCTATATTCTTGTTTGCTCTCTTCGCCATACCAAAGTAGTCATCAAGCCTGGCTGCAGACTCCAAAGAGGCCTTGAGGGAAGATGGGAGATCTTGATTAATCAACTCGAGGATATCCTTTATCTGATCTGAATCTTGGATCAGGATGTTGATGTCCTTATTCAGCAGATGAGCTATGTCCTGCAGCCGGGCCTGATTTTCCTCTGATAAAGCTTGCTGGGAGGTAGCTTCTTCCCCCTTTTTCACTGGTAAAATCTTCGATAGTGAAGGAAAAGCTGGTGGTTGGTTTGGCAGTATGCTTAAGAAAGGAAGGAGTGTTAGCCGATTGAGTAAAAATCACTGAAAAGGATGATTTAAGGTAGTATATTACCTGCTGAGTTGATTGAGCCTCAGGATATGATGTGCCTTGGCCTAGTTGGCTTAACTGAGTGCCCTGGGGAGGTGAGTCTAGAGCGGGTCCAGAAGAGTGTTCTCCTGCTAAATTGTATAAAATTTTGTCTGTTTCCAACAGTACAGATACATGAGCAGGGATTGAATGATATATAAAAGAGGAAGTTGTTTGGCCGAATAATATTACCAATGCGCTCGACAGTTTCTTGAGCATCAATGCTTTCGGCTTTATCAGTTTCAGTGTCATCAGTTTCATGAACTTCTGCCGATGGTTGGGTTTCTGCATCTTCAGTAGGAGGAGTCTACTGTCGGTGGAGCATTGCTTGATCTGGAGATATTGACATGTGGCTGCAATGAAGATGGTTAATATAAGAACAACAGTTTTATTCCAAAGTGAAGTTTATTACTGGATAAAAGTCATACCTTGGGAGATCTCTGAGATTTCTTGGACCTCACTTTTTTGGTCACATGAATGTCTTCAAGTATTTTTCTCTTGCCTTTTTCTTCTGAAGGAGCAGTAGCTGGCACTGCAGGGGTCTTCGTGAAGATTGTTAGAGTGGGAGCATTGTAGCCCAATGCAGATTTAGGCCCAGCTTTGTAATACTCCAATGCTTTATTGGGAGGAATAGGCTCAAAATCCTATACATGGCCAAATTTCATAATAGGAGATGAATGCAGGAACAAGAAATAACTAATGCAATGAGATTACCTCACTCTCAGGAGAAAATTGAGAATATAAATCTTGACATAAGGAATGAACTGGTATGTTAAAAATGTGGTTGTGCCACTCTTGCCACCAAGCAGAGAAAAGGGAATGGGCATCATCTACTAGTCCAAATGGGGAAGGCTCATATGTTAGCAAATCTTGTCCAAGCTCAAAGACTTTTCTGGCTTCTGTTTCATTGGTAATCAGCTCCCTGTATCTTATGATTGATGAAAAGAAGGGTCTTGGGGGTAGCTGTCCACATCCTAATTGTCTGTATGCCACATTGGGATTGTAGAATTCATATAGGTGGGTTGCACCATTCTCCCATGATGAAATTCGGCTGGCAGGATGCATGGCTTGATGAAGGAGTTGAAAATTTTAGTAGATACCTTATCAGAACAGCCAGACTCATTGCTAAATTTGTAAGGGAAAGTCAAGTCATCATTTTCTCTATAAGGAAGCCAGAGCACGTTATTGAAATCTTTGAAGAACCGTTTGAAGAGGTGACCAATATCCATCTCAATGTTGATGGATGATGATGTTTCTCCATAAGTTTGGCAGCTCTTGGTTGTTGTTGGATCACCCTCGACATAATTAACCGAAGGAAAGCTTAAATTGTGAAGAGGTACAGACACTACTTGATGCATGTAGAGTTGCAGCCACATCTGAATGAACCACCAAGGGCCACTCACACAGGAAATCCCCTTGCCATGGTACATTTGGATAGAAATCTGATTCATCATGTGGTATATAGCCCCTAGGAGATATTTACCCAGGGGAATTAGTGTGCCTGCAGCTAAATCTTCAGCCATTATCATGTGATTCAGGGTTGGCTCATTGGATCTTCCACAGAAGATAAACCTGCATAGCCACATGTTCATAAAGGATCTGCTTTCCTTTTCAGAGACAGTACCAGTTGCTTCCATACGTTTAAGCCAGTCATCATGAACACATCGGCTAAAGTAGGAGTCATCATACCATGGCCGAAGAAGAAAGCGTTGATGGCGTCGGACCAGAAATGAGAGGCTGCTATCAGGAGAGGTTCGTTTCTGAGCATTTCTGATAAAGATAGCTCTAGACAGTGGTTGATGTCTTGGTTGTCCCAGCTGCTGCTGTTCTTGCTCGACATCCTGTGGTACCAGTTTTGACATCCGGCTATTGGAGGAAGCGGCCAAGTCTTGAAGGTGTTTGGCCATTGGTTTGGCGGAGTGACTCCGGATTTGAAAGGAATCCTCAAAGTTTCCTTCTAGATAATCTCAGTTGGGTCGGGAGTGCCCATGGGACCAAGGAGGCAGGAATTAGGATTTGTGGTATAAGGAATCAAAATCTCATTCTTGTATTCCTTCAAAAATAGTGAAATCAAGAAAGCGGATGAGTTGGGGGAGAAGCAGGAAAACCGATCAGGGATTGCCGAATACACGAGAAAATGGGTTGGAATTTTACCTCTGGGATCTCGTCCTGAGTCGCCATTGGAGGTTCAATGTAGATTTGAGGATGCCGAAGTGTGGATTTCTTGGGTGGCGGCTGCAATATTAAACAGTATAAACCTAAGGGGAGAAGAAAGCTTGCGGTCAATTTTGGAATAAAACGCTTTTATCCCGAAATTGAGGGGGCATGTGTTAACACAGGATTTTTGCACAATGACAAGTGGGCCAGTACGCGGTGAGTCGGCGGAGATGGATGCTCAGAGCATTCGGTAAAGTCCATGCGGTCGGTTAATTCCCAGATTCGGCAATCGATCACACAATCGGTTAATTAGAAGAAGGGCGGTTTCCATCGGAGCGACGAAGGCGGCAAGTGAGAGCCGAATTGATAATGACAGTTGCGATAATTAAGGCAATGAAGACTCCGAAGGAAACCAAAGTTAGGATATTGTGTTTCTTCCTTTAATATTTTGTAGTTGTGTCCTCTTAGGACTCATGTCATAGCCAGGGTATAAATATAAACCCTTAGCTATTATAAAAGGTGTTCACAACCAAATCAATACAACCGGCCCCATGACAACTTCAAGTCCTTTTGTTGTGTCGTCGAGTTCTTCAAGAGGAATCATCGATCCGTCGACCTCCGTAAGTCTTGACAATCTTGTTATCATGTCTAGTATCATGCGGTGGATTTAGATGTTGATGCAAGTAGTCTTGTTTATTATCAATGATCATGCGGCGGATCCTTGATTGATGATCAAGAAGTCTTTACTTATGTTTTGTTTACAAGTAAATACCGTGCGACAGGTATTTGCTCGATATGCTTAGCATAAGCAAGATAGTTATCGACTCTCATAGAATTGACAAAATCTATTGGATTCATTAAGTTACCGTGTTGCATGTTTTAGATAATCTTTACATATTTGCAAACACTCTTTTGCCCAATCTAGATTGATACGGTTCGGCTCTTATATAGATCTATCTATGTTACAATAAGTTATTGCTTTCATGTTGTTTTTATAAGTAGATCTTATATCTATAATAGCCGAATTAGTTTGAATCTAGATTGTTACATGTTGTGGGTTCATGCATGTCATTCATGTTTAAGCTTTGATGATGCTAGGTATCGTGCGACAGATGCATACTTTAGATTAGTTTAATCATGTTTGCTTACGTGTTTCCTTCATCATGGACCCCAATTCGGCTGATTGCCGAGCTTGGTTATGCTTTTAACCTATATTCAACTATGATTCGCTTGTACGTTCTTTTCCCATGCATGCGCGTTTGAAAGGATCAAGATGCCCAAGAGGGGGTGAATTGGGCTCTTTTTAATTTCTAAACAAGAATTAAACCTATAAAGAGCCAATTAACCCCCTAGTGCCTACCGCTTGTGTGTCCAAGCTAGAAAGCGGTAACAAGGCAATGGAAAGCGAAAACTTCCTACACAATTCTAGTATGAATTGAAAGCCAAGTGCGGAAAGTAATGTGGTAATAAAGAGCTAGGGAAAGAGATGCTTGACACGGCGATGTTTTGCCAAGGTATCGAGGAGTCGACACTCCCCCCTAGTCCTCGTTGGAGCACCTCGCAAGGTATAGCTCCCCCTCAATCCCGCGCAAGGGATGAGTGCTCTCTACGGGCTGATTCTTCGCCACTCCGGCTCGGTGAATCGCCCACAACCGATCACAACGTCAATGGAGAAGGGCCGCCGACAATCTTCCGGCGATCACCTTTCTCCGAGCACCACCGGACCGTCTAGGTGATGTCGATCACCAAGAGTAACAAGCCTCGATCTTCGCTTGACTCACTCAAGCTTCACAACTAGAGGATGCACACTTGAACTCTTGGATGAACTAGAGAGAGGATGGATGGATTCGCGAATCACTCTCTCTCTCTCTCTAGGGCTCTTGCTCTCTTCCCAACCTTCTCAACAAACTCAGCAACTCAAATGAGCAAAGGCTAGGTGGGAGAGAAGTGGGAGGGGCTATAAATAGACCCTCTGAAAACTGCCTCGGGCTGGCATTTTAAGTTGGCGACGGACGCTCCGTCGACTAGGCGACGAACGCTCCGTCGCATGCCCAACGGCTAGTTCCTGTTCATAATTGAGGCGACGGACGCTCCGACGCCTAGGCGACGGACGCTCCGACGCCTCTGTCTAACGGCTACTTCTGACACACTGTTCCCAGCGACGGACGCTACGTCACTGGGCGACGGACGCTCAGCCGCAGCGTCCGACGCTGAACTCTGGCTAGGGTTTGAAAAACACCCTCTCTGGAAGGTCGACGGACGCTCTTCGCAGCGTCCGACGCACCCTGAAAAACTTAGCCAGAAAACAACCTCTTGGAAGGTCGACGGACGTTGTGGACTCAACCACCCAGCGTCCGGCGCCTTTGTCCGACGCGACGGACAGCGTCCGGCGCCCCTGCCAGGAGCGTCCGACGCCCAGAAAACGATTTCGACAACTCCGTTTTTCGTCGCGATGAATATGGAAGTTGTTCTAGGCTATCTTACGGTCACCATAGGCTTGCTTAGAGCTAAGGAAGTCAAGTGTGCACCACACCTAAACATGAAGCTTTTCCTAAGTCAAGCTACTAGTCTCAACCCCTCTTAATAGTATGGTCAAAGGTAAAAAGAGAAGCCCTATTTAATTCTAAGTGCCCTTCATCTCCTTATGGCACCTAGCCTATCATTCTAGGGTCTTCATCATGTCTCCTTAACAACCGAAACGATATCCATCTTGGGGGCTAAGAGATGACCTTTAGAGCCCATTCTCCTTGATCACTATGGCTAAGCTACGCATAGCCTCTGCAAAACACACGTTAGCCATAATAATCTCTAATTGTCGTTAATCACCGAAACCAACTAGGGCCATGATTCTTCAATCTCCCCCTTTTTGGTGATTGACGACAATAGAACCTCGAGTATGGATAAGAGTTTTGGTTAAGAGTCGAGGGTGACTTGGAATGGTTGAGCAAGGGTTAGTAAAATGGAATGAAGCATACTTGCTCACCCAAGCCAAGTCACAAAACATGGTACTCATGGATATGAATGAAAAAGCAGTACCTCATGATATTCTCAAAGGATGTATCGGAGTAAAGCGCGGAAGCTCAAAAATCGTTAAGCAATGAGATATATCATGAACATGAGACAACTCACAAGATATATTAGAAAACCACAAGAGTTTGTCACATGCAACCATATATACACATCAACCATCATCACATCACACATATAGACAAAAGCATAAAAGATAGACATGATGAAAGAGTACGGGGAAATAAACACACAAAGATCCAAATCCCTCCCCCTATCTCTATACTCGACCCTACTCGACCCATTCTCCCCCTTTGGCGTCTAGCACCAAAAACTAAGAGTCTGGGGCTGGAGAAGAAGGCGAAGTAGCGGCAGCTCTGCGATCCAGCATGATGAAGTCCTGAAGATCGGACTCGTCTGACTCATCTGACACGGTCTCTGCTGGTGTAGGTGCAACTGGTGTGGTCTCTGAAGCTGTCACTGGCACCTCTGGAGCTGCGGTCTCAACTGACTGTCGCTGAGGCTCTGCTGGTGCCTCGGACGGTCCTGCCTCAGTGGTAGCGGGCCTGGGGGCCCGACGAGTGAATACTCGAGGCGAGGGGGACGTAGTCACTGCTAGTGCCACTAGGGACATTGCTGCTGCAACCTCTGCAGGCTGAGTCTGACCGGGAGAGGATACTGCCACTGTAACCTCATCTGCTAGGGATATGGCATCCGTCTGAACGGCAGCTGGAGGTGTGGTAACTGTCTGTGCCGGCTGCTCCGGTGCGATCTCCGACGATGCAACTGAAGACTGGTGAGTGCCTGTCGCCGGAAGATCCACTGCAGTCTCTGGAGCTGGTGTGACCTGCTGAGGTGCTCCTGGGGAGTCTTCTCCCATGATCTCAAGATATGAAGCTGACAGATCTCTCGAGGCCTCTGCTAGTGTAGTTCCCCGGGTAGGAGTGAATCCCGTCTGGAACTCTCCGGGTGAACCTATCCAAGAGGACACCTGGGTCCTCGGAGTCTGGTACTCTGGAGAAGCTGCTGGCTGGAAAGGAGGTGTAGCTGGTGCCTGACTCTGCTGTCCTCTGGATGGTAACGCTGGAGTGGGCACCACAACTGCTGGAGGTTGTGGTAGAGGAGAGGTGAACTGCTGGTGCTGAGATACGGCGGGCAAGTGAAAGTGTGGCGTGGAGGTCTGCCCGGAGCTAGAGGCCAGAAGACGCTCAAGTAGAAGAGTCTGAGTCTTCTGGATCTCTGCCTGCTGTAGCTGATAGGCTAGGAACTGGCGCTGGAACTCATCCTGCCTAGCCTGTATCTGAGCCTGAGCTGCTAGCTGCTGCTCAGTGAGCCTCCGTAGGTCTGCAGCCTGTCGTCTCTGCTCCTCTGCCTGGCGAGACTGCTCCTCCTGCATCCTCGATAGTATAGTGAGCAGGGTAGCCTCTGAAGAACTGGAGCCTGGAGCTGGAGCGGCTGCGGCTGTACCGGACCCTCCAGCCTCATGGTCATGTGTCATAGGTGTATACTCGTGCACGGGCTGGTAGTCCTCGTCAGAGCTGTCAGAGTCGAGATCCTCTCTGAATACTGTCTCTGCAGCTGTATCGATCTCAACATCCAAATCAGCTAGCTCTGCCTGAGCAATCTGCTCAATTGTGGCATCGGTGACCTCGGCTGACTGTGGTGGCACTCCGGCCTGCCTCGTGCCTGGTCTGTAAGCTCTGCTAGGGTGAGGTAGCTGCCCATGGGCCACAAGCTAGCTCATCGAGTAGACAGGAAACTCTGTAGCTGACCTCGTGAGGGTGACTCTCATAACCCCTGACCCAGTCTTGGCAACTATCAAGTATGAGATCCAATGTGAGAACTGTAGCTGCCAATGACCTCTGAACCCAGCAGCTATGATGTCCTTGAACTCGCTCACTATCAGATCCCATAGGTCGAACTGCTCTTTCCGGACAATGTGAGCTAGGAGCCAAAGCTGAAGACGAGTGATAGTATCCCTAGCTCCAATCCTGGGTAGAATAGTCCGTCTAAGAACGTCGTGGAGGATCCGAGCCAGAGGAGTGAGGTCTCGTGGAGTACGGCTCGAACCCTCAGTGAACGGCTGCTGAAAGCACGGGCTGACAAAGTCTGTGGATGGCACTATACCATCGTGAGGTCTGCGAGGGGCCTCCTGATCCCCATAGCAAAGACTGTGGATCCTGGTAGGTGAAGATCCGAGGTGAAAGAGCTCTCGGAACCTGGCAGCTGTAACCCTGAAGTCACATCCCTGATAGGCGAAGTGGAGGAACTCGTGATCAGGTGAGATCCACAGGGAGGCGTAAAACTGGTACACCCACTCCTTCTGATATGCCCCTGAGCGTCCCATCAGGTCTGTCAATCTCTGGATGTACTGGAGATGCTGCAGGATCTCTGGACCACCGACCCCCTCAATCTGAGTAGCTGGGCACACCCTGTGGGCCCTGAGAGGAGCATCAGTGTCAACATACGCTCGGTAGAAGTCCTCGTGCACTGTGGTATAGAACTCTCGTCCGGCATAGGGGTCCCTCTGAGGTGGGAACCAGGACTGAAAGTCGACAAACCGAAGCAGTTGGACTTGCTTCGCTGTAAGTGTCCTGACCTGGTGCCTCACGGGGTCTGGGAGCCTGGGTCCTGGAGGGCTGGGTGGTGCACCTGAGCCTCGGGAACGTGTAACACGACGGCTCATCAGCTCTCCAATGGTAGAGTGGCCCGCGGCCTCTGTCGGCTCAGTCGCTGGGACTGGCTCTGTCACTGGTGCCTCTGAAGCCTCGACGGGCTCTGACTCTGGAGGTGGAGGGGACTCACGACGCGCTCCACGGCGAGGCGAGAGCCTCAAGCCGGCGTGACGTCCTCCTCGCTCAGCTCTCTCGGCTGCCTCTGCTACTGCAAGCACGGCTACCGAATCTGGATCCATTGCCGGCCTCTTGCGCTTCCTCGAGATAACCTTCTGCTTGCCCTTCCCGCGGTCAGTGGGTGGTCGTGGTGAAGGTGGAGGGTCACCACCACTGCCGGGAACGGGACCTGCATTCTTCGTCCTTGCCATACCTCAAGCTCTTGCAATCAAAGCACTGACAAGGCTCCTCAGGAAACACACCACAAAACCACTACCAAACACACTCTGTCCCTGAAACCACTGACAATCCTCAGAATCAAACAGCTGAAAGAATGGCACGCCGGCCCTGGACTGTCCTCGTGAGGCTTTGCCTCGATCCGTACTCGCGGGCTTTGCCCCGAGTTCACTGACACTGCCCACTGTCTGAACCTCTGATCAACTGACCAACTGACCCTGCTCGTCAGAGATAGATAGAGATATATAAACCATAAGCAAATAACTAGAGGTAAGGATCTATTAGAAGAATGAAAATAGGAAAGAATAGAATCGTGATAACCACTGCCATACCTCGAGCCTCTGACAAAAATGGGAGAAGAGAAGAGAATCCCCGACCGATCAACTGCAACTCGCAACTCCAATCCGCACTGAAATCAAGATGGAGAAGTGATGAATTAGGGTTGGTATGATTTTAGGGTGGAGAAAGGATGAAGTGGTTTGATATTGAGAGGAGTAAACAAAGGGAATGAACTTCACCTCTGAGTACAAACCACCTCCAAGGATGGAAGCTTCTTGATCAACAAAGACTCCTGCTCGACTTGAAAAGGGCAGGGGATCAGGTGCGAGGGGGGTGAGGAGCTAGGCGGGTGAGGAGCTTTTAGCACGGCGGCGAGGTCAGGCTAGTAGTGGAGCAGAGCCACGATGCAGGGGAAAGACGGCGGGCGGCGGCGCTGAACAGGGAGGAGTCCGCGGCGGCGCAGGGGGGGCTTCCGCGGCGGCGCAGGGGGCAGCACGGTGGAGGAGCTCAACGGCGACGAGATCCGGTGGCTAGGGTTAGAACGCAGACGCGGCGGCGGTTAGATTGACTCGGGAGAAACAGAGACAAATCGGGGTTTTCCAAAAAAAAATTCGCCGTTTAGTTCGCGACGGACGGTCCGACGCATAGGCGACGGACGCTCCATCGGCATGCGACGGACGCTCGGGGAGCATCCGACGGCATCGTCCGTCGGGCTTCCAGAGCCGATTTGAAACGCCCAGCCGCATTGACCGCGACGGACGCTCCGCGACGGAAGCTTGGGAGAGCGTCCGTCGCCCTTTTTGCGGGCAACTTCAATCTCCGGACGATCGCGACGGACGCTGAGGCAATTGACACCAAGCGTCCGTCGGCAGCGTCCGACGCCTTAAAAATAGAATTTTTCAAATTTTCTTTTTGCGTCTCTCTCCCAACCAAGTTCCAATCCCAATAAGATCCAAATAACACTTGATTGGACTTGATATGAGAACCGTCTCTCAAACACTCATTTTCAATTATTTTGCCATAGGCTTAAATTTAGTTTTTAGCTCAAAATATTCGAATGGAAGCGCCAAGGAGACATCATATGGACACAAGAGGGGTAGTTGAGTGATTTGAGCATGGAATGCTCCCCCTAAGTGGACTACCATAGAGGATGCTCAAGAAACTTAACCGAAAAGAAAAGGCAAATAACACACATGCATATGCTTATGCAATACGAAAAGTGAATCTAGGTTGCTTGCAAGTTTAAACCGCGGTTAAGCTTTGTCACACGCTTTGAGGGCGGTTATCTTAACCGTGTTAGCCAAGCCTATGTGCATTACCATATTAAACATGTTATATTACATATGAATGCATGGTTCACACAAGCTCATCTTTTAGTGAAGTTAGAGTGATCAAGCACATTTAACTCGTTTCTCAACCTACAAAAGGTTGTTTCATCGAGTGGTTTAGTGAAGATATCCGCCAATTGCTCTTCGCTCTTAACTCCAACTAGTGTTATGTCTTTCCTAGCCACATGATCTCTAAGAAAGTGATGGCGAATATCTATGTGCTTGGTGCGAGAGTGTTGAACCGGGTTGTTTGCAAGCTTTACGGCGCTTTCATTATCACACAAGAGTGGAACTTCTTTTAAAAACACGCCGTAATCAAAGAGTGTTTGGGTCATATATAAGATTTGTGCACAACTTGCTCCCATGGCAATGTATTCCGCTTCGGCGGTTGACGATGCCACGCTATTTTGCTTCTTTGAGGACCAAGAAACAAGTGATCTTCCTAGCATGTGGCACCCGCCGGAGGTACTCTTCCTATCAACCTTACACCCAACGTAATCCGAATCGGAATAGCCAACTAGTTGGAAGGGAGCTCCTTTGGGATACCAAAGACCCATGCTAGGGGTGTGCCTTAAGTACCTAAGGATTCTTTTAACCGCACAAAGATGCGACTCCTTAGGGTTTGCTTGAAACCTAGCACACATACACACACTAAACATGATATCCGGCCTAGAAGCAGTGAGGTAAAGTAAACTACCGATCATAGAACGATAAAGAGTTTGGTCGATCGGTTTACCTCCCTCATCGAGATCGAGATGCCCATTAGACGGCATTGGGGTCTGCATTGGCTTGCAATCCTCCATCTTGAATTTCTTGAGCACATCATAAGTGTACTTCTCTTGAGATATGAAGGTGCCCTCCCTCAATTGCTTCACTTGGAAGCCTAAGAAGAAGGTTAGCTCGCCAATCATCGACATCTCGAACTCCTTGGACATCAATGCACCAAATTCCTTGCTATGACCTTGGTTTGTTGACCCAAATATAATGTCATCGACATATACTCGGCAAACAAAGATCTCTCCATCTAGCACCTTGGTGAAGAGTGTGGTATCCACTTTCCCGATCTTGAAGCCCTTCTTGAGTAGGAAGTCCCTTAGCCTCTCATACCAAGCTCTTGGAGCTTGCTTCAATCCATAGAGTGCCTTGGACAACCTATACACATGATTAGGATAATTTGGGTCTTCAAACCCGGGAGGTTGTGAGACAAAAACAAGTTCATTAATGAAACCATTAAGAAAGGCACTCTTCACATCCATTTGAAAAAGTTTCATTTTATGGTGTGAAGCATATGCCAAAAGGATACGAATGGCTTCTAGTCTTGCAACTGGTGCAAAGGTCTCCCCAAAATCCAAGCCTTCAACTTGGGAGAACCCCTTTGCCACCAATCTTGCCTTGTTTCTCACAACCACGCCTTGATCATCTTGCTTGTTCCTAAACACCCACTTGGTGCCAATGATTCTTGCTCCTTTGGGCTTTTCTACTAGTGTCCACACTTCGTTCCGGGTGAAGTTGTTCAACTCTTCGTGCATGGCGTTCACCCAATCCGGATTCGCAAGTGCATCCTCCACACTAGAAGGCCCAACAAAGGAAACAAAAGAGTGATGTTCAACATAAGAAGCAAGTTTAGATCGTGTTGTTACCCCCTTGATGGACTCCCTATGATGAGGTCTTGAGGATGTGCTTGAAGCATAGGTGTAGATCTTCTATTGATCACTTGAGGAGGAGGTTGCGGTGCTTCAACATTGCTTGCTTCGGCCTCGGCTTGATCTTGAGGGATGTGAGTGTCTTCTTGAGCTTCCCTTACTTGATCTCCTTCATCAACTTGAGGCGTGTGAGGTGGAGAAGGATCTTGATTTGCTTCATCTTCAACTTCTTCCACCTCTTGTGGGTTGATAGCACCAATTGGCATGTTCTTCATTGCCTCCCTCAAGGGTTCATCACCTACATCATCAAGATTTTCATGCTCTTCTTGAGAGCCATTAGTTTCATCAAACTCCAAGTCATACGTTTCTTCAACTAAGCCGGTGGCTTTGTTAAATACACGGTATGCCTTGGATTTAAGTGAATACCCAACTAAGAAACCAATGTCACATCTTCTTTGGAACTTGCCCAAGTGTTGGCGCTTCTTGTAGATGTACACTTTGCAACCAAACACTCGGAAAAAGGATATATCCGGTTTCTTTCCATTCACAAGCTCATAGGGGGTCTTCTTGAGAAGCCTTTGGACAAATAGCCGATTGGCCGCATAGCATGCGGTGTTGATTGCTTCGGCCCAAAACTTCTCGGGGGTGTTGTATTCATCAAGCATTGATCTTGCAAGAGTGATAAGTGTCTGGTTCTTCCTCTCTACTACACCATTTTGTTGAGGAGTATATGTGGCGGATACTTCATGCTTGATTCCAACTTCATCACAATAGTCTTCAATCTTGGTGTTCACAAACTCGGTCCCATTGTCACTTCTTATCTTCTTGATCTTCACATCAAACTCATTTTGGGCTCTAGTTGCAAACTTCTTGAATATTGATTGAGTCTCTCCCTTGTCTTGAAGACAGAACACCCAAGTGTATCTAGAGTAGTCATCAACTACCACCAAACAAAAGAGATTGCCGCCAAGGCTAGCATAGGTGGTAGGTCCAAATAGATCCATGTGGAGTAGCTCTAGAACTATTGAGGTTGCCATGAAGGCTTTGGTTGGATGAGTGTTTGCTACTTGCTTGCCGGCTTGACATGCACTACAAAGTTTGTCTTTCTCAAACACCACATCCTTCACACCTCTAACCAATTCCTTCTTGGCAAGCTTCTTCAAGGTTGACATTCCCACATGTGCTAATCTTCTATGCCATAGCCAACCCAAAGAACTCTTGGAGAATAGAAATGTTTGCAAACTAGCTTCATTTGAGGTGAAGTCCACTAGGTAGAGATTATTGTGCCGAAACCCTTTGAATATCAACGAAGAATCTTCAATCTTGGACACAACTACCTCATTTGGAGTGAAGAGACATTGGAAACCAAGATCACATAGTTGTCCGACCGATAGCAAGTTGAAGCTCAAAGATTGTACTAGCAAGACATTTGATATTGATTGATCATTGGAGATTACCACTTTGCCTAGACCTTGCACTTAGCCTTTTGAATTGTCCCCAAAGGTAATCTTGTCTTGCCCTTCACAATCTTCCTCAAGTGTGGTGAACATCCGGGAGTCACCGGTCATATGTTGAGTGCATCCACTATCAATCACCCAATGACTTCCACCGGTCTTGTAGTTCACCTACACACAAGCAACTTGGAGTTAAGCTTATTGTTTGGGAACCCACACTTGGCGAGGTCCCATAGCCTTGTCCACCAACTTCTTAGCAACCCATAGCACTTTGGGCTTGTTCTTCATCTTTGGACCGAGAAATACAACTTGAGGTCTACCCTTGGAGTCCTTGTTGATGATGAAGTGTGCATCATGAGCGAAAGGCCTTATGTGCTTGGGCAAGGTCTTGGGAGGTGGAATCTTGCATTGGGATTGGAGATGACCCTCTTGACCACATCCAAAGCACTTCTTGGGTTTGGGCTTTGGTGTGTCATAGTTGCTTCTCATAGCCTTGTTCTTGTAATAGTTCTTGGCTTCTATCTTGACCTTGGCCTTCATGATTTGGTTCTCCTTGAACCCAATGCCGGTCTTGTCGGTCTTCATGATAGTGTTCATCAAGAGCTCACTTTGAAGATTGTGGCCCTTGGTGAACTTCTCCAATCCACTTGTAAGCTTGACCTTCTCAACCTTGAGCTTTGCATTTTCCTCTTTGAGAGACTTGATTAAGGTCATTGCATCTTTGTCATCTTGTTTGGCCGACTTGATAGTGAGTGGCTTGCTTGCCTTGAGGTTGATTAGCTCTTCCTTGAGCTTGGAGTTTTCTTGCCTCATCTTCACATAGTCATCATGCTTGTCGGCCTCAACTACCTTCTTGCCCTTGCGCTTAGCATTTTGCTCACTAGCAACTTCATCAAGCAAGTCCTCACAAGAAGTAGCTATATCACACTTAACAACCGGGTTAATAGCAACATGTGTAGCAAGATCATTTGAAAGCAATTCATTAGCTATCACAAGAGTGCCATGTTCATTTTTAACTTGGTTGTAGTCATCTTTTAGCAAGTTGTACCTTGATTGGAGCTCTTGTGTTGACCTCTCAAGCTTATCATGTTTCTCATTTACTTGCTTGAGTGAGGCTTTGAGCTCCCTAGTGCTAGATGAGAGAGATTTGTTCTCTAGCTTCAATTCATCATTAGCACTAGTCAAGTCATCAAGTTTAGCATGCAAGTTACCATTTTCTTTCTCTAGTGATTCACTTTTGCCTTTATACTTCCTAATGAGATTAGTGTATTTATTGCAAATTTCAATTAGCTCATCATAGGAAGGTGCCTCAAACTCATCGTCACTATCATCACTAGAGCTAGCCTCATCATCACTATCCTCTTTTTGTACCTTTTTGTCACCTTTGGCCATGAGGCATAGGTGTGTAGAGGATGAACCCGGAGATGATGAAGGAGGTGGCGGTGGAGTAGATGAACCAATCACCAAAGCGGCCACCTTCTCTTCTTCACTTTCATCTCCGGATGAGTCACTTGAGTCTTCAATGTCGGTGAGCCAATCACCAACAATGTAGGCTTTGCCATTCTTCTTCTTCTTGTGGAAGTTGAAGTTCTTCTTCTTCTTGAATGGCTTGTCATCCTTCTTCTCCTCATCACTTGACTCAACCTTGTTGCCCTTGTTGTACTTGAACTTGTTGTTAGCTTTCTTGTTCTTGTACTTGTCTTTCTTTTCTTCGGGGCAAGCATGAACCAAGTGTCCAAATTTGCCACAGTTGTAGCAATCCATCTTGGAAAGGGGCTTTCTTGAAGAGCTTGTGAAGAATTTCTTCTTCTTTGAGTCAAACTTGACTCCATTTTTGCTTAGCTTCTTCAACATTTTGGTTGTTTTCTTCACCATGAGAGCGAGATCATCATCATCATCATCATCGCTTGTGCTCTCATACATGACTTGCATTTTGTGCTTCTCCGAGGAGGATGCCTTGAGAGCCAAGTCCTTCTTTTCTTCCTTCTCTTTTTCTTTCTTCTTGGAGGAGGAAGATGAGCCACCATCACCAATCTTCATGTACATCTCATGGGCATTGATCTTGCCCAAAATTTGTGTTGGTGTAGCGGCGGAGAGATCTCCTTGGTGAAGCACCGTGACGATGTGGCTATATTTCTCAATGGGCAAGACACAAAGAATCTTGCGTACCACATCGGCCGGTTCCATTTGGTTGAGACCAAGCCCATTCAATTCCTCTACAATAATGTTGAGACGTGAGTACATTTCATTTGCATTTTCATTTGCATGCATAGAGAAAGAATTGAGCTTAGCCATAACCAAGTGATAGCGTTCTTCACGCTCACTCTTTGTGCCTTCGTGAAGTGCACAAATAGTGGTCCACAACTCAAATGCGTCTTTGGCATTACGCACTCGGTTGAAGACATCCTTGCTAATGCCACGAAAGAGTATGTTCTTTGCCTTGGCATTGTGCTTCTCAAAGTTAAGGTCCTCCGCGAAGAGAGTACCTCCCTTTGTGGCGGCTTTGAGCACGCCTACGTCAATGGCCTCTAAATAGGCCTCCATACGAACTTTCCAATAAGGAAAGTCGTCTCCATCGAACATGGGAGGTGGTCTATCCCCATGGGACATCTTGCTCTAGGCGGTGAAGCCTAATTTAGAGCAACCTTGCTCCGATACCAATTGAAAGGATCAAGATGCCCAAGAGGGGGGTGAATTGGGCTCTTTTTAATTTCTAAACAAGAATTAAACCTATAAAGAGTCAATTAACCCTCTAGTGCCTACCGCTTGTGTGTCCTAGCTAGAAAGCGGTAACAAGACAATGGAAAGCGAAAACTTCCTACATAATTCTAGTATGAATTGAAATACAAGTGCGGAAAGTAATGCGGTAATAAAGAGCTAGGGAAAGAGATGCTTGACACGGCGATGTTTTGCCGAGGTATCGAGGAGTCGACACTCCCCCCTAGTCCTCGTTGGAGCACCTCGCAAGGTATAGCTCCCCTCAATCCCGCGCAAGGGATGAGTGCTCTCTACGGGCTGATTCTTCGCCACTCCGGCTCGGTGAATCGCCCACAACCGATCACAACATCGATGGAGAAGGGCCGCCGACAATCTTCCGGCGATCACCTTCCTCCGAGCACCACCGGACCGTCTAGGTGATGTCGATCACCAAGAGTAACAAGCCTCGATCTTCGCTTGACTCACTCAAGCTTCACAACTAGAGGATGCACACTTGAACTCTTGGATGAACTAGAGAGAGAATGGATGGATTCGCGAATCACTCTCTCTCTCTCTCTAGGGCTCTTGCTCTCTTCCCAACCTTCTCAACAAACTCAGCAACTCAAATGAGCAAAGGCTAGGTGGGAGAGAAGTGGGAGGGGCTATAAATAGACCCTCTGAAAACTGCCTCAGGCTGGCATTTTAAGTTGGCGACGGACGCTCCGTCGACTAGGCGACGGACGGTCCGTCGCATGCCCAACGGCTAGTTCCTGTTCATAATTGAGGCGACGGACGGTCCGACGCCTAGGCGACGGACGGTCCGACGCCTCTGTCTAACGACTAGTTCTGACACACTGTTCCCAGCGACGGACGCTACGTCACTGGGCGACGGACGCTCAGCCGCAGCGTCCGACGCTGAACTCTGGCTAGGGTTTGAAAAACACCCTCTCTGGAAGGTCGACGGACGCTCTTCGCAGCGTCCGACGCCTGGGCGACGGACAGCGTCCGACGCACCCTGAAAAACTTAGCCAGAAAACAACCTCTCTGGAAGGTCGACGGACGCTGTGGACTCAACCACCCAGCGTCCGGCGCCTTTGTCCGACGCGACGGACAGCGTCCGGCGCCCCTGCCAGGAGCGTCCGACGCCCAGAAAACGATTTCGACAACTCCGTTTTTCGTCGCGATGAATATGGAAGTTGTTCTAGGCTATCTTACGGTCACCATAGGCTTGCTTAGAGCTAAGGAAGTCAAGTGTGCACCACACCTAAACATGAAGCTTTTCCTAAGTCAAGCTACTAGTCTCAACCCCTCTTAATAGTACGGTCAAATGTAAAAAGAGAAGCCCTATCTAATTCTAAGCGCCCTTCATCTCCTTATGGCACCTAGCCTATCATTCTAGGGTCTTCATCATGTCTCCTTAACAACCGAAACGATATCCATCTTGGGGGCTAAGAGATGACCTTTAGAGCCCATTCTCCTTAATCACTATGGCTAAGCTACGCATAGCCTCTGCAAAACACACGTTAGCCATAATAATCTCTAATTGTCGTTAATCACCGAAACCAACTAGGGCCATGATTCTTCAGCGTTCGACAATCGGAGGTTTACGTACTCTATGTCTGTTTTGGCCGAATGTTCCATAAAACCTGTTGGCAGATAGCTTTTATAGTTGTATGTCGTTGTAAGTGGCTTCAGAGCCGTACATATGGAACTGTCTGGTATTATCCGGCACGTTCCAGTTTATATCTAATGACTTCCATCCCTTGTTAGTTTCAGGTCAAACTGACTGGCACGTTTTCGGTTCTCGAAGCACCCGGTCACCCGATTGAAGTCACGCTTTCCGGCTTGCTGTGTGTGAAACATAGCATGTCGCTTTTTGTGTCAACACTTACTGATTTGAAATATACGGATCTTGGTGGCATTGGTAAGGTAAGAATAGACCTTGCCTAAAACATACTCCTTCCGTCCCTAAATACAAGTCGTTCTGGCTCATGAAAAACTAAATTTTTTTTAACTTTGACCAATTATATATAAAAGAATATAAATATTTATAATAATATATAATTTGTATTACTAGATAGATCGTTAAATGACATTTATAATAAACTTATTTGGAGCTATAAATATTACATGTATTTTCTATAAATATAATCAAATTAAAAAAATAACTAACACGCATCTTATAACGTTTTTCTTTTTGAGACTGAAGGAGTACATAAAAAAAGTTGGCCCAGGCGGCAAACCCCCGACCTCATGATGACCAGGCCAGGCCGACGACCTTTGACGCGCCGATGTCGGTTTGCATGTAGCCACACCACCACACGTGAACTGACCCAAGCACGCACGTCGGCAGCCGCCCGCCGGGGTGGAGGGCCTCGGACCGCGGTCCGCGGCCATCGCCGTCTTCTCGCGGATGCAGCTACAGCCGCGGCGGCGGCAGCTGTTGGTAATAGACCGCTCAACCTCCGAGTTCTGCCGACGCGCGTTGCAGGCCTTTGCTTGCCGCCTTGCAGGGGACGCGGTGGGATGGATCAAAGCGTCTGTTTCGCTGTTGGGCTGAGCCGATCTGTGTAACAATCTACTACTACTGCGGAGTAGGAGTACAGTACGTATACTGACATGAATGCAGAGCCTCATTCCTCAATAGCCTCACATTGGTAAACATGATGTTGTAAATTTTTGTCAGTAATGCTGTGAAGTTTTAGACAGACTGAGGGACTACATGCAGGATCCAACAGGGCACAGACTGCTCAATGGAACAGAGTGAGTGCTGAAACGAGCAGTCATACATGAATTCAATGGATACAGTCGACTGCATCCGTTTAGAGAACACAGAATACAGGGCTGCCGCCTCCATTATTGCAGCCATGAACTGCAGATGTCAGTGCCGGGCACGGGCAGGGCTCCTCCGATCCGGCAATCCAGCAAGTGTCTCAGGCCGACACGTCTGTGGCTATGTGCAGCCTGAACGTACAGGCTCAAGTGCATGGGCGCCAGCCGTGCCCGGAATGGATTACATGATGCTTAATCTTTGCTTTGCCGATAACCCATGTCGACGGATGCCTTTGGTGATTAGGTTATCCGGCCACGGATACATGGCGCTGGCGGCGCATGATGCCACTACACACTAGCACTTGACACTTGTAGCCTGAGCCCTGCTTTGTAGGGGATGATATACTTACGTTTGTAGACTTGCTAGTACATTTCTCCTCCAATATAATAGAGCGGAAGTGGCAGGCCCAAACACCATTGTTTGTTGGCTAGAGAGAAGAGAGGTTTAGCCACTAGGATAAGCTATATAAAGCTTCTAGTCATCTAAACTCGAATCTATTGTCACCCTATTTTGTCTTGACTAGAAACTGTCACATTTGGATTTTGTACTCGAGCATCCAACCCAGCACTACTACAGGAAGAGCTCCCCCAGTTGGAAAAGACCTTTAGTCCCAGTTTTCTCAACCGGGACTAGAAATCCAGTCCTGGTTGGTGGAATCAGGACTAAAGGTCTAGTTAAAAATAATAGTGTCTTCCACCAACTCGTGCCCCATGAGATTTGAACTTTGAACCTCCCGCACTGCCTCACTCAACTTATCTGTCAATAGATGAGACTCTTCACTTTTGAACCCATGCATCGAGGGTTCAAGGAAAAACAATTATTTGGATGGGTTGTTTCACGGTCACAAAAATTCTCGGATTGATGAATCCAGAAACGTGGTATACTACTTAAGATGATTTTAATACTATAAGGACGAAATTGTTTCACGTTCCCAGGACGAGAACGAGCATTCTCAGAACGTAAAACGTGGTACCCTACCATAGTACTTTCCTATGACTCTAGGTTATTGGAAAGAGGAGTATTGCAACGATTCTCAATTTTAAACTCAGGGGATAAACTAGGGTAGGTACTACTGTAGTTCATTATCTCACGAAATCAATAGTACAGCCTGAAGAATCGTTCGGGTTCGTTTCACTAGTCGCTATTCTCTTCGTCTCATTAAAAATGTCATTAAAAATTGTGTTTCTCTTACAAATACGTTTTTCAAACGATCCTTTTAATGGGAAGAAGAGAGTTTACACTAACACTATAGTATATCACTTCAGAAAATAAATATATAGTGTATAATTTTAAATAAAAATCGATAGAGGCATCCAGCTGGTAGTGTGATTGGGACAGTGGACCGTGATTGCTCACGCGTGCATGCATGTACTCTCGATCAATAATTTGAGGGGAGGTATCTAGGACTAGGAGTACTTATGTCAAGTCCTGGCGGCAACTTTCCTTGGCGTGGAACCTTCCAACACAGCTGTGCCGTGTCCAAAGCATTATGATGAGGAGGAGGGCCCTCCAATTATACGTGGTCCGGTCAATGATACTTGCTCCGTATCAAATTGCAAATCGGAAGACGTTTGTTTTTTTTATCTTACGTTTAATTACATAAACATAGTTAAATTTAAGTTATTTTAAAGAACTTTTATCATTAAAACTGGACACAATCAAATAAGTGATATTTTACATAATTTTTTAATAAGATGAGTGATTAAATTTGGGTGAAAAAGGTTAAACGCCTTAAGTTTGCTTGACCTCCACTCACACCGCCGCCCCGGTGATGATTACGATTTCAAGTCTCGGTTCATGTCCTAATAATCCTCCAGGACACCAGCGTTCATGCTCGCTTAATAGTGCAGTTAAGATGAAAAACTATTCCCCTTCAGTGAACGAGAATGGTTTCCTAGATCACTTGGTATAGGAACATGACTACAGGAGTGAACGAGTTGGGCTTGAATGAAACACTGTAAATATATAGAGGGCCTAAATATATCACAAGGTGGTTTCTTTTTGTATGTTTAATTATTATTACTCTGTATCATCGATATTTATACAATACACTCTGACGTACTCCTTCAGTCTCAAATAAAACGTAAGAATCTGGATACACATGTGTTCAGATTCAAAGTTAGAATTGTAGTTTTTTTTCCGAAGGGAGTACACTCACTTATTAGGCCAAGTCTACGGGAGGCACGGGCACCTCTATATAAGCAGAGCTCTAAGCATTTAGCTTTGATCCTCAGTCCTCACACTCGAAAACAGTCAAAACACCAGGCCACTTCCCCAAACGGATCCAGCGAGAAGAAGATTCTTCCAAAAATTCTAGCCCCCTCTCTCGTGAGTCCTGTAGTCCTGACCAGAGATGGCCCAGCACAGTGCCCTCCTGCTAGTGACGATGGCACTCGCCACAACCATGGCTGCGGCGGCTGCGCCGTCGTCGACGACGGCGACCAGGAAACTCATGTTCCTCGTCCAGCCACAGCCGAACCTCCTCACGTACCACAACGGCGCCGTGCTGAGCGGCGACATCCCTGTCTCCATCCTCTGGTACGGCCGCTTCACGCCGGCGCAGAAGGCCATCGTCACCGACTTCCTCCCTCTCCCTCTCTGCCACTCCGCAGGGGTCATCGTCGTCATCCCCCGCGCCGTCCGTTGCCCAGTGGTGGAGCAACATCAACCAACTCTACCTCTCCAAGGCGGCGGCCATCAGAAAGAACGGCGCGCACGGCGGCGCCAGGAGCGCGCGGGTGGTCCTGTCCGGCCAGGTCACCGACGAAGGGTGCTCGCTGGGGAAGAGCCTGAAGCTGTCCCAGCTTCCAGCGCTGGCGGCCGCGGCGCGGCCCACGAAGGGTCAGGGCGAGGGCGGTGTCGCTCTGGTACTCACGGCGCAGGACGTGGCAGTGGAGGGCTTCTGCATGAGCCGGTGCGGCCACCACGGGTCGCGGGCGGCGTACGCGTGGGCGTGGGTCGGGAACCCGGCCACGCAGTGCCCCGGGCAGTGCGCGTGGCCGTTCCACCAGCCGGCGTACGGGCCGCAGGCGCCGCCGCTGGTGCCGCCGAACGGCGACGTGGGCATGGACGGCGTGGTGATCAGCGTGGCCAGCATGGTGGCCGGTGCGGTGACCAACCCGTTTGGGGACGGCTTCTACCAGGGCGACCGCGCCGCGCCGCTGGAGGCCGCCACGGGTTGCGCGGGCGTGTACGGCAAGGGCGCGTACCCTGGGTACGCCGGGCAGCTGCTCGTGGACGGCGCGACGGGCGCCAGCTACAACGCGCACGGGGCGCGCGGGAGGAAGTACTTGCTCCCCCCGCTGTTCGACCCCGACACGTCTGCGTGCTCCACGCTGGTGTAGCCGAAGCGAACGAAGGAAGAAAGCGGCGATGGGGCGGTTGTTTGTTTCTAAAAAAAATCTTTTTTTTTAACACAAAAAAAAAAACATCAACCAAACCAAACAACCGCTCAGTCAAACGAGCACCGGGTCGCATTTGCGAAGAAAGCGACGGATCTCAAGCTTTAAATGTGTTGGTATGTGTACGTGTAAATACTTAACAGTACAATGTGTATCATCGTACGTACGTAACTTGTCGCCGTGCCGGGCAGTGCTAAATAAAAGAAGCTGAGATTGAAGCTTTTGTATCGTGTACCACAGTGCTTGTATGTTGGTCCTTGGACGTGTTTCGAGAAGCTGAGACCGCGAGATGCAAGGTTCCGCGTGGGGTATGTGGATTTAGAGGTCGGTTAGGAAGAGGAAGCTAATCGACTAGGGGTTGACGACGACGACGCCACGACGGTACTGTATCACGTGAGCCAAGCTGCCGCACAGGGACAGCATGCCATGCGTGCATCATGGGAATGACAGGTAACGTACTATTGACGATTCTGTGGTGTGGGTGACAGTGACACATGCATGGCGCATGTGTGAGGTGTGTCATTCTCTGAGAGACGGGTTCCTGCGGGATGGCGACAAAATGGTCTGGGATGCGATTTTGCTTTCGTTGGCCCAATTACATTCGCTAATGGGCCTCTACAAGCCATTTATCCCGTTCCTAGCCAATGGGCTCACAGTTTGGTAACTGACCCAAAAAATTAATTTAGTTATATAATCATCCACGGGAAAAGTCCATTTTGATTTTTCCTCAACTCTAAACACCATATACCTTACCTCTTGAACAATCAAATTCATTCAGTTTAGAGTGGTTTTGGGTCTTGTTCCCTTTATTAGGTATAGATAAGAACAATTTTGATAAGATCTTTAAACCATATCGAAAATGCTAAGCCCCAAGGGGAGCGACATGTGTTGGAGTGTATTTGAACTAATTTCCACCTCAATCCACTTCAATACATGTGGTTTGAGGTAGATACATATGCATCTAAACAAGGCCTAACAATATAATATGTTCCACAACCACTTCAATGATAGAAAACCTAAATAGAAATATCCCTCTGGAATACGGTAACTCCAAAGGGAAACCGTGAGCTCTATTTTCTGGCAACAAAAACCACACATCGGCAACTTCACTCGATCGATCATTTTTTGAACGCGCAGGAGGACACAGACCTCATTCTTGCTCTGCAAGTTCATGAAGGACGACCGAACACCCTGGCCTGGCACTATGATAAGCAAGGAAAGTTCAGTGTCAAAAGCGCTTATAGGGTCTGCAGGTCGGACAGCCTGCGAGTGAGGTGTAAAGGGGGAGAGCAAGGTGGTAGTGAGGCAGCTGTATCACCAATGTGGAAGAAAATCTGGCAGCTTGAGTGCCCAAACAAGATAAACATTTTCTATGGCGTTTCACTCATAGTAGCCATCCGCTTAGAAGTAACCTTGTTAGGCGAGGCATGAAGATCGATGATAGATGCCTAGTTTGTAGTAAGGTCGGTGAGGATGGTGCTCACATGTTCTTTAAGTGTAAGTTGGCGAAATAAATTTTGGAACCAACTTCATTTGGACAGTGAACGCAAAGCACTTGCCGAGTTACTGCAAGCTGGGGAAGAGGTGGATTTTATTTGAGTCTAAAGGAGGGACAAAGATTGATTATGGTGATCGGTCTATGGTTTCTTTGGAATGAACGAAATGCAATCAGAGAGGAGGAGCGCAGGAGACCATCAGAAAGTTTAGTGAGAGATATAAACATCTATGCCAAGGAGGTGATGGACTTGTATGACAAAAGAAGAAGTCAAAGCAAAGGAGAAGAGAGCACTGGCAGAAGCCACCATCAGATTATCCCAAACTAAACTGCGACGCATCTTTCAAGCCAGAGAATGGTATGGGAGGTTGAGGTTTTCTCATACGTGATTGGGATGGAGATGTGATTTTCACGGGACGGAGGAAGATTAATCGTCTCCTAAATGCTTTCCAAGCGAAATTGGTGGCATGTCTACAAGGTATTCAGGCGACAATTAGTATGGGAGTAGGGAAGCTTATTTTGGAGACCGATTCCTTACTTGCCGTGTAGACGATCAATTTGGGAGCTTATTCAGAATCTTCAGTTGGTAACTTAGTTGATGAACTAAGGTCCATTGTGGCTGCAAACTTTATTAGTTTTCATTGTGTCTTCAAGTTTAGAGAATGTAATAGGGCTGCTCATCAGATAGCAGTGATGGGGTGTCTTTGTGCTGAAGGGGATGAACAACTCACAAGTTCAGTCCATGAATGCGTTGGTGTAATCGTTGCTAATGACCTATTCTGAGTAAATAAAAAGTCTACCGGTTTCAAAAAAAAAAAAAGCCTGATGCGCAGCACAACGCAAATCTAGCGGCATGCCATGAAAATAGTTGCGGGCACGTTCCATCTCACCGTAATATACTACCCGAGACCCCAACTGGAAACAGGCCCAACAGGCAACAGCTTCCCCGCCTTCGCTTCGATCTGCATCTCCCACAGCCCACGAACAAACGGTGCCTGAAATCCAAAACCGCGCGCGGAGCTGATGCACGCGCGCGTCATGCGCCTCTTAACTCCACGGCGCACCGAGGCCGCCCCACACACACGCGCGCACGGCACACCTCCCTCACGTCGTCGCCATTACGCCCACAGGCTCCAGCCGGCCGGCTATATAAACCCGCTGCTGCCAGTGCCAGGACCTAGATACCCCCACCAAGTGCGGGAGCTCAGAGCTCACACACCTCTCGCAAACTAAACAACGCGCAAGCCTCGATCAAAACCCCATTTCCGACCTCGATCGGCTCGCGGAATCCATCATCCTCATTGATGGGCGGGCGCAAGAAGCCAGCGTCGTCCGTGGCGACGCTGCTGATCCGCCTCGTCCTCGCCGTCGTCCTGCTGGGCGAGGCGGCGGCGTTGAACCCGCGCATGTTGTTCCTGGTCAAGCCGGACCCGATCCTGCTGCGGGACCACGACGGCGCGCTGCTCACGGGGGAGAACCTCACCGTCAACCTGCTCTTCTACGGGCGCTTCACCCCATCGCAGCGCGCGATCGTCGTCGACTTCATCCGCTCCCTCTCCGCCGCGCCCGCGCCTCGCCCGGGACCGCCGTCCGTGGCGTCGTGGTGGCGCATCACCTCGCTGTACCGCGGCGGCAGAGGCGGCGCGCGGCTGCGGCTCGGCAGACAGATCATCGTCCACGACGAGCGCGTGTCGCCGGGCCGGGCCCCGCTCTCGCTAGGCAACATCACGGCGCTGGCACGCGCCGCGGGGCACCACCGGGGCGCCATCACCGCGGTGCTCACGGCCGCCGACGTCCCCGTATCGTCCTTCTGCGTGTCGCGGTGCGGCGTCCATGACCACGATCACGGCGGCGCGCACGGCAGGGTGCGGTACACCTACCTGTGGGCGGGGAACCCGGCGCAGCAGTGCCCCGGCCAGTGCGCGTGGCCGTTCCACCGGCCGGCGTACGGTCCCCAGACCCCGCCGCTGGTGCCGCCCAACGGCGACGTCGGCGTCGATGGCATGGTCATCAGCCTCGCCGCTCTCCTCGCCGGCACGGTCACCAACCCGTACGGGGACGGGTACTACCAGGGCGACGCTGGCGCCGGGCTCGAGGCTGCCACGGCGTGCGCTGGGATCTTTGGGAGCGGGTCCTACCCCGGATACCCCGGGAAGCTGCTCGTAGACCCGGCCACCGGCGCGAGCTACAACGCCGTTGGGATAGGCGGGAGGAAGTACCTGCTCCCGGCATTGTGGGACCCGACGACCTCGCAGTGCAAGACACTTGTCTAGACGTGGCCGGTGTGGTGTTGCCCGCGGCGCGTGGAGAATGTCAAATGCAGGAGGGTAGTATGCTGCATGAAGGGAGGAAAAATAAATGTCTCATTTATTTCCATTCCTTAATCACTTGTTGCGTGTACTTGTAGTCTGTCCTAGGAGGAGATATTGTATGATGCATTATTGTAGGATGTCTATATTAATGGATTTGCATGTTATCGTGTTTAAATGTGTGCTCTTCAATATCAAACTAAACCTAATCTTCATGTTTATAGAAATTGATTTATTAATTGATAATAAAGGAAGTGTAAGACATCTATGTGCTCTAAGGCCAATCTCAATGAAAGTTTTATAGATTTTTATGGACATTTAATATGATGACATGTCACATTGTATTTATAAAGAGAGAGATGATCAAAGTTTTATAGGAGTAGAGAGAGTTTCATTACTACAGAAGTGGCTTTCAGCCACGGTCCGTAAGGACCTTTAGTCCCGGTTGACTAGCAATTCGGGACTACCTTTAGTCCCGGTTGGTGGAACCGGGGCTAAAGGTCCCTTCCGCTAAAAAAAATAAATGTCTCCCACCAACTGCGCCCCCTGAGTTTTGAACCCAAAAGTCTCGGTTGACTAGCAATTCGGGACTACCTTTAGTCCCGGTTGGTGGAACCGGGGCTAAAGGTCCCTTCCGCTAAAAAAAATAAATGTCTCCCACCAACTGTCTCGCGTGCGCTTACCATCCCACCTACGCAACACATCTGTCAATGAATGGAGCGTTTTCCTTTTGAACCCACCGTAGAGAGACTTTTAGCCCCGGTTGGTAACCCTTTAATCCCGGTTGGTAACATCAATCGGGGCTAAAGGGTCTACCTTTAGTCCCGGTTGGTATTACCAACCGAGGCTAAATGTTCTAGACCTTTAGTCTCGGTTGGTCTATTAGCCCCGGACAAAAAAATAATCAGGACTAAAGCTCATTTTAGACATCGACGAAAGACCTATTCTCTACTAGTGTTCCATAGGGATAAAACTCTTCAGCACTATTTTCAACATATATGAAAGCATTAGAAACTGGGACATAAAACTATCACTAAGGATGACCTAAGGGCACCTCTAATGGCTAGCTCTAAGCTAATATCAGATGCCACATGGAGAAGAGATGGACTACAAATATTTGAGTTAGTGGTAAGAGAAGAGCTAAGCTCTTTATGCGTCCTGGTGAATATTAATTAAGAGATATAAGTCGTCTATCTCTCTGGACACGAGGGAATATGAATGAGATATCATATACTCCCTCCGTCTCTAAATATATATCGTTTGCGCTTTCTAAAAAATATCTTTAACTAAATATATATTTAAAAATATAAACAATTATGGTATATAATTACTTAATTAGTATCATTGGACAATTTTTTAAGGATCGAGGGAGTAAGAGTCAGTACTTGACCTTTACTATTAGAGGTGCTCTGAGAGCATCTTCAACAAATTTATTTATTCTATGTCTAATATTAATGATTAAAACACAATATAAGGGATTGTGGTTGCTCCAACAAATCACTCATCCCACCTCCAATACCTAACATTATTAATTATTTATTTAAGATCCACCTCTCTCCCAAATTTAGGAGATCCATCACCTCTCTGCTCGTATCCAATTTTAAAGGTATTGATAATATGTTGAAGACGAAGAAAAAATACTACACTATAAATATTAGAAGACCACTCATATATAGTTTTAAGAGACAGGGAATAGATAATCTGTTAGAGGTGCTCTAATTCTTTTTTTATGTAAAAATTTGCTTTTCAAATATGAACCGGTCGATGCCTTATATAAGATCAGATCACTAATAAATGCTAGAGTTACATGTCACCTCTCCAAGCGATTAGTACTGGTTTTTTTAACATTTTATTACAATTTCTACTAACATGGGAAAAACTGTTAAATAATCTGTTAGAGGTGCTCTAATCCTTGCCCCACCCCCTGAGGGAATGGTTTATTTGTCTTTAATTAAAGACGCATGCGCACAGTGTTAAAAGGCTGAAGCTGTCAGCTGAAAACCCCCCAACAAATGCTTTTCGGCCCAAATTCTCCCTCTCGGGCCATCCAAGCCAACCATTTCGGCAAGTTCACAACGCCTCTCCAGCATACGTCATAGTTCGCCGAGACGCCGACCTAAAGGAAAACGTCTATATACCCCCCTGAACAATAGGGGTGTGTCTAACCAAGGCCCCCAACTAAAAACCGTCTAATGGATACTCTAAAATTTCCCAAACCGGGCAATCAACCCCCTGGGCTGGTTTCGGACAGCGGTTTTGCTGACATGGCAGCCAACCGGTCGGCGGTTTTGACACGGTGGCGAACGACTCTTCGTTCTCTGTCACTGACCGATGGCCCCCACCTGCCAGGACCCGCGCCGACCGCTCCACCTATTTCTCCGTCCCCGTCTCCGTCTCTCCGACTCTGTCCGTCTCCGTCTCTCTGCCTTAGGCTCTCACTCCCCGCTCTCTGCTCTCTCTTCGGCGACGGCGACACGGGGCGAGGTGGTGATGATTGACGGCGGGTACTACTCATCGGCTTCGAGCTTCTCCTCCAGGTGCGTGTTGACATCTTATTGCCCGGTTTTTAGCCATGATGAGTTCAGTTGTGCTTAGCGCGCGCGGGTTTTGTGGGGGAAATTGGGGTTTTGTCTGCAAATGTTTGGTGTAGTGGCATTACGGTTGATTCCGTTAAGAGTGATGGTTGTAGGCAAGTAGTTTTTTCACGCGATTACACTGGTTGGATGTTTGTTCATGATATTTAGGGATTAGGGTTTTGTTCATGGTTTCGGTTAGAGTATACTGTGACAGTTTGATGTTAACTGACAGAGTTCTGGTTTTTTTTACGTTGATAGGATGGCGAACATGGAGATGTTATGCATAAGGTTTCATTTTGGTGGTTGGTTTCAGAAAGTAGGGGCTCATCTGCACTATTTGGGTGGAGACATCGCAGAATCTTGGATTGATGTGGACAAGCTGTCATATTTTGAGATTAAGGGCCATTTGGAAGATCATTATAGGACAGAAAAATGTCATCGGGATGTATTGGTTGAAGCCATACGTGGAGATGATACATGTTCTGGTTATGTTGGTTGATGATGCATCTTGTCAGGTGATGCTGGAGGCTCACATTCCTAATGCAACCTATCTAGAAGGTTTAAAAGTGGACATCTATACAGAGAAGGTGGCCACTGACTTGGATGCAGATAACATAGGGCCACCTACTGATGATGAATCAACTGATCAGGCAGACCATGGAGGTGATGAAGCAGATGCCGATGCAGATGCAGATGCAGACCATGGAGGTGATGAAGCAGATGTAGACAGTGAAGATGATGGAAATTCAGACAATGGAGGTGATGCAGCAAATACAGATAGACAGATGTCTCAGATGGATGGTAAGGACTACAGATCATACATGGCATTCTACAAGTCTCCATCCAAGCCAACAGTTGGTGTTGCTGATGATAATGCATGGCATGGAGATGAGAGTGAAGAGAAAGGGAAGAATGTGTTGGATTCAAATGATGACAGCTCTGATGAAGAGTATGTGCAGCCCCTGTCTGATGACAGTTCAACAGAGGATGAAGAGGGGCTACAAATGAGGAAGTTTGCTTATGATATCAAAAGGAGGAATGCAGCAAAGAAGATTGGGATACATGGTACTCAAGATATCCCAATTGCAGCAGAAAATTTGGTTACAGAAGTCCCTAACCTTGATGAACCTGGAAGTCCATACATGGACTTAAGTGAAGAGTACTCTTATGGAAAAAACAATGATGGAGAGATAGAGAGGTGGAAGAGCTTGGAAAATAGGTATGACAGTAAGGCTCCAGTTCCTGTGTTCTCACTTGGTATGGCTTTAAGAGAAAAGAAACAGTTCAAGAAGGCACTATTAAAATATGGTTTGAAGATACATAAGCATCTTAGGTTTGACAAAGATGAGAAGACTAAGGTTAGGGCTTTTTGCACTTGGCCAACATGCAATTAGATGATTTATGGATCCAAAAGTAGCAGATCAAATTGGTTCAAGGTGGTTACATTTGATGATAACAACACATGTGCTCCAAGAAGGGACAACACACTTGTCACTTCAAGTTTCATAGTCAAGCATTATTTTCAAGAAATCAAGGATAACCCAACATGGAAGGTAGGCCTGATTCAGAGCAGAGTTCAAACTAACTTCCTTGCATATGTTTCTATTTCAAAGTGCAAAAGAGCAAAAGGTCTTGTGTTGCAGCAAGCTCTAGATGGGATGAAGGGAGAGTACAGTAGGGTGTTTGACTATCAACTTGAGCTCTTGAGGACCAATCCAGGAAGCACTATTGTAGTTTGCTTGGATCCAGAAATAGAAGATAGGAAGGTGTTTGATAGATTCTATGTGTGCTTTGATGCTATGAAGAAAGGGTTTTTGGCTGGTTGCAAGAAAGTCATAGGGCTAGATGCATGTTGGTTCAAAGGTGCCCACAATGGCAACCTGTTGTGTGCAATTGGAAGAGATCCCAATAACCAGATGTATCCTATTGCATGGGTAGTTGTACCAATTGAGAACTGTGACTCATGGTACTAGTTCATTGGTCTGCTGCATAAGGACTTAAATATTGGCAATCAAGGTGCTAATTGGGTTGTCATATCAGACCAGCAGAAGGGTTTGCTCAAGGCAGTCAAAGAATTGTTGCCAAATGCTGAGCATAGGATGTGTGCTAGGCACATTTATGCCAACTGGAGGAAGAAATATACTGTCAAAAAATTACAAAAGAAGTGGTGGAGATGTGCTCAGGCTTCTTGCAAGACCCTCTTCAACCTATACAGAGCCTCCCTAGCTCAGGACACACCACAAGGGGCGCAGGATATGATGAAAACAGACCCTGAGCATTGGAGCAGAGATTTTTTTCGAGTTGGCAACAATTGTGACTCTGTGGATAACAACATGTGTGAGAGTTTTAATAACAACATCATGTATGCAAGGTACTTCCTAGTGGTTTCTATGAATGAAGCTATCAGGAATAAGCTCATGGTTAGAATTCAGGAGAACAGAAGCAAAACAGCTAACTGGATAGGAACCATATGCCCAAACATTTTAACAAACTGAAGACCAACATTGAGAGATCTGGCTGTTGTATTGTTCTCTGGAATGGTCCTGATGGATTTGAGGTGCAAGAAAAAGAAGATAGGAAGTATGTATTCAACTTGAATGAGGGCACTTGTACTTGCAGGTACTGGCAGTTGTCTGGGCTACCATGCTGTCATGCTATCAGCTGCATTTACAAGGCATCAAGGAAAATTGATGAGTTCATTGCTCCATGCTACTCAGTTGAAGCTTACAATAGGACCTATGCTCATGTTCTCCAACCAATAGAAGGGCCTGCAAACTGGCCAATAGCAGACATGCCAAGACCTGAGCCACCACACTATGTCAAGGTGCCAGGAAGACCAAAGACAGAAATAAGAAGGAAACAAGGAGAAGAGCCTAAAGGGAAAAAATGAGTAGAGTAGGTATCAAGATGAAGTGCAGACTATGTGGAAAAGATGATCACAATGCTAGGAGGTGCCCTAAAAATCCTGAAGCTGGTAAGAAGGTCAATAGCCACATAAGAAGGGACAAAACAAAGAAAAAAGGGAGGCAGAGAGTGCACAACCAGTTGGTACAAGTAGTAAGAGGACTAAAACTTCTACAGAAAAGGTTAGTTGTGCATTATTTTACTTAGTTATGCATGGAACCAGTTAGCATATCATAGCTTACAAGTTTGTTGAAACAAGGTGGACCAAACCAAGCTGAGCCAAGCCATGTTGTTCCAATGAGCCAAGCTGGTGCATCAAGCCAAGCTGGTACCTCAAGCCATGCAGCTACAATCAGCCATGTTGCTACTTCTACCCAGGCTGGTGCTTCTAGTAGCAGGACCAACAGAGGAAGATCAAGGGAGGATACCAGAGTAGCAGGACCAACAGAGGAAGAGGAAGGGGGCTGCAACACCTCCTCTTTGGGGACAACTACTGAACTAGTTGCATGGAAGATATGCTTCTGTAATTATGTAGTGAACAATGCTTTTGTAATGGTCACAAATGACAGTAGGCCATGCTGGTAGTGGGCAAAACATTGTGTGGGCAGAACTACATCACTTCTTTTGGGCATTCTAATGCCACTGTAATGTCCACTCTTTTAGATATGCTAGGGTAATGCAACTGAAATGTCACTGACAATGCCCTACTCTTTTGGGCATTCTAATGCCACTATAATGTCTACTCTACTGATGTAATGCCATGCTGATATGAATGCTTGATGTTTGCATTGGTACCAAATCTGTGTGTATAATTGTATAGAGTCATCATTTCAATTATGTGTAAATTTACATGATGTTCAAACTAGCATGACCAAACAGTCATTGCAAACAGATATGTTCAAATACCGGTATAGCACACAAAGCATCATTTCATTCACAATACTAGCATGACAGGCTGTCATGTTACATTATCAGCTCAAACAGTTGTGACTCTAGATCCAAAACATGTTACATTACCAGCATTACATGATTCTTCCAAACCAGCAAAATGTGAGGGCTTTGGATTGGAATCCACTAGGAACAACACTAATACACAACATCACACCCTCTCTGTAACCTAAACCAGTCACCTATTAGACCTACTAAGCTACTACCTAAGTGCATTTCCTTCATGCCTTCTTTCCCATCAGCATCACCACTACCAACCCGATTAGAAGCAACGCACAAACCAGAATCTTGCATTGGTTCTTGTTCTTGCACTTGACTTCCAGTGTCTGCACTTCCAGAACCTTGGTGTTGAGCTGCTGTTGTTTCTCCTCCAAAAGCTTCTTCTTCTCCTCGACCTCTTTGTTCTTGGCCTCCAACTCTTCTTCTTTCTTCGCAACATCCATCCTGAGTTCCCAAACTCCATCCCGGAGGTCCCTAAGCACCTCCTTGTACTATGCAGAGCATTCCTCGTCGGCCAAGCGAAAAAATCCACAATCAAGCTTACTCTGCAACTCATCGAAGAATGCATTCATCCAATTAGTATGAAAGATGCTAAGAACAAGCAAAGGAGGGGGACAGAGGGGGTATACCTTAGCTCTCTTGCACCTGTGGTACCTTCGCCCTGGCTGACCATTGCTCCACGAAATCTACTTGCACGCCTTCAACTTACATTCGCAAAGAACCGCGGGCTCGTACGCCAGCGGCCCAACGCGGTACGACACCGGCGATCCAAGCCTGTCGTACCCCACGCCGCCACCGCCGCTGCAGCTCGAGCCCGATTGCGCACTCGACTTCGACATCGAACCGCCGCTTCCGCCAGCCCACGACGCCGCCGAAACCCTAACAATCTCGAAGGCGGCGGGCACAAAGAGAGAGCCGAGAGCGCGGGGTCGGACTAAAGCAGATAGACGGAGACGGAGATGGAGACGAAGAGAAAAGGGAGGAGGCGGTCGGTGCAGATCCTGGCAGGTGGGGGCCACCGGTCAGTGACAGAGAACGAAGAGTCGTTCGCCCCGTGTCAAAACCGCCGACCGGTTGGCTGTCATGTCAGCAAAACCGTTGTATGAAACCAGCCCAGGGAGTTGATTGTGCGGGTTGAGAAATTTTAGAGTGTCCATTAGACGGTTTACTTCAGGGTAGACTTTTCCCCCGACCTAAACGCCCACAATTCGCCTCTCCGATCCGGCACGACGCCGCCGCCGCCGTCACGGTAGCCATGTCCAACCCCGGCTCGTCCCCCGCTCCCGCTCACCACGACCACGAGCACACCCCGCTCTGCCGCTCCTGCGGGGCGCCCGCCACGGCGCCGACCCCGCCCCCCTGGTCGGGGACCACCGAATCCCCGCCGCCGGCGTACCGCCCCATCCGTCTTCCAGCCATCAACGCTCCCACCAACACAGTCGCCATCGTCCTCTCCCCGGTCCCACAGCCGCTTCCCGTGCCTCCCGCGGTGCCGCCCCACGCCTTCCAGGTCCCCGCCAAGCGGATCGCCTCACCGGACGACATCGCCCGCTTCCACGCCTCAGTCCACGGCCACCACTTTCTCGGGTTCGTCGCCGCGCTGTCCGCCTCCATCCACGGCCGCAAGCTCTCGGACCCGCTACCGTCCCCTCCATCCCCCGCCGTCGCTGCACTCCTCGACCTCGTCTCGACTCTCGCCGCGCTCGTCGCATCCACCCCTCCGCTTCCGCACAGCTCCCGGTACGGCAACCCTGCTTTCCGCCTCTGGCACGAGAAGCTCACCGACTCCGCCAGCGAGCTGATCTCGCGCATCACGGCCACCGCGTCCTCCACCGCGGACCTCGCGGGCGCCGAGGTCGAGCTCGCACCGTACCTCCTCGACTCCTTCGGCAACGCAACCCGCATCGACTACGGGACGGGGCACGAGACCAACTTCGCCGCCTTTCTCTACTGCCTCGCGAGGCTCGGCGTCATCACCGAGCCCGACTACTTGGCCATCGTTCTGCGCGTCTTCGCAGCCTACCTCGATCTCATGCGCACGCTGCAGGACACGTACCAGCTGGAGCCTGCGGGCTCCCATGGCGTTTGGGGGCTCGACGATTACCATTTCCTGCCCTTCATATTTGGGTCTGCGCAGCTGATTGATCACAAATACATGAAGCCCAAGTCGATTCACAACCCAGATATCCTGGAGAATTTCTCTAAGGAGTACATGTATCTGGCATGCGTTGCATATGTGAAGAAGGTAAAGAAGGGGCCCTTTGTGGAGCATTCACCAATGTTGGATGATATCAGTGGAGTGGCCAATTGGAAGAAGGTTAACAGTGGGCTGCTCAAGATGTACAAGGCCGAGGTACTTCAGAAAGTGCCGATCATGCAGCATTTCCTCTTTGGCTCACTAATCAAATGGTACGAGTCATGGCACTTATAATTTTTCTTGTCATGTGTTTTGGTGCCCAATAATTGGTCTTATTAGTTCCATGTTACAACAAGAGCTTCTAATGTAGAGAATGGTTGCCTGGTGAATTTTGCAATGAATAATTCAGTATTTTTTCCAGACTAAGATTAACATATGAGTCATCAAATATGATTGACAATCGCTTGAAAAACGGAAATGAATGTCAATTTTATCAATGGGAAACTCTGGATACAGTAATTCTTGGGAAATTGTTATTAATATTATGCAGGCTGCTCTTTTTTTTTTTGGCATTAATAGCATTGCAGTGTTGGTCATCGTGAAAATTTGGTGGTGGCCAATATGTCTTGTATCCTGTTTTGACTAGTAGTCTAACTCAGTAATCATTTGGCACTTGGCAGAGACATTGTTAATGAACAAATAATGTTGATGTCCAGAATGGTTGTTTTCACCTAGTTTGGCAAACCCATTTCTTTCCCATTTCTATAGCATTTCCTATCATTATTGTTGAGGCCCTATGCGGGAAAGATATTCCAAATATGATTGATAACCAGTTAGGTGGTATTTCCAGTGTAAGAGAGAACCATTTCAGACCCAAGTAAGGCGAGGTACAGAAAAGTCACAATCAAACAATATTTGGATAAAATGCTTCAAGGTAGTTGTGAATGAAAGCAGAACAAGTTTAGAACAAATAGAATTTTTGATTTATTGGAATAAAGACATTTTTTTTATGTTATGGTGCAAATTACTTAAGGTAGCATGGCATTGAATTTTAAATAGTTGTCTTTAATCCTTGATGAGAGCCTAGATTACCCTAGCTATTAGGCCAGCCTTTTCGACATTTCCTGGTTATATTTTGGATATCATTCAGTTCAAATGTTTGCATGCTAAGGTTGACCCTCCCCAGTTTATTTGGCCAAAACGCTCATATTTGAACTGTGTACATTCATCATTCAATGCATTAGTTAGGAAATTTCTAGCATGTTATGTTCTCTTGGTACCAGTGTGCTACATTTTTCCTTGTTATTATTTTTAAAAACATCAAATGCAAATTTATTGTGTTATTATATTAAGAACATTGTTCGTTTCAGTGTGATATTCTTAGTTACTCAATGTGCTCTTGGCTTTGATCATGAAATGGACTTGTGTACCATTAACCCATTTTCCCATTCCACATGGGGTGCATCTTTGTTTGGTTGCTGGTCCAAAATAACTTAGAATATGAATCGAGGTTGACATGTTTTGGGACTACTAGTGACTATTAATTCTGTCAGGTATGCTGCATTGCCCACATTGCAGAAGAATCATACGCACACGTTTTCTGTTTTGTCCTTGATCAGCTAATCCTGAAGCGCAGTATCTATTGATGCAATAGAGCAACTAGCTATGGATATATGATTTATGGATCAGTTTGCAATGGTTCCTCATTGCTCGGGTTATAGTAGCAGTCTATATAGTGATACATGTGTTATTTCATGATGGATAGATATCTTGCTGGCTGATTTGATTACTGAAAGTACTAACTGCCACTAAATGAATTCGAGTAATTGTCTGTTACAAACCATTGTCGTTCACTGTATCAACATTAAGCCTGCTGATGAACATTGGTCTGTGTCTCTGTTTTTTTTTTCAGGGAGGACTAATAACATCTTAGGAAAGCTCACCAATGATCTGTGAGAACTCATGTATGATGTGAGGACTGGTTGTACAGTGGTGCTACTCAGAGTTGGCAGAAAAAAGAATACATATAGAAGGTCATTTTCCATCTAGGGTGAATGAGCGTTCTGTATGTTTGCATAGCGTGCCATCACACTTATCTTCTGGGGCTTTAAATTCTGGGAACTTGTTTGTTCCTGCTTACCTTGTGCATTACTTGAGGATTTCCTTGGTTCCTTGAGGGCAATGTAATGTTAGTTGAATAAATAACACCTTTGTATTGAGACTTTTGGTGTAGATGACCAGAGCAGCCTTTTTGGTTTTGCCTAAGTTGGCCTTAATTGTTCTCGCTGTAGTTAGTTTGTCAGTGACTGACTGCCAGTGCGACGCTTCCTTTTGGAACGCTGTTGTGTTGTAGTATACTTGTGTTCATGGATCATGCGGGCTTGTGGGCCTGTGGCGATGATCTTGCCGAGCTCCCCATACCTGGCAAAGTGGCAACTTAGGCCACCTTAGGCACCTCGGAACTCTGTGTATGTCAAATTTTGAAATTGATTAGTTCTATAGAAAATATGTGCAACATTTATATTTCTAAATACGTTTATTGTGAAAATATATTCAAAGATCTATTAAAAATAATAATATTAATTATGTACTATAAATATTAATATCAACTACCTCTGTCCCTAAATATCTATGGTTTGTGTTTCCCAAGAAACACTTCACTTTTGACTAAATATATATTAAAAAATATAAATATTTATGATATATAACTAGTATCATTGGAAAGATTGTTGCACATATTTTTTACAAATCGAGTCAAACTTGTGGCATAGACACTAACTGCAATAATTATTTAGGAACAAAGGGAATAATTATTTAGGAACAAAGGGAGTAAATATGTTTATTGTGAAAAATATATTCAAAGGTCTATTAATAATACTAATCATGTACTATAAATATTAATATTTTGTTATATGTATTTGGTTAAAGTTAAAGATAGCTGACTTTTTGGAAGTGATAATGACTCTTTTATAGGGACGGGTGAGTATATATTTATGATAATGCTCTAAAAGTTGTAGAATTAAACATATAATTAAAACTTGGCTTATTCTTGAAACTCTCCCTTTAGTATGTTCCTATGTTTTTCCATGGCTTAAATTAAAACAAAACAAAACAAAACAGAAAACAACTTCACACGTCCATATTGGTCTAGTCAAATTGTCGTGTATAACAAAATCTATTTATCTAGAATTACAAAGCTTCTTATAATTTAATTTAAAATGGAGGAGTATATATTAAAAAATTATAAATTGAAATGGAGGAAATATCTATTTGTTAGATATATAGAGGTCCGGTGGACCCCATCTTTTGAAGAATAGGATGAATGTTTTGACGCTGAGGCGCTGAGCATTCTGCAACTAGCGCGCTTTGAGTTTTGAGTTTCTTTTTTCACGATGGCATTTTAGAATTCCCCCCTCGCCGGGCTTGTCGTCAAAACTCTGCTGCACAAATCAACCCACCACCAGCGCCGTTGTCTACCTCGACTGCGGCAATGGCAACCTTCTCCCGCTAGGCCGCTACCTTCCAGCGCGATCTCAACACAGGATGCGATAGACCTGTTGGTATGAAACAGCACGCGCCGACAATGAGCCTTGTCAATGCCCCGAAATCCGCCGCCGCGCTGTACGCCTCCCTGCTCCAGAGCTGCATCGGCGCGAACGCGTTCCGACAGGGCAAGTCCGTGCACCACCGGGCCATCATCACGTCTTCCGCCTCCCCTCCGGACCTCCACCTGAGTACCAAGCTCGTCATGTTCTACTCCCACTTCGGCGACGTCGCGGCCGCACGCAGGGTGTTCGACGGGATGCCGCACCGGAGCGTCGTGTCCTGGACAGCCATGGTCTCTGGGTACGCCAAGAACAGCCGGCCCCAGGAGGCGCTGGAGCAGTTCGCGTTCATGCTCCGGTCCGGCGCCAGGCCGAACCAGTTCACGTTCGGGAGCGCGGCCAGGGCGTGTGCTGGAGCCCGCTGCGCGAGGAGCGGGGAGCAAGTGCACGCGTGCGCGGTCAAAGGGAGGTTCGCAGGCGACATGTTTGTGCAGAGCGCACTCATGGACATGCACCTGAGATGCGGGTTAGTGGTGGACGCGAGGCGACTGTTTGCGGAGATGGAGAGGAAAGACTTGGTGTCCTGGAATGCCCTAATGAGGGGGTTTGTGGAGCGGGAGCATTGTAGTGATGCTCTTGGATTGTTTGCTTCAATGTTGAGAGATGGTATGATCATGAATTCTTTTGTCCCTTTGCTGTCTGTATGCAACACTTACCCTTGTACCTTAGCGCATCATTACATCATATTATATCTAGCCAAAAAATAAGAAAGAAAGAAATGACTATACATGGAATTTGTACTGCTATGTTCATCTAAATAGACAGTAATCCTTGTACCCAAACAGAACATTGTTTCTCTCACATAATAGATAAAGTACAATTGCTGATACTGCTGTACTGAATATTCTTGACTTGTATACAACAATCCTTTTCAGTGACTGCATGCCCATTTTATTTTTCTTATAGCAGTACGGCGCTGTAAATTTTTTTACATGAATTCGATATGATATATGCTCTTTTTTCTTTGGGTTGCCAATCTCTCACATCAATAGCTTAACAGGGATGCTACCTGACCATTTCACATTTGGAAGTGCTCTAAAGGCATGTGGAGCAATCAGTGTGCTTTTCAATGTGCAGCTAATTCACACTTGCATCATCAAGCTTGGTTATTGGGATGAAAAGGTTGCTACTACATCACTTATTGATTCTTATGCAAAATGTCGGAGCTTAAGCAGTGCGAGGGTGATATATGATTCCATGTGTGAACCAGACCTTGTGTCATCCACGGCATTGATCACTGGGTACTCCATGGATAGGAACTACAGTGATGATGCAATGAAGCTCTTCTGTAAGATTCATCGAAATGGTTTAAGAATCGATGGTATTCTGTTAAGCTCCTTGCTTGGTATCTGTGCTAATGTAGCATCAATAAAATTTGGGACACAAATTCATGCTTATATGCACAAGAAGCAACCTATGGGTGATTTGGCATTGGACAATGCTCTTGTTGACATGTATGCAAAGTCAGGAGAGTTTTTGGATTCCAGACGCGCTTTTGATGAAATGCCCAGCCGAAATGTGATTTCGTGGACTTCACTTATTACTGCCTGTGCACAACATGGTTTTGGAGAAGATGCTGTGACCCTTTTTGCTAGGATGGAGGAGGATGGTGTGAAGCCAAACGATGTAACATTCCTTTCTCTTCTATCAGCGTGCAGCCATTCTGGTATGATGAACAAAGGGATGGAATATTTCACTTCTATGATGAGCAAGTATGGTATTGATCCAAGAGCCAAGCATTACAGCTCTGCTATTGATCTTCTTGCTCGTGGTGGTCAGTTAGAAGATGCATGGATGCTTGTTCAAAAGGCGAATACTGAATGCAAGTCATCAATGTATGGTGCAATGCTTGGAGCTTGCAAGGTACATGGCAACATGCCTCTTGGAGAAACTGCGGCTAAGAATCTTTTCAGTATAGATCCTGAGAGTTCTGTAAACTATGCTGTGCTTGCAAACATGTATGCAGAATCATGTTTATGGGAGGATGCTCAGAGAACAAGAAAATTGTTGGCAGAGACATCTAAAGGAAAAGAAGTCGGCTTCAGTGTCGTATAAAGATAGGTTATGGTTGTGTTGACGCAAAAAGTCGTCGAGGATCTGCGAATACCTCGGGCTTATACCCGAATTCGATATCCGAGGGTGTGCCAGTCGATTTGACTAGTTAATCGACAAGGACGATAATTAGAACAAAGCTGAATGAGACGACGGCGATACGCCCGGACGCTAAGGCTCAGATTGATCAAGGATAACTAGAACAATAGCAGAACGAGACGACAGCGATGCGTCCGGACATCAAAGCTCTGATTTCTCAAACGCGGAACTTGCAAGGGTTGACAGAGGTCGATAAGATGCAGCCCGTCGAAACTTGAAGAACTCGTAGATAATTAAACTTAATGCGGTAAAGATAAATTACTGGTAAAGTAGATAAAAAAGTAATTGATTTGTATTGATATGTTTGGATATATTTTTCACGACCTCTAGATATATATTTATACTCCGGCGTGACTCGTAACTTTCCTAAACAAAAACTCTTATTTTAAAGAAAATAAAACGACTCACGCTAAAGGAAACAAACGACTCGTGCAAGAGTCGGACTCGAAATAAATCTATTAATATTGGCATGATATTACCAGCTTCCGTATCTATCTCCTTCACGATGAAACCTTCCATCGGCAGACTTCCTTCAATCCGCAACTTTCCTTCTATTGTCATCGGCAGTTCTCTGCTGACGCCAGCCACTTAATCCTGCTTCCATCGGCATCATCATTCATCGGCAGCTTTCCGTCCTCATCGGCAATATTCCTCATATAAGCAACAGGCTTTGACTCCCATCGGCAATGCTTTCTTGCTTCCATCAGTAATATTGTTGCCTTCATCACATCGATAGAGCCTCAATTCTCATCGGCAATGTTCTTCCTGTCGGCAACATCCCCTTGCCTTCATCAACAGTGTCTTCCTACCTCAATCGGCAACAAGTCCATGTCTGCATCAGCAACACTCTTCCCTTTATCGGCAATCTGACCGGTAATATCCAAATGCCGATAAGGAACAACAACTAGCCTTTTGCCGATCGGCACAATCCTTAGATCATATTGACACGTGCCAAAAAACGGTGTCACCACATGCCCCCCAATTTCGGAGTATAAGATATCTTATGCACCGAAATTTTTTCTACTGCATCTCCCCCAAAATGCTTGCACCACTTCCTTGACTATTGCACGTAAGCATTGCAGAGCCACTCTTACAATCCTTCGACTTGTATCGAACATCTCCTTTTGTAGCTAACAAATTTATCGGCAGCGCTGCTCCTAGTGCACAAACTCTTCACTCAGCTTGCCGATGCCCCCCAAGTGTAACAGTTAAAACACCAGGGCTCACCAAGTGCTGCTCCCAAGCCAAAATGCCCAAGGCCATCGACTCTAGTTACGCTATCGGCAACATATTGACATCTGCCGATGGATTCTCATCTTTGCGCTTTGGCCTTCACTTCTTAACTGGAGATTTCCCTCTGGAAGGATTTTCATCGTGACACAAATCTTCTTGGCGCTCGCGCTGCATCCTCCTTCTTTGAGTCTTTGTAAGACCCTTGGGGCACCATTGAGGGAGCTTAGTTTTCCAAACAGGTTGGTACTGTTTCTTATTGCTTGTATCTGCACCACCCCTTATGTTTGGATCTTTGTAAAATATTTCTTCATCGGGCACTCTTACATCAGCCATTTCCTCAAGCTCTTCTTGACAAATACGCTTGTCAAGCCTGTCATGTACGCTGAGCTTGCCCCCCAGTCGATCATGTGCTGACCCCTTTCCTTTGATCGGTCTGCCATAGTTTGATGCTCGATCGTTAAAACAAGGTTTCTTTTCTGACCGATCGACAGGGTAGTACCCATTGCATTCGGGACAATTATCAGTAGTGGATAGTTTGATGCCTTCTTCCCAATAATAAACAAAGAAGGGACACCTCCAATGATCTTTATGCCGAAGCCACTCTTGGTGTCTTTCTTCCTCTTGCCGCCGATATCGCTCCTCCTACGATTGCCGATAATCTTGTCGTGGTCGCCTATGCGTGATCACGACGTCATAAGACCTCCCGGCGTTACTGCTTTCATCGGCAACTCTTTTGCCTTTTCTATTATCGGCAAACTTCCTCCCCGTTACTTCATGCACAACTATCTGATGTTCAGCGTCTATCGATGCGCTTTTCTTGGCAGCTTCCGATGTCAACACCTTAGTCTTTCCACTGGTTTCCACCATGTTATTTGGAAACGGGTGCTGATCAATCTTCATTGGCTTCTGGGTCTTAGTATTTTCAAACTTGATTCGCCCACATTTAATTTCTGATTGCAACTGTTGCCTTAAAACTTTGCAATCATTGGTATTGTGCGAAGTTGCATTGTGCCACTTGCAATACTTGATCCTCCTGAGTTCTTCGGCCGATGGAATTACCTGGTAAGGCGTCAGCTTGATCCGCCCTTCTTGAAGCAATAGGTCAAACATCATATCGGTCTTGGTGATATCAAAGGTGAATCTCTCAGCTTCTTTCTGGTCGAACGGACAAGATATCGACTTTTTATTCTCTACCCATTCAACTAAACCGATACTTGCTTCTTTGTTCGAATCTGTCTTCTTAGTTAAAGACACCTCCTCATCCCAATTTCCTCTAGGCTCAAAAACTTTGGTGTCTTGATCGGCAACCCTTTGCACAAGATGGCTCAAGCTTTCAAACTCTTAAGACGTGTATTTGTCCCTGATGTGCGGCAGTAATCCCTGGCAGGCCAAATCCGCCAATTGTCGATCATCAAGTACTAAGCCATAGCACTTGTTCTTCACGTCTCGTAGTCTTTGCACGAAGCTTTCTACCGATTTATCATTACGTTGCTTTAATTTGACCAAATCGGTGATCTTCTTTTCATGTATGCCAACAAAGAAATATTTGTAAAACTGTTTTTCTAGATCGGCCCAAGTGATCACAGAATTTGGAGGTAGTGAAATAAACCATGTAAATGCCGATCCAGATAACGATGACGAGAACAATCTTACCCTCAATTCATCCCTGTTGCCTGCCTCTCCACATTGGATAATAAATCGGTTAATATGCTCCATTGTTGATATATCATCTTGACCATAAAATTTGGTGAAATCTGGCACTCTGTACCGATTTGGGAGAGGGATCAAATCATACGCTAGAGGGTATGGAGTCCGATAAGAATATGTATCAACATTAGGCTTGATACCGAATTGCTCTTTCGTCACTTCGGCAATCTTATCGGCCCAGTACGTATCTTGATCTTGCCGATGGACTGGCTGGATGTTGATTGGTTGAGCAGGTTGATGTACCTTCTCATCTCTTTGTGGTAAATAAACCAAACCGGTTGGTGCAGAGGCAACATCAATTCGATGATCATGCATCGGCTGATTTGCTCATGGAACACCTTGAACGCCCACTGGAATATATTGCGAGAATAGAGGGTTTACCGGCTGGGATGCCGATGCATCATTATATAATCCCGATGGTAAGTGGTGGGGTTGGACCTCTGCCACTTGACATCCAGGTTGCGTTACCTGTTGTTGAACATTATGCATCGGCTGAGTTGCCGATGGGCAATTTTGAACGTCCACTGGGTTGTATTGTGGCATTGTATTCATCGGCTGATATGTCGATGTCTCATTGTGCACGTTCACTTGCGAGTACTGCGGCGAAGTAGTACTTATCAGCTGATGTACCGATATTTCATTCTGAAGACTCACTGGCAGATGATACTGCAGAGCTCTTGCCACTTGGTATCCAGGCTGCACAACTTGCTGCTGAATCGGTAATTGACCGATCCAACTTACATTAGATGTCATCGGCATATGACTTGCCGATGGCTGATAACCAGCTGGCGCTTGTTGCCCTTGTACTTTTGGATGATTACCTTGATTTGCGGGTACCATAGCTTGAGCAGCCATTACCGATACAGGCTGATTAACAGTTGACATGCCTTGTTGCATCGGCAAAGAACCTGCCGATGGTTGCACATACGCTACTCTGGGTATCGCCATCTGAAGATTCCCTGACAGCAACTGCATCGTTGGAGAGGATGAAGCATAATGCATCACTGGAATCATCGGTTGTGCAGGTGTTGTCGATGCCATAGGGACCTTCCACCCTGCACTGGTATCTTGGATTAATTTGGATTCAGCAGATGGACTTGGAGGTATACCGTATCCCCACCAGCTGGCAGAAGTCGGCTGACTCTGGGTCACAGGTCCAGACATTGTTGACGCTACCAGATTTGCATTCAATTGAGTAATGTTTGCTGGGCTCGATCTTGACGGCATGATCTCATCGGCAAATCGGTTCATAGTCGGTGAAGACACCCTTGGAACCGCCGATGGGATCGTAACAGATGTCGATCCGAGTTGATGATACACCGGACCAACATAATATGGTGTTTGTCCTTCCTTAAAAGTTTGTTTGACAGCATTGTATACAGTATTGGACAACACATTGGATTGACTAATTAACACATAATCTAATGCGGAATTAACCATCTCTTGTAATTTACCAGAATTGGCGTCAAAGGTGATCTGCCGTGGATCCTGCTTCTAGATAGCTTCGCCGCTCCTGTTTAGGCTGAAGGACTTCAAATACAACTGTTTGTACTCCTCCATAGCCCACTCCATAGCCTGCTTCTGATTATCTCTCAGATTTGCTTCGGAGACTTCAATGACATTCTTCGGATTAAACCCAGCAGTGTCGTCCATTAAGCTTGTAATGGGCTAAACCGTGACTAACAGATGTGATATGGTCCCACCGGGTGTGCCAAAAGAGGTGTTGACGCAAAAAGTCATCGAGGATCTGCGAACACCTCAGGCTTATACCCGAATTCGATATCCGAGGGTGTGCCAGTCGATTTGACCAGTTAATCGACAAGGACGATAACTAGAACAAAGTTGAACGAGACGACGGCAATACGTCCGGACGCAAAGGCTCAGATTGATCAAGGATAACTAGAACAATAGCAGAACGAGACGACAGCGATGCGCCCGGACGTCAAAGCTCTGATTGCTCAAACGCGGAACTTGCAAGGGTTGACGGAGGTCGATAAGATGCAGCCCGTCGAAACTTGAAGAACTCGTAGATAATTAAACCTAATGCGGTAAAGATAAATTACTGGTAAAGTAGATAAAAAAAGTAATTGATTTGTATTGATATGCTTGGATATATTTTTCACGACCTCTAGATACATATTTATACTCCGGCACGACTCGTACCTTTCCTAAACAAAAACTCCTATTTTTTAAAAAATAAAACGACTCACGCTAAAGGAAACAAACGACTCGTGCAAGAGTCGGACTCGAAATAAATCTATTAATACTGGCATGATATTATCAGCTTCCGTATCTATCTCCTTCACGATGAAACCTTCCATCGGCAGACTTCCTTCAATCCGCAACTTTCCTTCTATTGCCATCGACAGTTCTCTGCTGACGCCAGCCACTTCATCCTGCTTCCATCGGCATCATCATTCATCGGCAGCTTTCCGTCCTCATCGGCAATATTCCTCATATAAGCAACAGGCTTTGACTCCCATCGGCAACGTTTTATTGCTTCCATCAGTAACATTGTTGCCTTCATCACATCGATAGAGCCTCAATTCTCATCGGCAATGTTCTTCCTGTCGGCAACATCCCCTTGCCTTCATCAACAGTGTCTTCCTGCCTCAATCGGCAACAAGTCCATGTCTACATCAGCAACACTCTTGCCTTTATCGGCAATCTGACCGGTAATATCCCAATGCCGATAAGGAACAACAACTAGCCTTTTGCCGATCGACACAATCCTTAGATCATATTGACACGTGCCAAAAAACGGTGTCAACAGGTTGATAGAGATATTTTCATCTGCAGAAAGTGATAGGGGACGACGATTTGCCTCTAAAAATGATCAAGATGAATCTGAAACTTTGATCTTCTTTTGACTATGTTCCAAGACCTCAGATGGACTTTAGATCCAACATACATGACAGCTGTTGAAACTCTGACCTTGTGAAGACTTAGCCATTTCCATAAAATGTAAGGAGCTTACAACTTATTAGTAGACACCATATTCGTCTGTTTATTATGCTTTCTTTGAGGTTTAGGTTCCTTTTGAATCCATACATTGTACCTCCATTTCAAATTATGAGTCGTTTTCATTTTTCTAGATACATAGTAAAAGCTATATATCTAGATGCATAGCAAAACCTGCCAAAATGACTTATAATTTGGAATAGAGAGAGTATATTTTAGTTTTATAATTTGCATGTTTAAATTTTGAAATCTGTCATATGTGTCTCATTTTGTCTTTGTTCATAGTTGGACTGACCATGATTATGCATTCATGTGTTATTTTCTTAGTGCACTAAGTTATCTGCATATATTTTTCACCTCTAGGAAATTAAGAACATAGTAAGAAACATACACAGAACTAGTATTTCTGTGACAAGAGCCATCCATGATGTATACTCTCTCTTTTTATATAAAAAAAATACTGTAAAACTGGCTTGTGGTTGCCAGTTTCGTATATTGATATTGTAGAAATGAGACCTGGCATTTACAAAGTTAAAAAGGAAAGGCATAAGCTAAAAACTAATTACAGGTTGTGCACTAGGGCTTCCCAAGTTTTTTTTTCTCCTACAATGCACGAAGCTTGTGCTTATTCCTAAATCATGTGGACATGGTATTCAGCGGGTTGTTCCTCTGGAAAATTCACAATGCACCAGTATATCTATTTTAGCATGGTGTATTCTTATGGAGTCATCTAGAAATATACTTTTTAATTGCCAAATGTGTACCAGATGGAAATCCAAAGGTTGAAGGGTTTTTGAATGACATGGTAAATTTGCAATCTCCTGTGTTCTTGTTTAGGGCTCGGCTTACTATTCCGCAGGAAGTAACCTGACTTCCATGAACTTCTTCGGTGGTGTCAGAACTTAGTATGTTGCTGAACTAGTTGTGCAATGCAGGGACTGCCTCGTTTCTATTCTGCTGAATTGCTCACCATGATCATCGTATGAAATGTAAACCCAGCGAGGCATTGGCAGAGCTGACGGTGTCAATGGTCTTGGTTAATCATGCCCTGGATTGCTGTCGGATGCTGATTTCCTAGACCTGAAGTGGTAAAGGTATCCCATTTCGCAAATACTGGGTACTGCCTGGGCTTTTACAGTAGTTTGTTCTTGCTTGCACAGTGCACGTGTGGTTCGCTTCTAAAAAACGTGTGATTGCTAGCTGTGTTTGGGACTTTCGATTGTCATCATTAGTTAGAATAGTCTGTTCTTTCTTTTCCTTGTGCAAAAGACCGGACACCGGAGAACCTTGTTGGGCTGTCCTGGTTAGGCAGAAGAACTGGACGCGATCACGCGAATCGTGAAGGCAGATGCTCCATTTTTTTTTTGGGGGGGGGGGGGGATCTTACATCACTTTTCTGCTCAGAATGACCTTGATGGGTGTTTGGTTATGGTATGGTCAATGGCAATGAACAAATTATAGTAAAACAATAATAATAAAGGTTTAAAAAAAATCGCCGTTGCCGGGGATCGAACCCGGGTCACCCGCGTGACAGGCGGGAATACTCACCACTATACTACAACGACTTATTTGTTTAGTTATCTTTCTAAATATTTCTTATCTTCGTGTTATTTTAAAAAACATTGAATCTTGTCCATGGCATTGCCTCCAGATAGCCGATACTCGGCTTATGAGGTTGGGCGAGCTCATCAGCTGCTGGGACCGTCGGTCAAGTGCAATGTGCCTTGCGTGCTCCCATAGTCCGTGTGTGCCGTGAGCTTGTGCAGTTGTATGCGTGTGGTCTTGTACGGTTGTGCGTCAGTTTAATACTGCAGCTTGTACTCGAAGACGAACTATAAAGAAAAACCGACGAGGTGCAACCACAAAAACAAGAGACGTCAATGCAGAGAACTAGTAGTATTTTTGTGACCAAGAGCCATCCAGGATCTATACTTGTTCCCTTTAAACATAATAAAACTGCCCTTGGGTTGCCCGTCCGTTTTGTATATTGATATAGTAGTATACAAGAAAAAGAAGGTTCGAAAAAGAAAGGTATAAGCTAAAAGCTAACTATAGCTTGTGCACTAGTGTTGTCGATGGGGTTAATTTTTGGCAGGCAGTGGTGTCTCTGGAAAATCCACAACACACCATGATATTATTCTGCGTTGTTTCTATTCTACCTGCTCACAGTGATCGTCATCTGAAATCGGAAGTCTGTGAGGCATTGGCAGGGTTGAACCGTGTCAGCATAAAAGTGGGTGAATGGTGCCCTGTACCTGTTCGGTGCTGATATTCCCTAGCTGATTCCAAGGTCTGGTGAAAACGGCTGGGCTGCCTCCTATCCACAAGGAATTAATCTCGTTTTTTTTAACCTGTTTTAACCTCAAAAGCAAGAGAGGTAAAAAATAGTTTGAGAAACAGGCAGGAATCAGTTTGATTCAGGTAGACACAGTTGATGTACGTACTGACAACAAAGGTTAATAACGAAAAACAAAACTCGCCGTTGCCGGGGATCGAACCCGGGTCACCCGCGTGACAGGCGGGAATACTCACCACTATACTACAACGACCTTGTTGTTTGGTGGCATTACCAAGGTCAACTTGATACGTTTCCTTTCCATACGAATTATAATTATCAAATATGTTTATGGACTCAAATGCAAACCACCGTCGTCGGTGAAGTGCAATATGCCTTTCGTGCTCCCCATGTCATCGCAATTGCAGAATCTTCGTTGGCTCATCAAGTCTCAAACACCGACGTACTTGCATTTTTTTTAAAAAAAAAAAGTCAACCACCAACGAAGGCCACGACGTGTGACCGTGCGAGATGCGTACAATACAAAAACAAGAGGCGTCATGGTCTGCATGAATTGACAAGCTGATAACCACCAACCTCTCATAAAAACACAAACCTCCTTTGTGCATACTGCATGATAATAAAGATTGAGCGGAGCATCCAGACAGAAACTGACAAACTATTAGGAGGAAAAAGGCATTTTCGGTGCGTGCGAGGCAAATTAACACCGGCAAAAGCATGGGTCAGTCTCTGATGAAGCTCTTCTTCGACAACTCCTGCCAGAAACAAGTGAAGGTAACGACAGACAGCGCTACGATCGAGCTGCAGCTCTCTCTCTCTCTCTCTGGCTCTGGATTATTCTTCCTTTTTTTTTCCAGTTGCTCTCGCCCTGCTAGCGTAGGTTGTGATGCTTGGGCTTGACGCCGCCGGCAAAACGACGATCCTGTACCGGCTGCACGTCGGCGAAGTTCTATCAACGGTACCGACAATCGGTATACATCTACCTCGTCAAGCTACATTGATTGATCCTAGTACATTCTCTATCATAAATGGTACGGTGTGTGCTGTGCATTGAGGTAGTATATATTGCCTGAATTGCATTTTTTTTTGTTGCTGCAGGTTTCAATGTGGAGAAAGTTGAGTACAAGAACGTGGCCTTCACGGTGTGGGACGTTGGAGGCCAGGACAAGCTGCGGCCGCTCTGGAGGAACTACTTGAGCAACTCGGACGCCTTGGTATTTTCATTTCAGTTTCCGTCTCCTGTGGTCTATTCTACAGCCATTAGTATTCTCGTGGATGCGTGTCATGCTGAATAAGCTGTTGTCTGCTTCTTGTATGTATGTATCGCAGATATACGTTGTTGATTCGACGGACAGGGACCGGATTGAGGTTGCCAGGGAGGAGTTGCAGGCCATCGTCAAGGACCCGCTCATGCTCAGCAGCGTCATTCTTGTGCTCGCCAACAAGCAGGATATGGTAATCAGTTACTCATCCAAAGCAAACCGAGGCAGAGAACGCCTCTGATCTGATCGGTGTGTTCGGTGTTCCTTTTTCTTGGCGCAGAAAGGAGCGATGAGCCCCTCCGAAGTTGGGCAGCGCCTTGGCCTGTACGACCTCAAGAACAGGACGTCGCGTGCCGTGGGAACCTGCTCTCTCACCGGCGACGGACTGCACGAGGGGCTCGGTTGGTTGGCGGCGACCCTCAAGGACGCGCACACATGGGGAGAACCTCCGTCCGCTTCTAGTTCTATACTGTAGGCCTTTCCAGGCGTATCAATGCCATTTTGTCGACTTGAATCTGTCGTTTGGCTTAAATATACGCGCATTTATAAATCAACCCAAAAAAGGCTGCAGGTGAGCGCCTCAAATGCTCAGTGACGCGAGGTTGAGGTTTCTCTACGCAGCACTAAAACCAGATGCCCCACAACCACAACACTATGAATGAAAAATATCTAAATGTGATGTGGAAATGAAGAAAGAAGGCAGCAGATTATACAATCATATTCCAGGCTCAAATCTGTTCAAGCAACAAAGTGGCTACACACCCCAAGCAGCATCACAACGGAACCTTCCGTGTAACTTAATCATAATCGTTTTGCATAACAGTAATTGAAACAATACAGTACAAATATTAAGCATCGTCAATAGGGAAACAACATGTCTGAGAACAACCCGAATAAGCTGTGTGAAATAATAGAACACAGGGATAAGGTCCAAGCCTTCTCCAGAATCTTAACAGACTATCGTCCATGTTCTGCAAACCATATAGAAAGCTGAGCTTTAAAAAAAGGGTCTTCGCGGGCGGCGGAATCTAGGGAATCTCCTGTATCAACAAAAACATACGAAAGGGAATGATCAACATTATGCTCATCTTGTTTTATTTAAGAGAGTCAAATGCCAGCACAGCTGAGCAAACAAGTAACAACTCACCCATAGCCATAAGGACTATAACCATATGGCCTCATGTAGGGGTGGCCATGGTATGGATTAAAACCTCGGCCACGGGGTTGCTTCAAACCAGGAACGTTAGTCCTCTTCGGTGCCACCTAATGAGAAAACAAGATAGTAATGTCAACATGCCACCGTCTGCCCGATAAGTACAGTGATGGTTGCAAAACGGGTTGAAGGACCCATCTGATGTTGATGTTCTTTGTAAAAAGCAAAAGATACCAAGATTCGCACCTTGAGTTGGCGACCATGCAATTCTGAATCGTTCAACTTAACAGCTTCCTGAACAGCTTCAACTTCAACAAATTCCACATAAGCAAAACCTTTTGGTTGCCCAAACTTGTCAGTCAGGATTGTCACTCTGTTAACAGTTCCACAAGAATTGAAGTGCTGCTGCACTTCTTCTGGAGTGCATGCATAGTCAACCTGCAGTTGCAATTACACCGAAGGTGAGCGGACTTGTAATGACACATAATTCAATAACCAAACAGCTGACAAAAAAAACATATATATACAATAAAACTTCCAACCTAAATTTTTGCAGACAACTAATACATAATTCTTTTGAAACAACTAATAAGTCAGTGCATTAATAGGCTGTAGAGTTCACAACTTCACATAGATGAAATCATGAAAATAGTATTGGACTCAGCTGCTCCAAATTTGTATGCATCGGTTTGATTATAAACACATGTTTTATTAACTTCCTATGCCTGTATATATGCTATAGTTCTAAAGGTGCTCAATCAGGTTTGGTGACACAAAGTATGTTCCAACTAGGATAATTAGCAGTCCCTCAAAATTGCTTAGATTATGCTCAAAGGTGGTTACAAAGTTAACAAATTAATGAATCCACAAACCCACTGGCCACTGCGCAACAAAGCAAATTCGTACAAAATTAACCATCCAATTGAAGGGCATCAAAAGTTAATGTTCAACAATTTTCATTAAAGTACACATCTACTTTGCATCTTCCAGAATATAGCTGAACTAAATGAATGAATGCAACATGTCAGAAACATGTGCAATGTTTTGCCCTCAAAAAAGAAATATGTATTTACACTACACCAGCTGAAAGTTGATGGGTCCAGAGCATTGATAAACATATCGGTTGTGCATTCATAAAACAAGCCAAATTACAAACCAAAGACCAGTTACATTTGTCAATATACACCATAAACATAATATATACAATGACCAAAAAGTAACATAATCCATTACTACTTTACTAGAACTAGACTCTAGTATATATCTATTAAAACGGTATCTATCTTCTCCAACACATGACATTTTTATGGCATGAAAAGGAGTGTCAATAGTAGTTAGGGTAAAATTTCCTATAATCCAATTTATCAAATTATCAACCACAAAGCAAGGAAAGGATTTGCCGTGCCTGCAATGATGGATTCATTTATCGCAACACACAGGCAGGTAATTGATATGATTTAACACTCTACTATGTCTAAACTTTATATTATGCCGCGTAGTCGACATGCCAAGAAAGAAAATGGATACTTTAGGGATTGTGGGGAGAAGAGAATATTGAAAGACCACACAAGACTAACTAATGGATGATTACTGGACAGTAAGGTCCCAAATAAAAATAACTTCAGTGTGAAAGAGGATTAATGAAATAGATAAATTGCAATAGATGTCAAGAGCGAGATAACAGGGGGAAAATCTACAGAAGCATATAACAATCTAGATACACTCAGCAGAAATATGAGGTCAGACTTACATGCCATGGCTAATGATATCACTCCGCATGAGTACCACAAGTGTGCCTGACGCATTCTCTGCTGGCTACCCTGGGGGGATAATTCCTAGCCTATGACATCGTTTCTCTTTTTTTTTCCTTTTTTCTATTTTTTTTTTACTTTTTCAAATTGTTTTTCTATTTTTCCTTTCTTTTTTCAATAACTTCTTTCTTGGATTTTTTTCCTTCTTTTTTTTTTCTTTCCCCCACTAAGCTAACACTAGAACTTGTGCAGAGACTGAACCAGATGCCAAAACTTTGATAGAAAGGCTTGATGATAGCAGACTAACCTGCGACCATTGCCATTGTTCAATCAACACAAAGAAGAAAAAAAAATAGAACAATATATGATAAGAATACGACCATATGTGCAATTGTTCAATGAAATGGAATGGAACTTTTACAAATGAAGTGCAAACTAATACAATCCTCATAGAAATTGGATTTCTAGAGCACAGCCAAATAAACATACTATCTACTGAAAAATGATGATCAATACTATATTACCCCCCCAAAAAATAATATCATATATCCATTGAACTATACATAAGTCCCTTTAATTTGTATAAAGAGGAGATAAAACTTACATTTCCAACAAATACCGACCGAGAATCCATCTCCTCTTTGTTTTCAGATGTGGTTGCATTGGGATCAACACCTAGGGAAAAAGATCAATGATTGGTTGCGTTAGAAAACTAATAAATGAATGACTATATAGTTATATTACAAAGTGCAATCAAATCAAGGCTAAAAGATTGCCACTTGTTTGGATAGGGGGGATTGGGATCAAAATCTATAGAATTTCTTATAATCCTTAAAAATTGACCAAGTACTCATTTTACTCTTCCAAACATGCCCTACATGTATGGACAAACTAAAAAGTTCAGCTAAAACAGAAAGCTTAAGCTATTCAACAGAATAAAAGGCCCGATAAGCAAAGAGGGGTTAGCGATCACAAACTAAGCCTTCCAGCTCCTAGGATACAGGGTGACAAACTGACAATGATAACAGAGCAGATTTCACACTGGGTATAGTTGAACATGATGGGAACAGAGGATTGGAAACAGAGATGTAGGTCATAATCACCCATCCCACACCAAATCTACCAAAACAAACTACTACCCTAACATGTAATAGCATTACCTGTATGATTGTGAATCAAACTCAGGTGCTGCACTTACATCCAAAGTTTAACACAGCAACTAATCATCGAAAGCAACTAGTCTAATCTAAACAACAACCAAAAAATGGCTTCGATTGCAATCAGCAAACACTCAACTCTTGATAAATAGATGCAAGTTAATTAAAACAAATTTCCCAACCACCCTACTATAGACGAACAGTTGTAGTGTCGGCACATCAACACATCAACAGAAAGAGTGACCACAGCACATCATATAGCTTCAAGATCCAACTCGATCAGCTAATTCCCAACTACTGCTAAATAGCTGCAAGCCAACCCAAATGTTTTGCGCAACGACCCCTATTTGAGATACAGATCTCTAATCACTAACACGGAAAAACTGCGCACACGGGAGAGAGGGGATTCCGAACCTTGCATCTCCTTGGCGACCTTGGCCTGCATGTCCCGGAGCGCGGCGGCCTCCTCCTCCATCTCCTTGAGCCGGCGCTTCATCTCGTCAAGCTCCTGCAGCTGCACACGCGAGGGGTCAGTACCTAGGGTTTGGGCGACGAAGAAGCGGCGGTGGCGGCGGGAGGTAAAGGGGTGCCGAGCGGTACCTTGGTGGCGTCGTCGCCGGCGGCCATGTCGACGTCCTCGCCGTCGACGGGGATCTCCTGGCCGTACACCTCGTGCTCCTCGTCCTCCATGGCCGCAGGACGCACCGCGTGCAGGCGTGCTAACCTCGGCTGCTAGACGAGACCACCAGACGCGGTCCGCGAATCCGGTTTTGGGAGGAGAGATTGATGGGGATTAGCCGATTAGGGAAAGCACTGGGGCCTGGCGGGTTTATATATGTAGAGGTAGCGTGTCGGACCAGGGTGGGCTGGGTGTAGTTGGGCTTTCTTGGCCCATCACGTTCTTGTTTCTCGATCTATTTGGGCTCATTTAGAGGCCTGCAAGTTATGGCTGTAGCTAGCAGCCGGAATTTCGAAGGATCCAGTCTTCACTCTCCAGACTCGTCGTGTGTGTTGTTTATTACTAGGTTGGTAGGCGTGCTTCACCGCCCCCGCCAGATGCACTCGGTGGTGTGTGACAGAAATGCAAAGATAGCTATGTACCATTTGTTGTTGAAGAATGTTAATATAAAGCATCTGACAACATAAAATAAGCTACTTACAAAGAACTACAAATGTTTGAGATAGGATGTTCGCGTCATATATAATACACTCAATTCATGTGATTGTCAAACATAAAGAACATCCATTAAGAGGATGATAATAATCGGTATGAAAACTATCCAACTGAATCAGAACATTAAATGTGCGGTAAAAATAATTCCACATGATAAATATAAGAAGCCCTTAAACTCAGTATGTAATGGTGTTCGTCAACGGCTCAAAACAGGGCACCACAACACATATGCATAGTATGATATTATGGCTATAAATTTACACCAGTCATAGTGACAACTAATATGACATGCCTGAATAATGTAAGCAGAGCAGACATTAGCTAATCTAAAAACTAATAGACTAAGCATTGCATTGGTATGGTTTGACCAAGCATGAGAATGACAGCCTTGTAATTTGTCAACAATAGTGTAGGTTTCTTATCCAATTGCTGGTTCAAGGAAATCTCCATCTGTAATGGGGATAGATGTAGAGGTGAAATATTTAGACATTAAGCATCGGACGACCACGTGCAAATCAGTTATGCAAGTTTATTGCAACTGTGCACATATATTACTCCCAAAATTGAAAATGTGAGCAGCAGAGAATAAAGTTATCAAAGCTGGAAAAACCATTCTAAATTGACCTTTACATTAGTAAACTAACCTTATCGTCTGATTAGAGTGCAAAATGCAAGCGCATATGAGTGTCCTCTGGCAAAAGAGCCGGCAAGAAATAGACCATTATTATATTATTAAAAGATAGGAGGTAAGCACAGCCAAATACTTGGATGGGACAAAGAAGGGGCACACAAAAGCATTGTAATATCACTGGGTTGGCAGAATAGGAAGTGTAGATAATTGCTCCACCTGCCACTTACAAAGGTTAAACTATAACATAATAAAAAAATGTGTATTACTGAAAGCAATATAAAGACCAAAATTAGACTATTTAAAATATGTAGAACCATGGATATGTAATTATAAAGTTACTCAGTACATAGAAAATGTTGCCATAATATTTAGATAACATATCAAAACTCATCGGTCTAATGTCTTTAGTCCACTTCTCTTAACATTAAGCCCATCACTCTTTAGTCATATGTTTCTATTATTAAGCTATGAACTAAAAACACATGAGAAAGATGCTTCTATATATCTTGTGTTTAACCTAGGATGCAATAAAAGTTGTCATAATAACTCAGTAACATTGGAAACCCATGATCACTCTATTGCCTTGACTCCTCTGTTCTTATTATTCATCTTTGCATACACATGAGAGATCATTCCAATATGTTTTCACATACGAATGGTAGTTGTAAGCAAGATGAGACAACAGAGAACCACATACATGCAGGTTTGTCAGATACAAAGTGATATTATTAAGAAAATACCAAATGAAATCATGATCAGAGAGATCATAAAAGTCGTTTCATTCATTTAACCCTATGTGCTCTCAGAAAATGTATTCATGTAAGAAGCAACATAAATGCATAGACTGTGAGGAAATAACATGCTTCAGAACTAGAGCTCGTCAAACAAATTACATAAGCAGTGCTAGGTGAGGAGAGGAGGGACATAATATCATAAGGCGTGCTTAGTGATTTGATGTGTGTTTTATCTTAAGCCATATAATAGATATGAATATTTCTCTTGGGTTGCCTTCAAAGTTATCTCTACACAAGAAATCTGTATTTTCGATCTAAAAATAAACTATCAAATCTTATTAGTCAAATTATGCTATGTTTGCTAACAAATTAGTTACTTTAGGTCTTAAAAACTATCAAATTGTCTTTGTTTCTCCCTTTTATTTGCTTTTTTTGTAACATGCCCCTTTTCCTAGACTAATACAGAGCATGAATAATTTTTTTTTTGACGGCAATGGCTATCAGGGCCAAACAACATAACGAAAGGAAACATATAAATTAGCGAGTACAAAAGTGTATAGTTTACTTATGGAAGGATATTTCAAATGTTGGGGTCAGTGTAGCTGCCATGGAGTGAGTTGAACCCCCCTCTCATAGAAGAAGCAGCACATCACTCCTGAAATCTAAAATACAATTGGCAACTGCATCATTGTTGACCTCACAGGCACATAACACATTACCATTTTATTATCACTTATAATTTTTGTATAAGAAAAAAATACAAATGTATAGCTGTTGAAGTCTTGATTGGGAGACCAAGAGGCTAATTAGTGGATTCGTAATTAACTAAAACGTCCAATCATAAAATTAATAATAATGTTTGTTTTAGAACTCTGAAATTAAAATTCGCCTCTTTGATCTCTCCACAAGCACATTTTTACCACACATAACAAAAAAAAATTCTGAAAATGAGTTTTCTATGGTTAATGAAATAGCAGAGTTTGTGGATTGACGTGTAGGCAAAACTAATAATTGTCCAAAAAATCCATGAAATTAGGTACATCAAATTTAGCTAGCTGCTTGGGTAGTTAACTGAGGAGTGATACATTCAGGTTTGGTCTCCCAGCCAAATTCAGTCTTAGGCAATCAATTAAAATAATCCGAAGAAACTCCATAAGGATCCGAGCTTACCTTCCAAAAGAGAGGTCAGATTAGAGCTGATTGTAGGCAAGAGGTCAACAGCAGGAGGGCACCACGGGAGTCTGTTGCTGTCACCTGCGGTGCTGGAGACCTTGAGCAGCAGCCATACATCAGGGGTGGAACGGATTTGGCTAGGAAAGAATACCAGCATTTGAGCTCGTCGATTCATTGGAGATTGACGATGACGGCCGGCTCCATCTCCATCTAAATCTACAGCGACCTGTATAACATACGTGAAAAAAAACAACGGCAATGTAGCCCAAAGAAAGCGGATGAGACTGAGAAAGAGAAAAAAGAAGATAGATTAATCAAAACTTACCACCAAAGAAAGTGGCACATGAACCGAAAAGGCAAGGCAGGTCAGCTAGAATGAGAGTCGGACCCATCGATGGAGCGCGTCACCTGCCGGTGATTCCGCAGCAGTCTGTCCGCGCCCCAAACGCCATCGCCGCCTTTGTCCGCGTGCAACCGCCGGCAAGGCTAGCCGCCACATCTACACGCCGTCGTCGGAGAAAAAGAGCCGATGAAGCGATATGTGAACGCATCCACCACCAGGGCCGGAAACGGTATCCGCGTCTGGCGTCACTGCGGAGAGGAAGCGTCGATAGCCCGATAGCATGGAAGAAAAACAGGGGAAGAAGTGGGGGCGGAGACGGCAATGCGCGATGCCCGGCACAAACGATTTTTTTTGTTCACGGGAGAGGCGGAGAGGCCGGCGAGAACAAATGGAAGGGTTGGACTGAGAAAAAGAGAAACGATGCTAACACACGCACGAACCCTCCGCCTAACGCAATTAATAGGACGTCAGTTTGACAGGAATACTGCTTCCGTCCAACGCATGAAGCCACGCGGCCGGTAGCAATTGGTACGCCGTACATAAACAATATTTTGGGTGCTAAGAACGCGCGGAATCTACGCGCTATGTGAATTTTCATATATAACACTGAATAGTATACGGAGTAGGAGTATTTTAATAAAATGCTCACACAATATTTAGGTGGTAACAACGGATTTAATATGATGGGAAATTAGTACTAGTAGCGAAGGAACATTAATTATTTTAATTAACGCCTAATCAAACAGCTTAAGTCCTACTCCTTCATCCTCGCAGGCCATGACGTGCTGGGCGAGATCCTCCTTGGCCACGGCGTTCGCCTGGCACTCCATGCTGACGGACCTGTGTTGGCACGGCTCCATGGTCACCATCCGCACGCACGGCGGCTCGGGAACCTTGTGCTGACGCGCGGAGTACAGCATCGTGGGGCGCAGGCCCGCCAGGGTGCCGCTCATGTACCCGAACGTGGAGGTCCCCGACGTGAGCAGCGCCTCGGAGAAGCTGAGCAGGTAGATCTCCGCGAGCGCCTTCTGGTTGTGCCCGCGTTGTCCGGCCACCTCCACCTTCGCGTGGGTGGGCTGGAACACGCTGACCCTTTCGCCGCCCTTGGTGCCGTGCTCGTAGTACCGCGACTTGAGCATCTCGTAGTAGTCCGCGTACAGAGACGCGATCAAGATGGCCGTGGAGCCAGCACCTGCTGCTGTTGCAGTACCGTTCGTCGTCGTCGTGATGTTTTCGTCTTCGGTTTCCGGCAGTATGTGCTCCTGCCTGGAGCACGCAAGGATCTGGGTGTACATGTCTTCGGCCGAGATCCTGCCGAAGTCGAACGAAGATCCTGATCTGTATGCCGATCCTCCGGCTCGCCGGAGCCAGGTACGAGTTGTAGTACCTTGTGATCATGCCCCACACGGAGTGTCTGTAGAGTGAAACAGGTAACGGGAGAGGAGATGGGACACGCTCTCCGTCGCCGGCCGGGAACAGCCGGCGGAGCTCACCGTGGAACTCCCCCATCGAGTATAGCGACGGCACGAAGTACTTGTCGCTGAACACCAGCAGCCAGTCCACCTTGGCGAGCATGAGCTGGTCGGCGCCACAGTAGAACATCCTGTCCACGTCCTTCTCGTTGCACAGGTTCAGAAACACCCACACGGTGGCAGTACCGTCGCGCTCGCCGCCGCCGGGTCGTCGCCGCCGTTCACGATCTTCTTGTTGGCGACGAGGTTCTTGTACGACTGCTCGGGGTTCACCCCGAGTGCGGACAGGTTGGAGACGGGGAAGTCCGGCAGGAGCACCCACGTGGCCTCCGGGAACGGCTCGCAGAACAGGTCGGCGAAGTCGGCGGGGACGTGGACGAGCATGACGCGGTCGGTGAGGAAAGTGCTGATCAGGGACAGCATGCGGTTGCCGAGGCCGTTGTAGGGGAGCCAGACGAGGTAGCTGCACTCCGTGGCGGTGCCGGCGCCGCCGCCGCCGGAGCGGAGCCGCTCGACGGACTTGGCGTAGAGCGGCGTGCTGGGGCCGCACTTCTTGTGCCGCGCCTCGTAGCGCGCAGCTTGCGCAGGAGGTTACGCGGATGGCGCGTACGGGGAGTACTTGAAATACTGCGCGGATTCGAACCGGCTCAGGCATGAGCCGCGGCGGTAGAAGCCGCGCACCAGCAGCCCGCCGAGGAGCTCGTCGGTGTCGGCCTTGGTTGCGCCACCGGTCGTCGTGGCCCTAGCATGCATCAGACGCTTCGAGACGACATGGAGAGTTGTGACATCATGATGATGATGGTCATGTGGATGCATGCGAGGAATGTATAGGTACCTGATGATCCGCATCCGGTCGTCATGGTCAGCTTGCCGGCAGCGCTCTGCCAAGCTCGTGACACGCTCCCCTGTCCGATGGTGAAGAACACGAGGAAGGGCAGCGTCAGCAGGCCGGCGACGACGAGCACCGCGTGGGCGTGGGCGTGCCAGCGCTCGCCGGATCGCCGAGCTTATGCTGGCCTACAGCGTCACCCATCTTCATCGATCACCTCTCGTCCTCTCGGCTCTCAGTGTGCACGAGCACGACGCTTTTCTTGTTTCAACAATGGATGAACTAGCGTGGCGTGCCGCGGCGGCAACCAAACACGCCCTCACTCTCACAGAGAAACAACAATTCGATATATACAATGCATTATTTGAGTTGTCTACTTTTATACATCTACTTAAGGTTTGTACCAATAATATGACAGTCTTGGATATGCTCTCTGAGATTAGTTTAATGAAATCCAGAGTCAATGCATAGAGGACGTGCATAGCGTACGTGTGTACTAGTAGTCAATTGCTTTTGCGTATGAAAAGCTCCTGAGGTCAGCCCCGACGAACATAGTTAAAACAGTAGAAGAAGGACAATATGGTCTGATATCTTGGTTGTCCTAAAATAACGGTACGGTACATTTCACTTCTTATTAAGAATTGTTTTTTAACAGAAAAAAAAAAACTAGTCTGATTAATTAGTTGCCTACACAACCTCTTATCTAAGTTCTCATAGTGCAATTTGCTCATGTTTAATCACACTTGCACATGTTCTTATACAGGCTAGCACTCTCTGATCGAAATCATCTTCAGCTTGCATTGCATAAATGCCCGAATTTCATGTCTCCAACTATGCTGGTTCGGCCTGCACTTGCATCTGATCTACAGCTTTAGTTAGTTCCTTCAATTGGGAACACGTTCCCGTGAAACCAGGGTGGCCACGTTAGCTAATTTTTTCCCAGCCGTATGATCATAGATTAACGATTGCTGTTTACCCAATTATCCCACCAGATCAGTATCTATACAGCAGTAAAATATCTACGTTCCCCTTAAAAAAAAACTCCGTTCCTTCTCTCCCTTCCGTCTCTTCTCTCGACCTCTCGGCTTTCTATCTCTCCCTAGTCCCGATGCGGGCGGTGCGACGTCCCCTGCCGGGCGGCTTAGCCGCTGCCGCTGTTCTCCTCCTTCCCTCCTCGCGTCACGGCGTGCTGCCCGGGCCAGCGCCGCCGCCTCACCGCACGAGGCCTTGCCTGTGAGACGGCGCAGCCAGGCTGCGGTGCCGAGCCATGTGGGGCCGCCGACGGTGGCCGTCCTCGCCCACAGAGAGGCATGGCCGGGCGCCACTGGTGGTCGTCGTCTTGACTGCCTGCCGGCGCTGCCTCCTCCCGTTGCGCCGCGTGTGCTTCTCTGGTTGACGGAACCCTAGCTGCCTGTGCTCCATGTCGCGACCGTCCAGCGCTAGCGCGGTTGCCCTGGCACAAAGGGACGCGGTCTACGGCAGCGCCGACGGATCCAACGAGGGTGGTCCCCGACATGGAGGCCTGCTCTTCATCTTGAGGTAGTGGTCCTTCAGACACCCTTTCCTAGGATGATCTATTTTTCACCCTACTGTCCAAAGGTAATAATACTCTTACTGCTCCTATATACACCAATATAGCTTCCTCTGTTTATATGCGGTCATGGTTCAATGTATGGTTAAATTTACAAAGGATAGAAAAAATATATTGTGATGAGGCTTCACTGTAAAATGTGCAGGTTACTAAAAAAATTCGTGTTCTAGATGAAAAAACAATTGCTTGATATCCTTCTTGAATGACTGTTCTATGACTGCCTTTAGTACCTTGAGGCTAAAGAAAAATTAGGTTCCAGCTTTTCAAAACAAGGTGGTGGTGGAAGGTTTCCCAGTAGCGAGGTGAAAATCCTGAATTGAAAGTGTTTGCTTCTATGGATCAATTGCATTTTGGTGTTGCTTCTGCTTTTACTTAAGTAGCTCAAGATGTCCATATATAATTATAGAGTGATTCAAAAGGTACTACCAAATATGCATCCTGGGTATAAGAAAGTTTTTTATCAGTTGCATATGATGTGTTTGATAGAATGCCCACAATAACAGCACAGGTGGGGATGCTATATAATTTTTTCTTCCTGTATCTACTCTGATTTCCATCTTGGAATATAGATACGCTAGACATTGAAGACAAAATATATATAGTTTATTCAGATTAGTATTGCTAGCTAATGGTGATTCTGATATATTGCATCAGTCTATTGGTAAATGAATGACCAGTCCTGACCTTATCTGAAAGTAAAATTTTAAGATTTTTATTATAAAAGAATGCTAGATTGCTTGGTTTTTTCGTATGAAAGTGTTTTGATCCAACACTTGATGACTTTACACATTCTTTGAGATTGGGTTTTGTTAGATATCATTGCCTGAAACGAAAATATCCTAGGAATTTTTATGTACTACAACTCTCATGTTTCCTAATTAATTATTTCAGGTACTATCGTTCACTGTTCAAGATATCTCAAAGTAGCTTTGACCATAGCTAATAATGTTGTTCGACTAATAGGGATACATTTTGTCAGTATGCTTCACTGTTTGTTAGAATGCTTCACTGTTTCCTAATTAATTGATTTTGTGACTTCTTGCACCTTCAGTGTCAGGCCATTCTGCAAAATGATACATTTGCTATTGAGGTCAGTATTTGGTTCCACCAACATTGACCGTAATACAATGTAAGGATTAGCTAGTGTTATTTATGGACTCCAGTAATAATCCAAAGGTTTTGGGCTGCCACACTTGGATTCCAGAATGCTCAGTGTAAAGCCTGTTTTGTCTCTTCTCATGCATATGTCAACGTGTTTTGGGGTGATGAAAGAATTAGTGTCCCTTACATAGAGTGGTTCGATAACACCAAGGATATTGATCGATTGATGGAATAATATAATGTGTTGTTTTTGCATGTCGCAAACTCCTACGGTGGCTCAGGTTCATCTTATATGAGTTGGTGCATATTTTTTATCTGCTCTTCAAAATACATTTGAAGTTGTTTCAGACCATAGGTTTTACCTGTTTTAGACCATTGATCCTCCTGATTTGGTATGACTTTACTTTCTAACCAGCTTCAGAGCACGTACATCATGTGTCGAGTCTCCATGTTGTTGGAGGAATCATATTGTATTGATCTTTGTTTTCCTTGAAAAATTCTTGCCACTGAGGTCGCTTATCCTTCCACACAACAGAATTGTATCTTAGTTCATGAATATAGTTCAAAAATAGATTTTAGATGTTTTAGACGGTAGGTTTTACCTACTTTAGCCAATTGATCCTCATGGTTTGGTATGCCTTCATTTATCAGCTTTGGAGCACCTACATCAGTGTAGGGTCTCAATGTTGTTCAAGGAATCATATTAATCTTTGTTTTTCTTTAAAAAATGTATAGTAAATGAACCAAAAAATTAGCACTTTGTGTTTAACCTTTTGCTATTGTGATAGCAGCTTCCTATCTTTTTTCACGGGTTTCTTCATCGTTTGCTTCTAACATGCAAACGAGGTTAGCCTCTTACCTTGTTGCCTTTTATGTTTCTCTATGCAGCCTGTACTCAAGAAGTGAAATGATATATGCCACTCCTGTTTATGGACCATGTAGCAAAAATTTACATATTGCTAGATGAAAGTGCTTCTCAGTAGCAGTTAATAGGTGTCCTCTGCATGCTAACTGTAACCATATGTGGTAATGAGAGAAAGGGCGAAATGAGCCTCCCTCTCTATCTAGATTGTTGTCAATTGTATCTTACACACCAGATGTAATATATATATTTGTGTCACATCACTCTCATTTAGTTTTCAATTCAATGAATAAACCAATTGTTTCCATACTCTCTTCGTGGGCGCGCGCAAGGGCGCGCGGTTTATACTAGTCTGCATACATTGTGCAAAGGTTTGCACCTATTCTGTAAGTCGAGCCACCGATGTTGTCACTAGATAGTAGATAGCTCGATGTCGCTTCCACTATATCCCTGCGCACCACCTCAGTTCCTTCAGCACGAGTTGATTCGAGATATACATAGGTCCCTCGTGCCTTGGATTCAACAATCGCAACCAAGAGATCCATATAGTTAGTTCACCTAGAACAATCGCAACCAAGAGATCCATATAGTTAGTTCACCTAGAAATCATCCCAAATTAATGGCCTAGATAATCGACCTTTTGCTAGTTGAGCACTTGTATGACATGTACATGCCATCTCTTCTCTATTGTCCTTATGTCTTTCTCAACTTAACTGGTGGACTAATCACATTCCATCTCACGTGAAACTTTCATTGACCCATCTAAAGTCATCACTCAATTACCGAACTAAAACTAAAACTAATCCCCTTTAATGTAATGCAATTTTGTGCCAGCAGCCAACCGGATCAATCTGAACTATCTGGTGCTAGCTTCTACAAGTATGCATCACATCTATATAGGTCACCCCACTTTATAGTACGGTCAAAGAACAAAATAATAACATAAACTACTTTAAGTGTCTCTCAACACCAAATGACACTTAAACTATTAGTTCGTCCCTTCATTGTATCTTTTAGCAAATAACCTAAGGCTATCATTAGGGGGGCATGAAAACCATAGGAACCCAGTTCGACACTTAAACTATTAGTTCATCCCTTCATTATAATATGCATCATTGTGACCTCACTAAGAAATACTGCTACAAAAATGATTTTGTCATAACTAATCACCAATTAGGGATCTAGATGCGTTCACACTCCTTTTCATTTCTTATAATGATGTTTTATTCCCTATTCTTTGCTCTTTGGCATGGTTTTTTTTGGGCTATTGCGTTTCTGCTAAGCCTGGGTAAAAAAACCCGATACCCGAACCTGGACCTGAATTACCCGAACCCGGATCCGAATTACCCGAACCCGAGGTACCCGATCCTAAATTCGGATAGTGATTTTGATTACCCGAAATTAGTTTGGGTAATATCCTCTGGTACCCAAACTACCCGAACTACCCAAAGTTTTGTATGTGTTTTTGTATTTATGATGTGTTGTTAGTTGAACACTTGAACATATCACTTTATTAAAATATAATTCTCTATTTTTTTGAACAAATAACTATAATAAATGATTCTCTAAAAATTGTTGGTAAAATTCTATACAGTTGTTGCTGAAATTATGTATAATGCTACCAAAATTTTATTTAGTTTGTTGATTTTTGTAAATTCGGGTATATCGGGTAATACCCAAACCTGAACCCGAATTATCGGATACCCGAAATTTCGGGTAGTGTTTTTTCGGAGCTAATATTGGGTAGCAATTTTCATTACCCGAACTTTGAATTACCCGACTCGAAAAAAAAAAACGAGTAACCCGAACGCCCAGGCTTAGTTTCTGCCCTGTTTTGAATTCTAATTGTGAGTTTACCCTCACTTCTTTCACTTTGTATTTTTACTCCCTCTTTTCAAAAACAAAGACTCCGTTTACCCCTGTTCCTAACGTTGTTACCTGCATCCGGAATACTATTGCGTTTTCCCTTGTTTTGAACCCTAATTGTGATTTTATCCCCACTGTCTTAAAATAATGTATCTAAATATTGGTTAAAATGATGTGTTTAAATATATATCTCAAAAGAGGGGTAAATTCACAATGCATTAAGATAAGTAGAAGCAATTTCGCATGGGAAAACTTGTCCTTAATCAGTCCATTTGACACTGTTACCTAATGTTCACGGAGTAGGGATAATTAAACTTAGGCTTCGTTTTCAAAAAATAGGGGTAACATCACAACGATGACAAAAGCAGAGGTAAAATCACAATTGGACATCAAAGTAGGGGCAAGAACGTAATATCCCCATTTTTTTGTTAGGGATTGGTTGAGCAATTTCTTTGTTTAATATCAACCTCTTCTTTCCATTTACATGTTCAACTAAACTAACCAAATCTTGGCATCATGCTTGAACAAATGTCATCTCCATGGAGAGTAATGTGAAAATAAAGTAGTATCATATCAATAAAATGGAAGAGCCAATGTTTGCTTATCAAACCATGCTTGAGCGAATGTCCAAGATGTCATATATATTTTCTAAAAAGACACTCAGGCGGCTTTGTTGGCTACCAAAAGTTGCCATACCAATCAGGCTCTATCGTTTTTTTGTTATGTTTATTAGATATAAAATATTTTTTTTCATATTGCAACAACGCACAAGGCAAAATTATCTCTACCCATTTTTACGTCCAATTGTCCTATTTTATTTGCTAAGTTCTGGCTAGCTACGAATCCAAATCTAAATAGATCTCTCTGATCCTAAGTAAGGGTCTGCTTGGATCCATACCTCTAAACTTTAGAGCACTTTAGTTTACTTTTTATCTCTAAAGCTCTAATATGAGGTTGACTAATGTTTAGAGCTAATTTTAGACCATATGTTTGGAGCTTTAGCTCTAAAGTTTAGAGGGGAGGATAAGCCGAATAGGAATCTTAATTAAATAGAAAACTAATCTGAATAGATCTTCGATCTTAAATAAGTTCAAATGGAATCCTAATCAAATAATATCTCTAATAAACTATGAAGAGTTTTTTTTGGTTTATCTCTTCTTTAACTGTTTTGTGTTTTCTTCCAATTGCATGTCGGGTCCTGTAAGTTTGACCTTTGTTTTCTTTTTGTTCGATTTTGGTTCGGTTGCTTTTACCGAATGTCTTCCGTCATTATTTGCCTCCATTTTTTTACCATTTTTTTCTTTATTTTAGATAAATATAAAAACTAATAATAAGTAAATATTATGATACTTGTGCACTCGATGTGTTATTACCAATATTAGCTTATATATTACAGATGCTATAGTTATCTTAAAATAAGCTATAGATTTTAAAAAAATCATCGAAAGGATGAAACTAATAGCTTTTTCTCTCTTACAACGGACAAACGTATTTGCTAGTTACTAATAAATAACTAAAAACAAGCTATACACGGTCTACGTTTCGAACATCTAGATAATTCGAGGGACAACTATGTTTAAAATAGCAGCAAATTAGACCCATTTGATAAAGCTCATACTAGATCCAGCTTCTCTGATGTGTTCATTGTTCATGCATTGTTTACTCTCTCTCTCTCCATAGAGCTAGTAAAAGAAGAAACCAGGGCTGTGTTTAGATCCTGTAAATGGAGTGAAAAAAATCATGTAGCACTTGTCACGTCACACTGTAGCAATTTTGTTTTTATTTGGTAATAATTATCCAAACATTGATTAATTATGCTTAAAATGTTTGTCTCGCAAAGTACAACAAAACTGTGTAATTAGTTTTTTATTTCATCTATATTTAGTACTCCATATATGTGTCGGTATTTTGATGTGACGGAGAATAGTAATTTGATGCGATGAAAAGTTGAGCGAACTAAACACACCCCAGGTATTTTCTTCAACTGCTCCCATCAGTTCTGTGATAAAAGGATAGAGGAAAGAGAGAAAAAACTAATGTGAATAGTGAATATATAAGAGAAGTTAGAATTGGTACATAAGTTCTAACTCTAACTCTAACTCTTAAGTATGTAGTGGATGGAGACGGTGCGGTGCCAATGGGTAAGCCAGCAACATGCAAACAGCAGGATTAGGTCGGAGTGTTGCGTCACTTGAGCGGCTGTGCCTGTGCGTGTTCCTATCCTACGTGACTGCTTTGAAGTACTATGCGTGTGGCCAGGGACGCCGGAGCGGCTGCCGCCCATTCTGTCTCCCTATTCTTGGTGCATCTCAATTACTCGATACTAATTGTACTACTTGCCCGCCATGGCATTCTCAGCCATCAACCATTGATTAATCCCAAACCAGTTTGTCCATTTGCTGCAAGCGTGACTCGACACGGGTCCTACTAATGCTGTGTCACTGCAGCCTATAAGAACACACGCATGGCTCGTTGACACGTCGCTTCATCCAACAGGCAACAGCACTACTCACTCATCAGTCACTCTAGCTCCAGCTTATTTTAGCTAGCAGCTCGCACTTGACATTTGCCACGTCCCCAGCATCGATCGATCGAGGTTGTAACTCATGGCAGGAGCAGGAGGCAAGCTGCAGGACAGGCTGCAGGCGGCGGAGGAGGAGGAGGACGTGCGCGTGGGCGTGGACCGTTTCCCCGAGCATCAGCCCATCGGGACGGCGGCGGACGACCTGGGCCGCGACTACATCGAGCCACCGCCGGCGCCGCTGTTCGAGGCGTCGGAGCTGGCGTCGTGGTCGTTCTACCGCGCCGGCATCGCCGAGTTCGTGGCCACGTTCCTGTTCCTCTACGTGACGGTGCTGACGGTGATGGGCGTGAGCAGGTCCCCGTCCAAGTGTGGCACCGTGGGCATCCAGGGCATCGCGTGGGCGTTCGGCGGCATGATCTTCGCGCTGGTCTACTGCACGGCGGGCGTGTCCGGCGGCCACATCAACCCGGCCGTCACCTTCGGGCTCCTCCTCGCCAGGAAGTTGTCGCTGAGCCGGGCGCTCTACTACGTGGTGATGCAGTGCCTGGGCGCCGTGTGCGGCGCCGGCGTCGTCAAGGCGTTCGGGAGCGCGCTGTACGAGTCCGCCGGCGGCGGCGCCAACGCCGTCAGCCCCGGGTACACCAAGGCTGATGGCCTCGGTGCCGAGATCGTCGGCACGTTCGTGCTCGTCTACACCGTCTTCTCTGCCACCGACGCCAAGCGCAGCGCCAGGGACTCCCACGTCCCCGTGCTTGCCCCACTGCCCATCGGCTTCGCCGTCTTCCTCGTCCACCTCGCCACCATCCCCATCACCGGCACCGGCATCAACCCCGCCAGGAGCCTCGGCGCCGCCATCATCTACGACAGCCCGCACGGGTGGCACGGCCACGTAAGTTCATTTGCATGCATCCTGATGGTGCCTAGACAAACACACATATACTGATGCTCTTGCATTGGATTGTGACACAGTGGATCTTCTGGGTGGGCCCGTTCACCGGAGCGGCGCTTGCGGCGTTGTACCACCAGGTCGTCATCCGAGCCATCCCCTTCAAGTCCAGCGCTCACTACTAGTGTGTGTGCCTTGTTGCTCGTCGGCGGCATACACGGATTCTGCTGCCACACCGGCCGCGGCTCAATGGACCAGCACTCCGTACGTCTGTACTATGATATGATGATGATGTGTGTAACCAAACTTGCTCGAATGTGTGGTTAATTTTCGTTTTAAAACTCGTACGTGTTTGCATCCACGGAATGTGTCATCAATGTACAAATCAACTCGTTGTGTTCCAATTGTAATAAGGAACTTGTATAATAATATAATGCTACTCGGCCATATAAGCCCATAATACATCAAGGCCCATATATTTATGAACATTCGCCACCAGTGTTGTGATGGACCGTGGATGTGGAGACAGTTCTAAGCTATGCAGAATCGGGTGTACAAACGTGCTTCCATTGCATCAGAAAATCAGAATTCAGAACGGAGGGTCTGCTTGCCCAGGCCCCACGGTTCAGCGACCCAATGGTTCCCCTCCACGCCTCCACTGCGCTGCGCTGAACCAAAAACCACCAGAACAACTACTTCGTCCCGGTAGACCGCATGATCGCAAAGCAGGAGTCCGGGCCAATGGGAACCATCGATGTCGCAAGATGCGAACTCTGGAACCTTCCCTGCCCCCTTGGCCATCCCCTCCTCCAAGAAAGCCCCCCACCATTTAAACCACCCCACACTTCCGTCGTTGTCAAGGCATTTCTCACAGAGCACCGCTAGAGTCCAAAACCAAAACCCCAATCGCAGAGAAGAGAGAGAGAGAGAGAGAGGTTCATCCATGGCTTCCGCCGTCGCTTCCAAGGGAGGGGAGGTCTCGAAGCCCGTCTTCCTCGTGGACATCTTCGCCTCACCGTCCGCCTCCGGCAAGACCATCGCCTCCGCCCGCCACCTCTTCAGCACCGGAGGCGCGCCGCTACGCAGCTCCGACGACGGCAAGGACGCCGCCGCCACCGACCGTACCCGTGAGCGCGACCTCTCCATCCCCAAGCTCTTCACCGGAGGTACGGCCGCGTTTCCCTTCGCCTTATTTCCTCGAACCGCGTTTCCCCAAGCTCTTCACTGATGATTTGGGGTTTTCTGCAGACCTGCTCCTGGCGCTGGCGGGGGACGGCGGCGCGGCGTCCATGACCGGCTTCTCCACGCGCGGATGGTGGGTCTCCAAGGAGGATGGCGACGCGGTGCAGCTGAAGGTGGCGATGCCGGGGCTGGCGAAGGAGCACGTGAAGATGCAGACGGAGATGGACTACCTGGTGATCAAGGGCGAGGGCGACAAGGACTCCGAGGGCGGCGACGACAAGGGCCCGGCACGGTACACCTACAGCTACCGCATCAGCCTCTCCTCCCATGCTTACAAGATGGACCAGATCAAGGCGGAGATGAAGAACGGCGTGCTCATGGTGACCGTTCCCAAGATCAAGGACGAGGAGCGCAAGGACGTGTTCGAGATCAAGGTCGAGTAGGGGGTCGGGATGGAATCGGTCGTTCCCTGGTTGCAGTCCATATCGTAGTTGCAGTAAGGTAGTCGTCAACTCGTCATAGTAGTGGTAGTAGTTACTTGAGTAGTAGTCGTTTCTGATGCTGAGCAATACTGGCTGCGACGAGAGAGGGCCTTTTGGTGGTGGTGGTGGTGTCTTGTTCCTGATGTGAGGCATGTTTACCTTTCTGTGCGTCTTGCTAAGTTTAGTTTCCTGGATGATGATGATCACTGATGATCTCGTGATGAACTTCAAATGGTAATGGCATCTGCAGTTAATGATCTTCCTGTGATCGTGTTCTTGTGTCTCCTTTTGTCTTTATGAAATTGCTTTTATTGTTGGCTACATTCGAACTGATGATCTTTGTGAAACGTCATTTGGTCAAAATCAACCCCGCTGTTTCATGGATGGGTGATACTGATTATCTCCTTTCAGATCGAACTTTAGTACTCTTGGTTAAATAGTCACCTAGTTACCGCTTATAGGGATTGTTGACACCGTTTTTCGGCATGTATCAAATGAGCTAAGACTTGCATTGATCGGTAGCTGTTTTCTATCAGCATCGGCAGGTTATCGGTTAACGTTACCGATGAGAATGAATTCTGCAAATGAAGTTTGTTGCCGATGGAAGCTGAACAACAGCAGAATGGTTGCCGATAAGGATATTGCCGATAAGGATGTTGCCGATGGGAGTGAAGAATGGCCGATTAGGATATTACCGATAAAGAGATGATGCCGATGAGCACAGGATGACGTGGCGGTTGACGTCAGCAAGTATTGCCGATGGCAATAGAAGGAAGTTGCGGATTGAAGAGTCTGCCGATGGAAAGTTTCATCGAAGAAAAGACATAAGGAAACTGGTGATCTTATACCAATATTATTATAGAAGTTTGAGTCCGACTCTTGCATGAGTCATTTATTTTCCTTAAAAATAGAGATGTTTGTTTAGAAAAATATTATTGTTATTTGGGTCCGACTCCTACGCGGGTCAGTTGTTTCCTTAAAAATAGAGTTTTGTTTAGGAAAGGTACGAGTCGTGTCTGTCTACAACTCCTTTTGCTGGAGTATAAATATGTACCTAAGGGTCATGAGAAAAAAAATCAATCATACATCAAACAAATCTATTACTCTTATTTACTTTTACTGTAATTTACCCTTTTTATTGCATTAGTCTTAGTTTATCTACGAGTTCTGAAGCTTCGACGGACTGCATCTCCTTGATCTCCGTCAAACTCTTGCAAGTTCCGCGTGGGAGTAGTCTGAGCCTTGACATCCGGGCGCATCGCTGTTGTCTCGTTCAGCTCTGCTCTAGTTATCCTGATCAAGTCTGAATCTTGACATCTGGGCGTATCACCGTTGTCTTGTTCAGATCTTGTTCTAGTTATCGTCCTTGTCGATTAATTGGTCAAATCGACTCGCACACCTTTGGATATCGAATTCGGGTAATAGCCCGAGGTGTTCGCAGATCCTGACGCTTTTTGTGTCAACACCTCTTTTAGCACACCCGGTGGGACTCATTATATATCTATCATGGGTGATCATACTGACGTCAACTAGAGGAACGTCATTGAAGTCTTCGAGGCCGATCTAAAAGATGATCAGAAGCTGGCTATGGAGCGGGCTATAGAGGAGTACAAGCAATTGTATCTGAAGTCCTTCAGCCTAAGTAGGAGTGGCGAAGGCATCTAGAAGCAAGATCCGCCGTTGCCACGGTAGGTCACGTTTGATGCCAATCCTGGTAAGTTGCAAGAGATGGTTAATTCTGCCTTAAATCAAACATTAATTAGCCACTCCAATGTGATGTCCAATACGGTGTACAATGCTGTTATGCAATCTTTCAAAGAAGGACAAGCACCCCGGTATGTTGGTCCAGCGTATCATCAACCTAGATCGGCATCTATAAGCCCATCGGCAGCCCCAATGGCGTCTTCCACTCCCGTGGATCCGTCTGCCGATGTGGCTACACCACCAAGGCCAAGTCCTGAAAGCATCACCAAGCTTAGTGTAGATCCAGTGGCGTCGGTAATGTTGGGACCCGCTATCCAGAATCATCCAGCTCCTGCCAACTGGTGGGGTTACGGTATGCCTTCAAATCCATCTGCTGGTTCCAATCTGGTGCAGGGAGACAGTTCAGCTTGGAAGGGCTCCATGGCATCGGCAATGCAATCACAGCCGATGATTCCTATGATGCATTACTCTACGTCTTCTCCAACTGTACAAGTGCCATCAGAAGATTTCCAGGTGGTGATTCCTAAAGTACCTCTGATGCCACTGTCGGCAAATTCTGTGCCGATGCAACAAAGCATAGCAACTGGGAGTCAACCTATGCTGACGAATTCTCAAACCGGAGTACTAACACATCAAGGTAACCAATTTGTTGATTGCTCCAAGGTGCAAGAGCAGCAGGCGTCAGTTAGCTATCAGCCATCGGTAAGTCACATGCCGATGATTTATAATCCTGGATGAACCAGTCAGCCGCCGGTTCAACAGCCTGGCGTACTGATGTATCAGTATGGGAATCCAACAAACATTCAGAGTGGAGCATCGGTACAACAACCGATGAATATGACACCACAACATAATCCAGTGAATGTGCAAAGTTATCCATTGGTGAGTCATCCGATGCATAGCGTCCAAATGACTGGTGCTGCGCCCATGCCAATTACTCTGAATCATCTTCCACTAAGATCTGAAGGGGCGCATTAGCCGGCTCCACCAGTCAATAATCAGCCAATGAGTCGGCAAGATCAGGATGCATATTGGACCGATAGGATTGCCGAAGTGATGAAAGAACAATTCGGCATTAAGCCCAAGGTTAATACATACTCTTATCGGACGCCATATTCTCCATCGTATGACTTAATTCCTCTCCCGAATCGGTACAAGGTGCCTGATTTTACCAAATTCTCTGGCCAAGATGACACGTCAACGATGGAGCACATCAACCGCTTCATTATCCAGTCTGGAGAAGCTGCCAACAGGGAAGAGCTGAGAGTGAGATTATTCTCACCGTCCTTGTCTGGACCGGCATTCACATGGTTTATATCACTGCCTCCAAACTCTGTAATCACATGGGCCGATCTGGAGAGACAGTTTCATAAATACTTCTTCGCTGGCATACATGAGAAGAAGATTACCGATTTGGTTAAGCTGAGGCAACGTAATGACGAATCGGTGGAAAACTTTGTCCAGAGACTGCGAGACACGAAGAATAAGTGCTACAACTTGGTGCTTGATGATCGGCAATTGGCAGATTTGGTCTTCCAAGGATTGCTGCCGCACATCAAAGATAAGTATGCGTCTCAAGAGTTTGAAAGTCCAAGCCACCTTGTGCAGAGAATTGTCGATCAAGACGTCAAGACGTTTGAGCTTAGAAAGACTTGGAATAAGAAGGTGACCTTCATTGAGCAAGAAGAGGATTCCGATGAAGAGCTAAGCATCGACGCTGCCGAATGGGTGAAGGATAAGAAATCTGTGTCTTGTCCGTTCGGCCAGAAGGAAGCTGAAAGGTTCACCTTTGATATCACCAAGGCCGATAGGATGTTTGACTTATTACTTCAAGAAGGGCGGATCAAGTTGGCGCCTAACCAAGTAATTCCATCGGCCGAAGAGCTCAGAAAGATTAGGTATTGCAAGTGGCACAATGCAACTTCGCACAGTATCAATGACTGCAAAGTGTTTAGGCAGCAGTTGCAGTCAGAAATTGAATCTGGACGAATTAAATTTGAAAATTCTAAAGCCCAGAAACCGATGAAGATTGATCAACACCCGTTTCCAAATAATATGGTAGAAATTGGTGGAAAAACTAAAGTACTGACATCGAAAGCTGCCAGGAGGGATACATCGGTAGATCCTGACCATCAAGTAGCTGAGCGTGATGAGAGGAGGTTTACCGATGACAGAAAGGGCAAGAAAGTTGCCGATGAAGGTAGCAATGCCAAGAGGGCCCTGGTGTTATAATCACGCATAAGCAGCCAAGGCAAGAGTATCGGCAATCACAGGAGGAGCGACATCGGCAGGAAGAAGAAGAGCATCAAGAGTGGCTTCGGCATAAGGACCACTGGAAGTGTCCTTTCTTCGTTCACTGCTGGGAAGAGGGCATCAAGCTACCTACTGCCGATAATTGTCCTGAATGCAATGGGTATTACCTTGCCGATGGCTCAGAAAAGAATCCTTGTTTTGACGATCGGACATCCAAGTATGCAGGGCCGCTCAGAGAGAGGAAATCGGCACATGACCGGCTGGGAGGCAAGCTCAGCTCACATGATAGACTTGGCAGGCGCGTTAGTCAGGAAAAGCTGGACGAGATGGCCAATGCAAGAGTGCCCGACGAAGAAATATTCTCCAAAGATCCAAACATAAGGAGTGGTGCCGACGCAAGCGGCAGGAGACAACACCATCCTGTTTGGAAAACCAACCTTCCCCAATGGTGCCCTAAGGGTCTGACGAAGACTCGGAAAAGGAGAATCCAGCGCGAATGCCAAAGTGACTTGTGTGACAGTGAAAATCCTTCAAGGGAAAAGCAGTGGAGGCCAAAGCACAAGGATAGAGATCCATCGGCAGAAATCAATATGGTCGTCATATTGCCGATGGAGTTCATGGCACCTGTCAGCGACGAAGAAGAGGCTGCAGAAATGGCACAATTGGTGTTGGATCCAATGGTGGCTGTCTTTGAGAAACCTACCGATGATGAAAGGCAGCATCTAAGGGCTCTGTTTGTTAAGGGCAAAATGGATGGACAGCCTGTAACAAAAATGCTGGTGGACGGTGGGGCGTCAATCAATATAATGTCATATGTCATGTTCAGGAAACTTGGGAAAGGTGACCAAGACTTAGTCAAGACAGACATGAAGCTTAAAGATTTTGAAGGCAATGTGTCACCAGCTATGGGAGCCGTATATGTTGAATTAACCATCGGCAGTAAAACTTTGCCGACAACGTTTTTCGTGATCAGTGGCAAAGGCACCTACAACTTGCTCCTAGGAAGGGATTGGATCCATGCTAATTGTTGTATTCCTTCTACAATGCACCAAAGCCTTGTGCAATGGGTTGGAGACGAGATTGAAGTCGTCCGGAGTGAAACTCCGTCAATCGTTGCATCGGCAGAATCGGACACTTATGAGCAAACCAGATGCATATCAGGTAAAGCTTGGGACACAGAATTCCTCAAAGTTACCGATTACTGTATTACACCGATCCAAGCAGTCGGTCCCGAAGAAGAGTTTTAATGGATCGATTCGCCGATGATGGAAAACTGGGACAGGGGTTCACATCGGCCGATGATTTATTAGAAGTAGATATCGGCGATGGTAGTAAGCATAAGCCTACTTTTATTAGTACTGGGTTGGGTTCCCAATGTAAGCAGCAATTGATTGACTTATTGAAAGAATATAAAGATTGTTTCGCTTGGGATTATACAGAGATGCCTGGTTTAGACCGATCAATAATCAAACATCGGTTGCCTATTAAGTCTGGTTTCCAGCCACATCGACAACCTGCGCACCGATGCAACCCCACTATTTTACCCAATATTAAGACTGAAATTACGAAGTTAATTGAAGCTGGGTTTATTCGGCAATGTCGATATGCCGAATGGATTTCTAATGTGGTTCTTGTGTATAAGAAAAATGGAAAATTACGTGTTTGCATTGATTTCAGGAATATCAATAAGGCTACGCCGATGGATGGTTATCCGATGCCTGTTGCCGATCTGCTGGTTGATGCTGCCGCTGGACATCAAATCATTAGCTTCATGGATGGTAATGTTGGATATAATCAGATATTCATGGCTGAAGAAGACATATCCAAAACTGTTTTTAGATGTCCAGGTCATGTCGGTTTATTTGAATGGGTTGTGATGACTTTTGGCTTGAAGAATGCCGGCGCTACTTATCAGAGAGCAATGAATTTTATCTTTCATAAGTACATCGGCACGATAGTCGAAATCTATATTGATGATGTGGTGGTTAAATCCAGAAGTTTTGAGAAGCATCTTGCCGATTTGCGAAAAATCCTGGAATGCACGAAGGAGCATGGGTTGAAGATGAATCCTAACAAATGTGCATTTGGTGTATCAGCAGGTCAGTTTTTGGGTTTTATGGTACATCAGAGAGGCATCGAGATCGGCAGAAAATCTATTGATGCAATTAACAAAGTAGTTGCCCCTACAAACAAGACTGAGTTGCAATCCTTGATCGGCAAGATTAATTTCATTAAAAGATTTATTTCCAACTTATCTGGTAAGATTAAATCTTTTAGTCCATTGTTGAAGCTGAGAGCCGATCAAGAGTTTGCATGGAAAGAGGAATAACAGTTAGCCTTGGAGGAGATTAAGAGATATTTGGTAAACCCTCCAGTCTTGGTTCCACCTCAACACGGAAAGTCTTTTAAGTTATATTTGTCTGCCGATGATGGTGTTATCGGGCCAACCTTAATTCAAGAATTTGAAGGGAAAGAACGTGTGATATATTATTTGAGCAGAAGGTTGGTAGATGCTGAAACAAGGTATTCGGCCATTGAAAGATTATGCTTATGTTTATATTTCTCTTGCATAAAATTAAAGCATTATTTATTGTCGGCCGAATGTACTGTTATATGTAAAGATGATGTGGTTAAGTATATGCTGTCGATGCCTATATTAAATGGGAGACTCGGCAAATGGATTCTAGCACTTTCAGAGTTTGATCTGAAGTATGAATCGGTGAAGGCAGTTAAGGGTCAAGTGATGACCGATTTTATTACTCAGCATTGCAATGTGGTAAGCTCTGTAGAGATTGCTCCTTGGACTTTGTTCTTTGACGGGTCTACGTACAAAGAAGGGGCAGGTATCGGTGTTCTCTTTAATTTCACCCCGAGGATGGAAATATGAAATTTCGTTGTCGATTGTTGCTACATCAACAAACAATCAGGCCGAATATCAGGCTTTAATAAAAGGGTTGGAATTACTCAGGGAAGTGCGTGCCGATGCCGTTGAAATCTTTGGCGAATCTATGTTGGTGATCAATCAATTGATTGGGGTATATGAATGCCGAAGTGAAGTGTTGATTGCACACCATGAGAAATGTCTGCAGTTATTAAAAGAATTCAAAGAGTACCGCCTTGAGCATATTCTCAGGTTGCATAATGAAGAGGCTAACCGGTTAGCATAGAACGCTTCAGGATATCAGCCGATTCAAGAAGTCATGACATCGGTGATGGTTGCCGATGACTGGAGAAAAGAAATTGCCGATTACTTAAGAGATCCGTCTAAGAAGGTTGAAAGACGTCTAAGGTTCCAAGCTACCAAGTATGTGCTCCTTGACAATGAATTGTATTATCGGACAATTGATGAAGTTTTGCTCAGATGCCTTAGTAGAGAAGAGTCAAAAGAGTTGATGGGCGAGATCCATGAGGGTGTGTGTGGAGCACATCAATCAACATTCAAGATGAAGTGGATGATTAGGCAGAATGGATATTATTGGCCAACAATTCTTGAAGATTGCTTCAACTATTTTAAAGGGTGCCAGGATTGTCAGAAGTTTGGTAATGTCCAGAGGGCATCTGCATCGACAATGAATCCTATAATCAAGCCTTGGCCGTTTAGGGGATGGGCTATTGATCTCATTGGCCAGATTTATCCACCGTCAAGTAAGGGGCATAAGTTTATACTCGTTGCTACCGATTACTTCACAAAATGGGTTGAGGCGATTCCTTTGAAGAAGGTAACATCGACAAACATGGTAGATTTTGTAAAAGAACATATTGTTTTACCGATTCGGTATTCCTCAAACTATTACTACCGATCAAGGAACCATGTTCACATCGGGGGAGTTTGATGAGTTTGCTGCTGGTATGGGGTTCAAGGTATTGAATTCTTCTCCTTATTATGCCCAAGCTAACGGTCAGGCTGAGACGACTAATAAAGGAGTTATTAAGCTTATCAAACGCAAGATTGAAGAAAACCCTAAAAGGTGGCATATAGTGTTAAATGAAGCCCTATGGTCATATCGGATGGCGTGTCATGGTGCAACCAAAGTTTCGCCGTATCAGTTGGTTTATGGACACGATGTTGTCCTACCTTGGGAAGTTAAAACAGGTTCTAGGCGGTTGTTTTCTCAAGATCAATTGACAACCGATGAGTATGATACTCTTATGAAGGATGAGTTAGAAGACTTAGCAAGTCATCGGTTAAGGGCTTTGATCAGCATTGAAGAGAACAAGAAAAGGGTTGCCAGATGGTATGACAAGAAGGTAAAAGTGAAAGAATTTGCCGATGGTGATCTGGTATGGAAATTGATTTTACTGATTGGGACCAAGAGTTCTAAGTTTGGAAAGTGGTCTCCTAATTGGGAGAGTCCGTTTCGGATAAATCAGTCTGTTCCTGACAATGCATATATTTTGGAAACTCTTGAAGGGGTTGCGTTTCCCAGAGCAATCAACGGTAAATACTTGAAGAAATATTACCCTAGTATTTGAGTAGATGCATAAGATACTCGTTGGAATGCCGATGAAAGAAAATTATATGGTGTCGGTAAAAAGTGTATTGACATTATATTACAAGCAAAATCAAGTATCCGTATTACACTTGCTGATACAATAGATTGTGACAAATTATAACAAGGATTGAATAGCTGATATCGCACGTAGGCGAATTTGCTCTATTTCTTCCATCTCCTTGGCATCGTCATCGGCGGATCCTTCTATTGGCTTGATCTTTTTCTTCATCCGAAGGGCTTGACGTGCGTCAGCATCCCTTTCTTGTTGTAGAGCTTGGATAGCATTTGGAAGTTTGGTCTTCTGTTGGTTGGTTGCAATCAAGGCTTCGTCAACCTATTTCAGCTCTGCTAATAGTTGTTCCTTCCTTGCCGATAGATGGGCAATGTCTTTATCAAGCTCCGCGCCAGAAGCTTCTAGGCGACCTATGTTCTTGTGTTTTTCATCGGCAGATCGCTTGAATTGAAGCATTCTCTCTTTAAGTTCTGATTGAGCAGTTCTATCGGCTATACGACGAGAGAGCCTTTGATATTGGAGTTGCTTACTCTCAAGAAACGCTATCTGGAAAAATGTTTCTTCTATATCGGTAGATAGATGGCCTTGAATGTCTTTGAAAGCTATCTTTACTGCAGTGGAGTCTTGGATGAGGTGAGATGTGTCTTGTTGCAGTAAAGATAGCAATGCTTCGAGCTTGAGTTTAACTTCTGCCGATAGAGCTGGAACAGAGCTTTCTTCGTCTTCGTCTTCATCGGGGAGGTTGACGGCAAAAGAAAACAAGCTATTCGCTGGAGCAGAGCCTTCTTCGTCTTCGTTTTCATCGGGAAGGTTGACAGCGAAGGAAAATAAGCTGTCAGGAGAGTCTTGGGCCTGAAAAGAAGGAAATTAGAGTGTGCCGATCACAAGTTTATGTTGCGAGTTCTATGACAGTTGGCTTACCATCTTGAAACGGATCTCTTGCCAGGGACTTGGGAAGGCAGATGGCATGGTGTCATCTTGAAGATCGGCAGCGGTTGCCGATGAACTTGCCTCCGTGGGAGGAGCGGTTGGTGCTGGTGGTGCTGTTGCTGGTGCTGCTTCTGCTGTGGCGGTTGACCTTTGCGGCGATGATGTTGTCCTCTGATCAGGAATTTCATCGGGTGTAGGTGCTGGTATCGATGTCGATGTTGTCTCCGTTGCTGCAGTTGGTTCTTGCGGAGTTGGTATAGTTGCCTGGTCGGGAGTTTCTTCCAAGGGTTGCTCGGGGATGGACACCGATGTCGGCTCTGGAGTTGGTGCATCAATAAGGATTGGTGATGCAACTAGGGTTGATGGCACAGATGGGGTGGCACGCCTCAAGCGTTTCTTCTTTGGGGCAGCAGTTGGTGAGCCAGTGCGTTTCGGTTGCGAAGCTTGGGGGTATCGGCAGCATGAGTTGGAGAAGATTGTACATTCGGAGCAGCTACCGACGACCTCGTTGCCTGTAAAAGATATTTGGTGCAAGTTAAATGAAGTGAATGTTGCCGATGGGAGTTTATAATCGCCATAAGTGAAATAAAAACTTACTGCAAAAGCTCGCGCCAAGATGGCAGCAGCAGCCGATGGAGAAGCAATGGTCTTAGCAGGTGTCGGTTTAGGCTTGAGGGTAACTTTAGGCACCCTTTGAGGTGTGAAGGCAGCCAATATAGGAGCCTTGTTGCCGATGATTGATGTGGGGCTCATTATTCGGAGATGGAAGTGCTTGCTGCTCTTGCTCGTTCGGTGGATTGGATCATCAACCTGTTAAAAAGAAGAAGGTCAGATGCCGATAGTTGAAAATAATGAGAAATGCATTAGAGTCAAGAACTTACTGCATCATCGGGAATGATGTGATCGGTGTCGATCAAATGCCGATAGTAGTGCGATGATTTGGCGAACAGTTGGCTTCTCCATTCTTGCCACCAAGATTTGTATAACTCTATCATAAAAGATGTTGGTGCCCAGGAGGATAGGTCGATGTTTGATGTATCGGCATGGGGAGAAAGGTTGACAATCCTGTTCCAATCCATGGCACTGGAGATAAATTCTCTTGGCTTTATCACATTGGCGAAGCTGAGTTTGATCGGTAATTGGCCGAATGCCAGCTGCCTTGCTGCTGCCGATGGATAATAGAACTCATAAAATGGAGGAGAGTTCTTCCCGGTTCCAAAGATGTTGACTGGAATGACTCGGGGAACAATACTGACCTTCATGATTGTTTCATTCTGTGACACGTTCCAATCAGTAAGGTTGAATAACAACGGGAATTGGTTGTTCTCGTCAACATAAGGCCACCAAAGCCGTTCTGCGACGGGGATTCCATTGTAAAGCTTTTGGAAGAACCTACCAAATTGATCTGCATTGGCATCGGTTCCTGGTAGCACTATGATAGCCTCCCCAAAATTGAGTGGGGGATGGGTTGCCGATTCATCATCATCAAATACATAGTCCTCCGATATATCCCTTGGAAACTGCTGACTGAATAAGTCAAATTGGAGGACCTTGTACATGTGTGCGTTCAACCACATATTTACAAACCACCAAGGACCTCCAAGGTTGTCGATGGACTCGCCTAGCAGTAGCTTCCTGGATACTTGGTGTAGGAGGTGGTATACCGATCCAAGGAGGTATCGGTCGAGAGGAAGTCTTGTTCCATCGGCCAGAAGCTCTGCTACAGGAAGGTACATGGTGGTAGGTCCGACTGTTCTACCACAAAAGATAAAATTTTCCAATCACATATTCAAGAAGGTGGCATGCTCTCTCTGACCTACCGATCCAGTCTTCTGATTCTCTCGGATGTATCCGGTCCAACCGCCGATATTGCGTGTATTCACTTTATATTCAGCTTTCCTACCGAAAAGGTTGGAGGGATCGGCAGAAGAGACATCAAGGCCGGTAAGCATATGCACATCGGCAAGGGTGGGAGTAGCTGGTCCGTGTCTGAACAAGAAGACATTCATTATATCGGACCAGAAATAAGCAGCAGCCATCATCATATTTCCATTCTTTGCCATATCGGCAATAGAAAGTCTTATGCACTGGTCTAGGTTACGTTCTGCCCAGTAAACCTGCTGTGTTCTGATTATCCTGAGATACCAGTTCTTCCATCCCTTGGTGGGTTTAGGCCATGAACGGAAAGCATCTTTCCATAACCCTAGACTAAAGCACTCGGATCTGAAAGGGATGCGGTTGGTCTCCGCATTAATCAGATTGATGGGATCAGGGTTTCCCATTGGACCTAGGCAGTTGAAGTTGGATTGCTCAATGGGGATTACTACCTTGTTGTACATTTCCTAGGTTTCGAAAAAAATCAGAGAAAGAAAGGGAAAAAAGATTACGAAATTGATGAGGAAAAAGAAACTTGCAGGAGATGAAGCGAGTAGGGAGCAGATTTACCTTGGGAACATCGAAGTGGATCGCCATTGAAGCTGGAGGAGTCCTTGCGATTCGTGCTCTGTCGCCATTGCTTGGGTTGCCGGAGGTGTTCTTCAGAGCCGCCGCCGAGGTTGAAGATGAGGGCAGGTGAAAATGAAAACGGGCTCAGCATGAAAAACAGATTGGATGGTGGTAACTTTATAAGCCTGGTCAGGGGTATTTTTGGAGTTTTCTTCGCATTGAACAAGAATATGAAAGGGTATGTAATAGTAATGTGTGGTAATCGAGGAGATATGATTGGGCTTACAACTGTTCACACTGCAGTCGCGGAATTTTGTTGATAAATTACAATTTTTACGCGCGGTAATCGAGGAGGTCATGCAAGTATCTTGGAGGGAAAGGTTACAGTAGAGAAAATTTCGGCGCGTAAAATATTCTACACTCTGAAATTCGGGGGCATGTGTTGACACCGTTTTTCGGCATGTGTCAAATGAGCTAAGACTTGCATTGATCGGTAGCTGTTTTCTATCGGCATCGGCAGGTTATCGGTTAACGTTACCGATGAGAATGAATTCTGCAAATGAAGTTTGTTGTCAATGGAAGCTGAACAACAGCAGAATGGTTGCCGATAAGGATATTGCCGATAAGGATGTTGCCGATGGGAGTGAAGAATGGCCGATTGAGGATATTACCGATAAAGAGATGATGCCGATGAGCACAGGATGACGTGGCGGTTGACGTCAGCAAGGATTGCCGATGACAATAGAAGGAAGTTGCGGATTGAAGAGTCTGTCGATGGAAATTTTCATCGAAGAAAAGACATAAGGAAACTGATGATCTTATACCAATATTATTATAGAAGTTTGAGTCCGACTTTTGCATGAGTCATTTATTTTTTCCTTAAAAATAGAGATGTTTGTTTAGGAAAATATTATTGTTATTTGGGTCCGACTCCTGCGCGGGTCAGTTGTTTCCTTAAAAATAGAGTTTTGTTTAGGAAAGGTACGAGTCGTGTCTGTCTACAACTCCTTTTGCTGGAGTATAAATATGTACCTAAGGGTCACGAGAAAAAAAATCAATCATAGATCAAACAAATCTATTACTCTTATTTACTTTTACTGTCATTTACCCTTTTTATTACATTAGTCTTAGTTTATCTACGAGTTCTTCAAGCTTCGACGGGCTGCATCTCCTTGATCTCCGTCAAACTCTTGCAAGTTCCGCGTGGGAGTAATCTGAGCCTTGACATCCGGGCGCATCGTTGTTGTCTCGTTCAGCTCTGATCTAGTTATCCTGATCAAGTCTGAGTCTTGACATCTGGGCGTATCGCCGTTGTCTTGTTCAGATCTTGTTCTAGTTATCGTCCTTGTCGATTAACTGGTCAAATCGACTGACACACCTTTAGATATCGAATTCGGGTAATAGCCCAAAGTGTTCGCAGATCCTGACGTTTTTTTGTCAACAGGATGTATTCCTGGAGTCTGCTCTTGTGCTCTTGTCGATTATTGTACATCCGCTCAACCAACGCTGGTTTATTTCACACCACTGGTGAGTTCTGCTGTTGCCTTTTACCCCCCATTTTACCACCGTCGCAGAGCGAGTTTCATCTGATGTAATTTGGTTCAGCTGTGATGTGATTTTTTGTTAGATGCAATTAGTTCACGAGTGTTTTTTTTGGTGTCAGAGGCAATAAGATTATATGCAATGTATTTATGTGTTGCTTAGTTCCTCCATTTTGCAAAAAAAATTTTTGTGTTTTGGGCAACTTTTTCGCAAAATGGAAATAAACAGGGGTACCAAATTTTGTAAAAAGTAGCACCCCAAAATATTTTGTATTTGACACCCAACACATCAAAAACTAAAATATTTTACATTGTTTCGCGTGCCAGACCTCTCTTTCCCCCATGTTTTATAAAATATTTCACTGTATCTAAACATGTATGCAAAAATATTTTTGTGTTTTCTATTTTGTGCGCAATTTTTTTTTTTGCAAAAACTTTTCACCTCTTTTCATAATCTAAACGGGACCTTAGTTTCAAGTTTTTTTCTCTGTGCGTGGTGTTTAATTAAGTGCCTCTCACTTGTAGGATGGTTTGAATGTCAATGACCAAAGGCTTGTTCTTAGTATCTCAAAGGTTTATTTTCTTATCTTCAATTGTGGGCTTTCTATATGTCCAGAGGAGTAGAGGACCATTCACGGGAAGTCTGGAGTGATGCCATCTCAAATTTTCATGTCATGCAGCATATGTCTTCTGTTGGCTGCAGGAAGCAAAACGAAAAACTGATGGAAGGAAGAGGCTAAGGTATGAATGAGCATCTTCCAAACATAAACACATTGCATCAGGTACACTGTACCACAACATTTGGAACCTTGACTGCCTACTATTGCCACTCAATATCATTGCCTTCCTTTCGCCTGCTAGATATCCTTTTGTCCTTCAAATTAGTGAGCATGATCGCTAAGCTGTTGCCATATTTTCTGTTGATCAATTTTCAGTTTCAGGAGCTACACTGATGCATTCCTACAGCTGTGGTGTCATTGTTTTCCTTGAAATGTCGGTTCACACAGCAGCGGAGCAGCATGTGGAACCTGAAACTAAAATGGTTGACATAAATTTTGCATAGCCTCATGAGATTACACTGTGTGTCTACCTAAACCTCAAAGTCTGCAGCAATATCAAGGTGAGCACACTCCACATAGTAGGCTGCTGAATGCAATGACAAACAGCCAAGCACACACAGAACTTTGACTATATATCTCAATCATCTAAAGCTTGTCTGACTAAAAAAATTGTATTTGCCTGACATCTCAATTGTTTTTAGGTCCTAATATCAATTGGTAATTATGTAACACCTTAACTGGTATATATGCATGTGCGTGCAATGAATCAAATCTTTAAAAAAATGTTCAGTAGAAGAAAACAGATAGATCGTTTGAACATATAATGGTCAGGCAAAGTCATTTTCTATGGCAATCAGTATACAGTTACTACATGGTGGTACTACAATATGCATGAATTTATTATAATCTGCTTTAGAGATGTTATAGTACATGTTAATCAATAATCTCTTATGAAATATTTGTTATTTAGAATGTTATTAGTTCTAATACCATAAATTTATTAGGCATGACAACATGATTTTTTATGAAGCACTTTAGATGGGATGTCATATTTCAGAGCAAAAATGGGCTTTAGTGTTTGTTGAATAAAAATGCTATAGCAAAATTACGGCGTCCTGAACTGCAGAGTGCAAAAAAATGGATAAAACATTTTTTACATAAAAATAGCACCATGCGTTGTTTTGCCACTACCATTTCAGACATAACCTTTTACATTGTTGCTAATGTGTGTTTTTTTATTTGCCTGGCACACTACTGGTTAGGCTCTACTAACTGGAATTGTTGTGCACTGTCAAGTACTTATGTGATACAATGTCTTATAGCCTACGAGGTAACTACCTTATCCATTTCATAGCGGCGAGTTCAGATGACCTGCAAGGTAAGCCTAGTTACTATGTGATGGATATGTTGTCAGCACAACAATGATATGTTGGAATTCGTTTTCTTATATAGGACCTCAATACATATTTGATAAATCCATCCATTCTTCAGTCCTCTGTAGTGTTTTCCTTAAGCACAGTGATACTTTAATCCAAACATCTTGAGTAGTGGATTAGCTGTACTATTATTGATCGACTCTGTAGAGAAGGTAGTATGGAGAAACTAATGGAGTTCTTGGATGTATGGAGACAAATACTGGTGCTGCAATTGCACTCAATTCTTGACAAAGGTGAAATTATTTGCCTTCACTTTTTATTAGTTTGCATCTTTGGGAATAATTTGAGCTTTGCAATTTGGGAATTAGTCTATGAAATGAATGATGTGTTAACAGAAATTAATAAAAAAATACATTTACTAATTTCAGCAAAGGGACTACCTCTACTGGTTAAACTACATGTCTACATGCCAGTACTTACAGAAGTTCAATTAGGTGGACATATCTGTGACAGAGGCCCTTTTTTAGGTCATTCATGATTATGTAAGTACTTTCTTCGGTCATTCATAATTACATCCTCTTTAGTTAGTAGATTCATATGAATATGTGTGGCATACCATGGAATTAACCATTCCTTCCTACTCTGATATCATTTTATATCAATTAGTACAGTGGTTAGCTCTAAAACTAGGATTATCTGTGGCTTACCATTTTAATGAGAAATATTATTCTATTTACCTACTAAAACATTTTCCTTATGCCAATCCATACAACAACTTGCATGCCCATGCAAACACCAGTCCAGGGAAAAGCTCATCTACAGCGTCCTTGCTGAACGTGGCTATGTGTCTGAACATGCACATCAATGCTCGAATTCGTTCGTCAATGGCGCTGCTCTTTTTGCCACCAAGTGATACTCCTACATATTTAATTTATTTATCGATCTAAAATGCAAGCTGCTCCTAGAATGACATGTTAGTTGAATGGTGAAATTGGTTGATTTAACATTTTCTCAGCTGGATAGATATTACAGGATTTGTCATGCTTCCTTTCTAGAAAGGTTATTTTTGGAGTGCTACTATGGAGAGAATCAACTTTTATGTGTTCATATCTCAGAGAATTTACCTTTTACTACGCTTACCTATGCAGGCCACAAATAATTGATGCATATAAGGTTTAACGGAAAAAAAAATAATGTCAGCTGGCTCTGCCCAGCCTGTGACAATTGCCGTGGGGTTCTTACTAGTTCTTTATGAAGTTGTTTTTTTTTTTTTTAATTTCACCGGGGGAGGCGATCCCCACCTGAATTATATTGATATAGCCCGAAACGGCCAGAAGCATATAAGAGATTACAGGTTGTAAGGACCAAAATTACATAGTCGTGTCGTGTCGCAACTTGTGACCGGCCGGAGGGAGGGGAAACAGGGGTACAGAGGGCAGCAGGAGGTAGGTAGGTTTAGCATTGACGCGCCATGTCGAAGAGGTTACACCAGGTATCAACAACGTGACGCTTCTTGGTCTTGAACCTCAGCCTCCAGAGTTCGGCTGTGGATTTGCACGCTGCAAGGACTGAGTTAGCATTGGTGGATTCACCTCGGAAGACTTTTGCATTCCGGGCCTTCCAGAGGTGCCAGCAGGACAGCGCAATGAACGCCGAGAACTCCTCCGGAGGCACCCCTCCCTGGGGGGGGGCAGGAGGTGAAGGTTGGCCATCCCATGACCGATCATGGCAGGCATGCCAAGCTTTTCCCAGAACATCTTGCCAATGGAGCAGCCACTCGTGATATGCTCCGGCGTTTCAACATCCAACATACAGACCTCACAGGTGTCACATTGCAGCACCTGTTTGCGGGCAAGAACAGAGCGGCATTGTATCCTCCTATGAAGGAGTAGCCACATGAACATGCGAACCCTCGGAGGAGCCGAGCTTTGCCAGACAAAGGTGAACCTTGGGTCGAGCTGAGGTTGGCCTCGAGCCATGAGCATTTTGTAGATAGCTGAGCAGTCTAGGGAGTTGTCAATCTTGCAGAAGGGAGAGGAGCGAGTGTCCGGCGTTGGTGAGAGCTGCGTAGCGGACACAATGCCTTGGACCAGAAGGAGATCCAGCGAAGCTTGGTGAGAGAGCCGGGGCACCAGCAACGAGGACAGACCTTGGTTGAAGACATCAGAGACAGAGGAGTCCTTGAGAGCACAGTGGCTGAAGAGGGCCGGGAACTGATCCGCGAGCGCCTCGTCGCCATTCCAGACGTCCAGCCAGAAGGAGCAGGAAGCACCATCCCCGAGCTGCACCACCGTTACAGCTTGATAGAGTGGCAGCAGAGAGCGAAGCACATTCCAATGGTCACCATGAATGTCACCGTGGAGGGAGGAGAGCGAAGCACGATCCCGCACCCAGAGTGACCACGCCGAGCGATTCGGGCTGTGAAGCTTGTGTATCAGCTTGAGCAAAAGGCAGATATTCATAGTTCCCAAATCCTTGATACCGAGCCCCCCCCCCCCCCCCCCCCTGTTCTTGTGGCGCACAGACCGTGGACCAGGCGATGAGACATTTTGCCGGCGACGAGCGGCCATCCTTGCTTCCAGACCAGAGGAAAGCACGCCTCCTTTTGTCCATCAACTCAATCACAGAGGGCGGCACTTGCAGGGAGCTCATAAGGTAGATCAGCTGACTGTCGAGAACGTAGTTGACAAGCACCGCCCTACCCATGGGGTTTAGGAGTTGTGCCTGCCAGGAACTGAGATACTTGTCAGTTTTTTGAATGTAGGGGGTGAAAGCAGCCAAGCTGAGCTTGTGGATTGACAGTGGCAGACCAAGGTAGGGCTGGGGGAACCCCTCACGACGGCAACCAATAGTCTGGACATAAGCGGCAGTGGATGCCTCTGTTAGGGTTCTAGGATCGTCTAGGAGGTAGATCCAGAGGAGTTTCGAGTAGGTAGATAGGTATGTAGTTCATATGCCATGCACAGAGGGGGAGAGAGAGATAGTATGCAGACCGGACGGGTCGACGGGATGCGGTGCAGTGGCGACGGCGGTTGCGTCGTGGTTCGGGTTGGAGCCGCCGCCCGCCATGTTCGTCGCAGCAGAGTCGGTTGTCGCGTCCGTCGTCATCCGGGTGCTCGCCGGCGTCGATGGGGAATCCCGTCACTGGCAGCGCCCCTCTTCAGATCGGACTTAGGGTTTAGATGTCGGTGGGGAACTGGCAGCGGCTAGGTGAACCTCGTGACTCGTGCCTAGCGCCCCGGCCCCCACCTTGTCTTTATAGCGCTGTGCGACGGGGGCCCACCAACCACAAGGTTGGGCGCCCCCGATCAGGGCGCAGACCTAGGGCCCGTTAGGCCGTTGGGCCTAAACGGTAGGAGATATAATTCCAACACTCTTCCCCTAGATCTCACACAATTCTTTTTATTCTTCAATTCTCATTCGAGTTCAATATTCCAATTCTTTTCAATTCCATCACAGATCAGTATATAGAGCATGTTTCATCGTCACAACAATTCATATCATTAGACTAACAGCTACTACACACCTTTCTATTTTGGAAATAAACATTTCATCATTCTGGGCCCTTCTTGTTGTTCGGGAATCATAGGCTCTCCCTTAAACCCATGCCGGCTATGTGTCCTCTGAACATACTGGGTGGAAGGCCTTTTGTGAGCGGATCCGCTAGCATCTTTTCTGTTCGTATATGCTCAAGATTTATGATATGATCCTGAAGTTTATCTTTCACAACATAGTACTTTATGTCAATGTGTTTGGCAGCACCACTTGACCTATTGTTGTGAGCATATTCTACCGTTGGGTTGTTATCACAATACAACCGCATCGGTCTTTCTATACTTTCAATTATTTTCAATCCGGGTATAAATTTCTTCAACCAATTTACCTGCCCCGAGGCCTCATAACAAGCTACAAACTCGGCATACATTGTCGAGGATGTAGTCACTGTTTGTTTCGAACTTTTCCATGATATCGCTCCTTTAGCGAGAGTAAAGATATATCCCGATGTGTATTTTCTTTCATCTCCAGCATAATCGGAGTCTGAATACTTCTCTATGTGCAGGGAATCAGATTTTTCATATGTTAACATGAGACCTTTCGTACCTTGCAAATAACGCAAGACTTTCTTCACTAATTTCCAATGTTCAATTCTTGGATTCTTTTGATATCTGCCAAGTAACCCGGTAACAAAAGCTATGTCAGGGCGCGTACACGTTTGAGCATATTGCAAACTTCCAATTACCGAAGCATACGGTACCGCTTTCATTTGATCAATTTCATATTGGTTCTTGGGACACTGATGTTCCCCATATTTATCGCCCTTGACAATCGGAGCAGGAGATGGACTACACGCATGCATACTGAATTTCTTCAGAACCTTTTGTATATATGCCTTCTGCGACAATCCCAATACCCCTTTTCTTCTATCTTGATGAATCTCAATTCCCAAGACAAACGAAGCTTCACCGAGATCTTTCATATCAAAGTTCGAGGACAAGAATTTTTTCGTTTCCGATAGCAGATTGACATCACTACTAGCAAGTAAGATATCATCCACATATAGGATCAGGAATATGTATTTCTTATTCTTAAATTTCACATATACACAATTGTCCTCGACATTTTCTTTAAACCCAAAACCCTTTATAGTTTTATCAAACTTCAAGTATCACTGTCTCGAAGCTTGTTTCAAACCATAAATGGATCTTTTCAGACGACATCCCATATTTTCTTTTCCTTTTACGACAAAACCTTTCGGTTGTGCCATATAGACATTTTCATCCAAATCCCCATTTAGGAATGCAGTCTTTACATCCATCTGATGTAATTCTAGATCATAGTGAGCCACAAGTGCCATAATAATTCTGAAAGAATCTTTACAAGAAACTGGGGAAAAAGTTTCATTGTAATCAATCCCTTCTCTTTGGGTAAAACCCTTAGCCACAAGTCGCGCTTTGTGTCTTACAATATTCCCTTGGGAGTCATATTTCGTCTTGTAGACCCATTTAGATCCTACTTTCTTAGCTCCTTTAGGAATGTTTTCTATAACCCAAACCTTATTGGTGTTCATAGATTTCATCTCATCTTCCATGGCCTGAAACCACTTTGATGAGTGTTCGCTTCTCATGGCTTCTTCAAAAGTTATAGGGTCATCTTCCATATGGAATTCTTCAGTTTCATAAATTTCATAATCATCTGGAATTGCTGACCTTCTAGCTCTTTGAGACCTTCTAGGGGCCTCTAGCACTTGGTCCACTATGGGTGGTTGTTGTTCTTCCTCATAAGTGACATTTGGTTCTACAGGCTCCTGATAGACAGGTTCCTCTTGTTCATTTGTTGTCGCTATGGGAGAACTTACAACAGGCGTTGTCACCACAGCGTCCTGTACTGCTGGTGCAACATCGGTAGCAGGTAACGTAAAGAATGGTTCTTCAACCATCGGAGTAGGTACATGTACCCGCTTCTCCTCAAGTCTAATTTCACGTGTTACCTTGCTCCCCCTGATCATGTCATCCTCCAAGAACACAGCGTGTCTTGTTTCAACAAATTTCGTGTATCTATCAGGACAATAGAATCGATATCCTTTCGATCTTTCTGGATAGCCAATGAAATGGCAGCTGACAGTTTTGGAGTCTAACTTTCTAATATTTGGGTTAAAAACCTTTGCCTCAGATGGACAGCCCCACACACGTAAGTGCTTAAGTGAGGGTTCTCTTCCTGTCCATAATTCATACGGTGTTTTCTGCACCGACTTGCTTGGTACTCGATTAAGTATATGAATGGCGGTTTTCAGTGCCTCCATCCATAAACCAACCGGTAGTGTAGAGTAGCTCATCATGCTTCTCACCATATCCATTAGGGTACGGTTTCTTCTTTCAGCCACTCTATTCTGCTGAGGCTCCCCCGGTGTGGAGTATTGAGCAACTATGCCATTTTCTTATAGGAACCTTGCAAAAGGACCTGGAATTTGGCCATACGGGGTATGTCGCCCATAATACTCTCCACCACGGTCTGATCGAACTATCTTTATTTTCAAGTTGTGTTGATTTTCAATTTCGGCTTTAAATATCTTAAATTTATCCAAAGCTTCTGTTCTTTTTTTAATTGGATAAATATATCCATAACGAGAGTAATCATCCGTGAATGTTATGAACGAATCATAACCATCCACGCTTTTCGTTGGGAATGGACCACAAATGTCCGTGTGGATTATTTCTAATACTCTCGTGCTTCGTTTAGCATCTTTATTTATTTTCTTGACATATTTTCCTTTGATGCAATCAACACATTGTTCTAAATCGGAGAATTCTAAGTGCAGAAGAATCGATTGTTTCACTAAGCGTTCTATTCTCCCCCTCGAAATATGGCCCAAACGACAATGCCATAGCTTCGAAGAGACGCTTTCATTTCTCTTCCGCTTCTTGTTCTCATTTGTAGATTGGGAGACATTCAGATCATTACATTCATGATTCACATTCTCAGCAAGAGATAATAAATAAAGCTTGTCTTGTCGGAAGGCAAGACCAACACACTTATCATTATTATCAAATATTTCACATCTGCCATTACCAAAATGACAGTCAAATCCATCATCATCGAGTTTTGAAACACTTATTAAATTCCTACGCAAAGAGGGAACATAGAGTACATTTCTGAGCTTAAGTACAAAGCCATCTTTTAATTCTAAAGCTAGATCGCCAATGGCTTCAACTCCAGCTTGTACTCCATTCGCGACTTTAATCGTTCTTTCTCCTCTTTGCAGGGTTCTCCTCCCACTTAACCCCTGTAAAGAATTCGAAACGTGAATTGTTGCACCTGAATTAATCCACCAAGAGGTGTTCGAATAACATAAAAACAAGGATTCATCTACAAATGTGATAGTATCATCACCTTTCTTCAGTAGCTTTTTCAGGTAGACTGGGCAATCTCTCTTGTAATGCCCTCTCTTGAAGCATTCCTTGCACTGGTCTTTCTCAACATTGCCATATTTTTTGAAGTCCTCATCCTTAGAGTCCTTTTCTTTTTCCTTTTCAATTGCATTTTCGTGTGGTTTGGAGGGAGAGCCTTTATTCCACTGGGGTTTCCCTTGTGGTTTCTTGTAATAATTCTTTCTTTTATTGTCCTTCACAAGATTAGCTGAGTCACCCTGTGAGGACTTAAGTCTCTCTTTCTCCTGAACACACATTGCAATAAGCTTTTCAATGTCCCAGTTTTCAGGCAACATATTATAGTTCACAACAAAGATTTCAAATTCTTTTGGCAGAGAAAGAAAGACCAAGTGAATGAGGAACTTATCATTGATCCCCAAATCCATTGTCTTTAATTTTGCTGTCATTGTGTTCATTTTCAATATGTGCTGACGCACACCACCACCATTGTATTTTTCAAATACAAGTTTATGTATCATAGTACTTGCTGTGGCCTTGGAAGACCCAATAAACTGACTCTTTACCCTTTTGAGGTAGTCAATGGCGGTGATGCATTCTGGGATAGACCCTCGAATTTGGTCTTCAATGGTGGCTTTCGCCACCAACAGGTATTTTTTGTTGGATTGAATCCAACGCCTGTGTTCAATGTCATATTTCATTCTGACTTCAGCAAAGTCACGCTTTCAGGCGTTAAATGCTTCGTCCGTTTCATCAGTTCTCTTCTTCGGTTCCTCTGGAATAGTAGGACACGGTGAAATGATGGCAAGGTCGATCTCTGCCAGTGCAAGTTCCAGTTCGTACTTCTCCCGCCACACCCGGTAGTTAGTACCGTTGAGTGGAGGAATGTTGTTGATATTCACCATTCCTTTAACTCCTGAAATTTGTCCAAAAAAAGTGAGAAACGTTCATCATAAAAATTGCATGCCTTAACTCAACGTTGGCCAAAATTAAAACATACAATTCCTCTATGCAAAAATTTATACATCACCGTTGGGCAGAAGTAAAATAAATGCATAGCAATTCATTATAATAATGTTATTAACAACGTTGGTCAAAAAATAACAGTACTATAATTTCACCAAAATTTCAGAGAATTCATAATTCGCTCAAAATTAAATTATCCTGTTGGTTCAAATTTAATTAAGAGACAATTCAATATTTCTTCGCAGCGGAAACAATAATAAAATTGTTCAACATCTTATTTTCCAGAAGAAATTAATTTATATTATTATTCTCTGAACGAAAAATTATCGTTGGATAAAATTTGTGCAGAGAAAATTTCATCAAAATTCGGTTCAAATTCAAAGTTATTCGTAACTGTTTCGGAGGAAAATAGAATAAATAAATGAAATTGTTCAAAATATTATTTTCCAGAATATTATTATTCATATTATTCTCTGAACATAAAGATATCGTTGGATTAAAATTTATGCAGAGAAATTTCATCAAATTTCAATTCGGAATCATTTAAATTAAAAACTTCATTTTCTGGAAAATAAAATTGAAAATTGTCACTGTTCATTCGCGGGCTTGGTCAAACGAACCGGCCTAGAGGCCAATTCGGCCCAGCCCAACACGCGCTCGGGCTCCCCCCACCCGCCCAGGCCGCAACGTGGGCCTGGGCCGGGAATCCGCCCACCCGCCTGGGCTTAAAGGCGGCCCAGCCGACTGGGAGCTCTGAGGGCCGTCGGATGTAGGGTTAGGAGATCGGATGGCGGAGCGCCGTTTTCGCGGGATCAAAACCCGGCGGCGGCCGAGCTCCCCCAAACCCTAAAACATTTTCTCCTCTTCTCCCCATTCTCTGCGTCGTTCGCTCGCAGGCCGCACGCACGGGGCGCCGCTCCGGCTCCTGCAGGCGGTCGACGACCCGTTCCCACCCGCCGCACGTGCAGAGAGAGACCGGGTGTGGCCGAGGCTCTCTCACGCAGAGACGCGCCGCCGGCAGCCCTCTTGCCGAGAGAGAGAGAGAGAGAGAGCGGCGGCAGAGAGCAACTCGCCGGAGAGGAAGAAGACCGCACCGTCGCGGGACCCTCGCCGGCGCGCGCGTTCGCCCCACGGCTGAGCGCGCCGCCGTCGAGCGGCTCTGTGGTGACGGCGGTTGCGCCGGGGTTCGGGTTGGAGTCGCCGCCCGCCATGTTCGTCGCAGCAGAGTCGGTTGTCGCATCCGTCGTCATCCGGGTGCTCACCGGCGTCGATGGGGAATTCTGTCGCTGGCAGCGCCCCTCTTCAGATCGGACTTAGGGTTTAGATGTCGGTGGGGAACTGGCAGCGGCTAGGTGAACCTCGTGACTCGTGTCTAGCGCCCCGGCCCCCACCTTGTCTTTATAGCGCTGTGCGACGGGGGCCCATCAACCACAAGGTTGGGCGCCCCCGATCAGGGCGTAGACCTAGGGCCCGTTAGGCCGTTGGGCCTAAACGGTAGGAGATCTAATTCCAACAGCCTCGTCCATGTGTATAGGGACCAATGTGCTCTTGGAGAAGTTGATGCGAAGACCAGAGAAGGAGGCAAAGGAGTCCAGCAGGGTTTTGAGGCCAATGGCCGCAGCATGATCACCCTTGGACACAATTAAGGTGTCGTCAGCATATTGCAGAACGGCGCACGGGAGCCCGGCATCGGTTGGATGATGAATGGTTCCATCGGATCGGATCAAACACTGAAGGGTCTCGGCCACCAGCAGGAAGAGGTAGGGGGACAGGGGATCCCCTTGGCGAAGGCCTCGCTTGCAGGAGAACCAGGGACCCGGGCATCCATTCACGAGGACAGCCGATTTGGAGCTTGAGAGAATGGATTTTAGCCGTGCTTATCTTTGGTTACATCTGAAGCAGCTGCGCAGTTCTTGGCTTCTTGCTCAGAAACACCTTTTTATGATTAAGTTTGCTGGAATGTCTATGTCTACTTAATTTGCTTTCCACAGATTGCCTGACGTATGAAGACGCTGGTCAGGTGGTCCATGATGCAGCGTCTCACCTAGTTACTGAGAGCTATATATTGAAATGATAGAAAGCCATTTTTTTGGGAGTTGCCATTGTAGCCTCTACTTCTACTAAGTCGACAGTAAGATGGTTCTCACAATAATAGATGAATAAAATATATACCTTGATGGAAGCATACTGTTATGTTCCCCAGAAAAAATTCCATGGTTTTGTAATTTTTAAACCTGGCACTGTTGCTTACCATCTTTTGTTGGGGAAATTATCAATATGTCTGAATGTAATGCGCAAAGCCCCTTCAACACTTCAATAGTCATTAATAGATCAGTTACATGTAACCACTACCGTAGTTACTCCACTTCTTAGTTTATATAACAGCTAGTTCAGTTCCTACCGAAGATATTCCAGTTTTTAGTTGTTTTTCTAACCAACTTAGTAGACTAAGCAACACTCCATGGCCCTTGTTAGTTTTTAACTGCTAGTTTTTTTCATAACAGTGTCCTATGCATAACTTGCAAGTTTTTCCTAGACACCTTTTTCTTCTGTAGGAAGTAGGCATGTATCCTTGTGTAGGTCCTGCGTTCGAAATTTTGAACTTGGGCGTTTTGGAGCAAAAAAAGGCCTCTAGCAGGATTTGAACACTATATATAAGTTGTGCTATGTAACTGTACCTTTCCAGATACAGGAAAGTGGAAGGGGGCAGCAGAGTGAAATTCGAAACAGGCAACTTGACTCTGGTTCTGTTACCAAGTCTTGTCTGAGCAATATTCTGGAGCTTGAACCAGCCTTCCAACAGAGCAATGGTTCCTCAATGCAAGTATGATTTATTCTGTTCTTCATCCCTTCAATCCACTTTGCTTGAACTATCTCTTTTTTTCTACCGGGATATTTTTCCTTCCTAAACCTGATTCCTTCCTCTTCTCCTCAATATACAGTCTGGGTATCAGGCAAATGACGAGTTCAGCTTGGGATCAGTCGGTGATCCAAACCATTCAGCTATGACTATGCGAGCTCAAAATGGTGACAAACAGATTTTGTATCAGCTTGCATTGCTTCATGGGCTTTTATAGTTGTACAACTAATTAACTCATATTTCTCATCTTGCTGTGGTTATAACTTTGCTAAAAAACAGTCAGAACACGTAATAACTCGTGCCGAATTACTGATGCGTCTCCTACCAATGGTTCAGAGTTGTGATGCCATCCCCAGCACGATGATAGATTATGTTCCATTCCATGAAACCACTAGGCAGTGACAGATTTTGGTGACAATTTGGTTTGCATAGTCTGTCTAAAAACTCCATGCTATTGCTAGACCCTTGGGGCTTGTTCAGCAGCTGAAAAAAAGCCACTGCTGCTGCAGCTATAGACTCAGTAGTTTTTTTTTCCTTTTTTTTTTTTTTTGCCTCTCTCAAATCCGTGGTTCTAACAGCGACCTTTTTTCTGCTGCCGAACAAGGGTTGTATGGATTGATTTCCCAGAACAAGCTCTAAAAGTTTATTATCTTGTTTCACTATTCTATTTTGTTCAGCGCGTGCAAGACTCTCTTGAGTAAATATGATCACATGTATTTGTACTTGATAATCTGTGTATCATTCAGGCTGGTAATAAGCAGTTAAACCAAACGACAACGTGACTTTCAAAAAAAAAAAAACCAAACGACAACGTGTAAGGCATAGTAGTGAAGAAAAAAGATTCCTGGTGGACTGATTCATATTTCATCTATCTGCCACAGTCAAAATTTGAATCTAAAACCAGCTTCCATCGTATCAATGTTAAAACATATCAACCACACAGAATTATTGATTAATCCGCCCCCCCCCCCCCCCCCCCAACCCAAAAAAATGCCATCAACTGGAACCGTCAGCCCCAGCCCCACGTTTCAGCAACTCACTGGCTCCCTGTTGAACCAAAACACCAACAAATCACGGGAACAGCTACTCCGGACGTCGTCCTGGTACACTGCACGAATCGCAAAGCAGTCCGGGCCAACTGGAACCGTCGATGTTGCAAGATGCGCACTCCAGAACCTTCCCTGCCCCCTCGGTCATCCCCTCCCCCAAGCAAATCCCAGCATTTAAACCCCCACACACTTCCGTCGCTGTCAAGGCATTTCTCGCCGCACACCGCTAGAATCCAAAACCAAAACCCCAATCGCAGAGAAAAGAGAGAGAGGTCCATCCATGGCTTCCGCCGTCGCTTCCAAGGGAATCCCGATGGCCGCCCTCTTCAAGGAGCTCTTCGCCTCATCGTCCGCCTCCGGCAAGACCTCCACCCGCCGCCCCTCCATCATCCCCAAGCTCTTCTCCGAGGACTCCAGCGAGGTCTCCAGCGACGAGGACTCCAGCGACGACGAGGACGCCGCCGCCACCCGCCGCAGTGAGCGCAACCTCTCCATCCCCGAGCTCTTCTCTGGAGGTACCACCTCGCGTTAGGCGTTCCCTTCCCCTTATTTCCTAGAACCAGGCTGGTTAGGAAAGCGAAAGAGTACTGATGATGTTGGGGTTTTCTGCAGACGTGCTGGACCTGTTCGACGAGGCGATGAAGCTGCGCCTGCTGCTGGCGCTGATGGAGGACGACGGCGGCGCGGCATCCAGGACCGGCTCCGGCTCCTCCCCGCGCGGGTGGTGGGTCTCGAAGGAGGACGGCGACGCTGTGCAGCTGAAGGTGGCGATGCCGGGCCTGGGGAAGGAGCACGTGAAGATGAAGGCGGAGAAGGACATCCTGGTGATCAAGGGGGAGCGCGACGCCGACAAGGGCTCCGCACGGTACAGCTACCGCATCGGGTTCTCCTCCCAGGCTTTCAAGATGGAGCAGATCAAGGCGGAGATGGAGAACGGCTTGCTCATCCTGACCGTGCCCAAGATCAAGGACGAGGAGCGCAAGGACGTGTTCGAGATCAAGATCGCTTAGGTGGGGTGGGGATCGAATGGGTCCTTCCGGGTCGATCTCCTGGTTGCAGTTCATATCGTAGACTCGTAGTTGCAGTGAGCTAGTCGTACTAGTAGTAGTAGCTTTTGGTGGAGCAGTCGTTTCTGATGCAGAGCAAGGACTTTTGGTGGTGTCTTGTGCCTGTTGTGAGGCAGCCATGTTTATCTTTTCTGTTCAGTCTTGCAAAGTTTAGTTTCCTGGATGGCGATGATCACTGATGATCTCGTGATGAACTTCAAATGGTAATGGCATCTGCAGTTAATGATCGACATCTATTATTGTGTTCTTGTGTATTATTGCATCTACCATCCTTTCTCTGTATGAAGTTGTGCTTATTGTTGGCTAATCCGAATCTGGTGATCTTTGTGAGACGTCAATTTGGTCTAAAAGTAACCCTGCAGTTTCTTGGATGGATCATGCATGACTGATAATCTCGTATCAGAACTTGAGTAGTAGTGAGATAATGTCGGGATGTATTTCTGGTGTCTGTTCTTGTTCGATTCGTGGATTGTTGTTTTTTGGCATTCTTTATCAATTTTTTCTTTAGAATTAACGTCCAATTAACTGATAATCTCGTATCAGAACTTGAGTAGTAGAATTAATCACATCTCTGCATGATGGAATTAACGTCGAATTAATGTACAGTAGATCTGTAGACGTGTAAGTCCTGATCTGTATTTGAACGTGGATTTTTTTTTCATGAGGTTGAACTAAATTATGCGAAATTACTGAGTTTGGAATAAAAGGAAAAAATAGATGTATGAGTTCTCTATGAAAATGAACAGATTCATGTAAAATTCCTGCGTTCCAAACAGATCCTAAAAAATGTGGTCAGAGCTATATGGTAAACTTTCCTGCGGATGCTAGATCGCTCTCACTCACGTGCTAATCAAATTTGCCTTGTTTCTGTTCCTTGTTAAAAAGCTTCATTAGAGAGTTTAGATTAGACAAAAAAAATCATTAGATGAGAGGAACTTCACCGCTTCAAGTGGAGGGGACGAGATAAAATATCAACTCTAACAAGTGTGTTTGCTGTTAACTTTTTATCACCATGAACTCTAATACATATTTTATATTAGCCCAACGTTTAATGATTTTTGTGTTATGGATTTGTATGTCTTTCACTTTTCAGTCTACTTTGTTTTCGTTCGTTTTTTTTTACTATTTCTGTGTTTTACATCCCTCAGTTATAAATAGGTTCTAATTATGATGCTAGCAGATTATAAATAATAAGTCCGTTATGAATACTACAGTACTAGAGTATTTGGCAACTTTGCGTGCAGTATTTGTGGTTGTGTGCACTGTGCAGTATTTGCGTCTTGTGTGCGAGCCAGCGTACAAGATGCCCTCCGTTCCTCTCATCAAGATACCAAAGAAAAAGTTACCCCTTCGTTTGGGAAAACTACAGAGTTGTTGGACCCCATATCTCAGTGGCTTACCAACTTCACTTCGTAGAAACCATGTCCAAAACCTTGCTGGCCTCACTTCACCCGCGTCTCATGTACCGCACGAATCGCAAAGCATGATCCCCCGGACCAGAAGCATCCTCCGGAGCCTTCCATTCCAACCCGGTGCTCATCCCCTCCGCCAAGAAAGCGCAGCAGGCCGCAGCATTTAAGACCCCCCACGCCCCCAGCCCTGTGAAAGCATCTGGCATCGCCCCATCAACTTGTTGCAACTCACACCGCGAGGCAAGCAGCGAGAGAGAGACATCTGCCCATGGCTTTCGCCGCCGTTGCCTCCAAGAGGGCCCCGCTAGCCATGGCCGGCCTCCTCAAGAAGCTCCTCCTCGCCGCGCCGACGCCATCCACCACGAAGGCCGCGCCCGCCGCCGCAGCGCTCCGCCCGGTGTCCGCCGCCGTCGCTGCCCGCCGCCTCTTCAGCACTGGTGGCGCGCCGTTCCGCCGCGACGACTTCGACAGCGACGACGACGACGAGGAGGAGTACACCGGCTACGCCTACGATCGCCTCCGTTCGCGCGGCTTCTCCTCTCTCAGCAGCAGGTACGCACCGTGTGCTGGCCTCTCCGTTTCCGCTTGGCTCGTTGATTTAAACCTCGCGAAAAAGAGGAACACGGAAGCAGATTGCTGAGCGGGTTGGTTTGCGTGATTTGGGGTTTCTGTTTTTTGGCAGACGTGGTGGACCATTTCGGCGGGCCGATGAACGGGAGCCAGCTGCTGGCGCTATGGGTGTCGAAGGAGGACGCCGACGCGGTGAAGCTGAAGGTGGCGATGCCAGGGCTGGGGAAGGAGCACGTGAAGGTGTGGGCTGACCAGGACGACCTGATGATCCGGGGCGAGGGCGACAAGGACACCGAGTACGACGACGACGACGAGGACCCGGCGTGGTACGGCCACGACATCGAGTTCCCGGCGGACACTTTCAAGATGGACCAGATCAAGGTGGTGATGAAGGATGGGATGCTCAAGGTCACCGTGCCCAAGATCAAGCTCGAGGATCGCAAGGACGTGTTCCAGGTCAAGGTCGAGTAGGGCAGGGGCAGGCATGTTTTCCTTTCAGTTCGTCATGTTCTGGTTTCGTGATGGTGACGATCACTGATGATCTTGCTATGAACTTCTGATGAGTAATGGCATTCGCAGTTAATGATTGGGACCCATCTGTTGCTTGTGTTTTTTTGTTCTTGTGGGGTTTTGCATTGCTCTTTGCAATTGAAACTGTGTGTGCTTGTTTTGATCTGACATTGGGATGGTTGGCATGCAGTAGGAATAACTTGGTGTGAAATGCCAATTGGTGCCGTCTTTACCTTTCTCTGTTCATGCTTTTGAGCCTCTTGTTTTGATCTGACTTTGGATGGTTCGCATGCAGTAGTAGTAGTGCCTTGGCGTGAAATGCCAATTGGTGCCATGTTCACCTTTCTTTGTTCATGCTTTTGAGCTTCTTGGAATTTCTTTATCAACTTGAGTAACCTAGTTACTGATGAGTGATGATCAACATCTCTATTGGTGCCTGCCCTTCTGGGCTTTGTGCGGTGTAAATCGTATGTTTATTCTTGGCTGATTTTGAAATTTTGGTTGAGACATGCATGCTGCAGCAACTGACATGAGTGAAATTCCATTGGGGTTCTCACTTCTCAAATTGTAACACGCAACAGATCGCGTCAGGGCTCGCCATGGCCATCTGCTTCTGCTTGATATTTCGCTCTGACGAGGTTTTTTCTATGGTAATGATGACGATAAGAAGTATCACATAGTACTAGAGAGGAACGTTAGTTGTTTATCGGCATCTATGTTCATTCATGTTCTTTTTGGCTAGTTGTATCAACTGCAACCTGGCGCGAAGTGTTAATCCGTGATCTAGGATGCAAAACAGACATCGAGACTCATGGCTTCCAGAAATCCTGCTTGAGAATTTGAAACTGAATGTGATTATCGATCCCCATTTCGCCACTTTGATGATGTTGTGTTACGAAATGCCAATTTGATGCCGTGTTGTGAACGTCTGGCGCAAGAATTTAGATAGGAATCTTTGATATTACAGGATACCGATCGGTACCAACGACTGCATTTCGTACCAAAATGTACTGTCCATCTAAAGAAAGTGCAGGAAACTAGCTCCCAGATCCACTCCCATTACAAAGTGTCGAGAGTACCAGTTCATTTCAGTTCATCCTTCTACTAAAAAAAAGGTGGGCTGAAGATGACTATCACAAGAATAATTAGCAGAAAATGTAAGCTCCCTTGCTAATCAGACTCACACCTATTATGGGCGGAAGTGCACACAATGCCCAATTGCCCATATATGAGTAATAATAAATGTTTGTAAAGCTGCTCCGGTACTTCTATCTCTCTCTGTTTATTACTATCATCTACTTACAAGCAATTGAGATAATTATCCCAATCAAAATCACATGACTTCTCTATAGCCCTATACAGTTGTTTCCACCTCCAGCTGTTCTGGCTTCTGAACAAGCCCGTTAACCATGCCAGAGCTTCAGCCGCAGCTGGACGATGGCGTGCCAACGAATAGTTAGCGCACAATGTCAGCTACACAGAAGTTCTGAACAGTGTGAATTTGTCAGCATGTACCTTGCTACGTGTTTCTTAATTTCTCTCTATGTACACTGAAATCACACCCAGGGATCAGCTAGGATGATGATTAGTTCTGTGGCTCAGATGCTGACAAGAGAATCATCGCTGGCTGGAGACCCTGGTTGACACAGGCAATCAGGAAAAGGGTTCTCATAAAATGCCTCTTCTGACCGAAACCTGTCTTTGCCCTTTGTTCCTGAGACCGGACCTTTTCGTTTCCGTGGAGAGCCTTGTCTGAAGAATAGAACAAGAACAAAGTTATAAGAAACAAACACAGATCAGTGTTTTTAGTTGCCATGCATATCATCAGTTTAATACCTTTTCTGGTGGATGTCTATTATCCTTTGCGATAACCTCTCCCCTTCCTTTAGTGATCCACTAGCGACTTTGTCAAATAAGCGAACTAGTGCTTTCCTGGACCAAGGAAAGAAGATGATGAGATGCAGAACCAAAAAAGTAGAACAAATTGTGAAAATGGTGAGAAGTGAGATGCAGTGGTTGTGATTGTACCTGTCAGGACTGATTGTCTTCCTATGGCCAAGGAAACGCCTATGTCCTGCAACAGCCCGTGCCATGTTCCCCGAATAAGATGGAATAAAGACATCGCTCTCCACTGAAACAATATAATCTAAAGCTGCCATTTGAGCAGCATACTGGTTGAAAGGCCCCAGCTCCTGAGCTGAGGCAAGTTTTTCCTGCAATGGAGCACACGACATGTATAAATGTGGCAACTAAAGAAAACTGTATTAAATGTTACATAATGAAATGATAGCAGTTCTACCTTGTTCATCAGAATAGGGAACCTTGATTGTAAATCAACCATATGAGATTCACCTCCATATATTTCCCCTGCAGCTATGTAGACTGGGGTGCTTGATGGATACCCTAGCCCAGAAAGAAACATGCCGACTTCCTTTGGTGTCAAGGGGCAGTACCCGTGGGATCTTTGTTCTAATGGATCAATCTCCTTCACCTTCCAGTAGGTTGTGTTTTCTCTGTAGATACAGCAGCAGAATTAGATTCAACAGCTGGTAACGTCTAGTGCTGTTAAAATACAAGACAGTGTAAATAAACCCTAAGGCCTTGCCTGATCACTGCAAGTTCTTCTGATTCTGTTTGTGATAAACCATATGTGCAGCCACTAAACGCAAGCATATCCTTCTCATAGCGCAAATGCAAAGCAATATACGGCCCAAATGACCTCATCCTCTCCACCAATAGCTGGAAGAAAATCAGTTCATCTTTGCTTATCTAAACAACACTTGGTATACGTTCCAAGAAAAATAATGATCGAGTATGAGAGAATGATTTACTTTGCCTAGAGCTTCAATTGGGGGAGCAAATCTCAGTGCTTGGAAAAAGGCCCGACAACGAAGCTTCTGAATGTCAGGAGGAAGGTGGTTGTTTGCAAGGCGGGAATCTGACTTAGCAGCACGAATGACCTAGTACAAATCTTCAATCAGTATCACAGTTCCAAACGTTGCATTAGTAATCACTGCTTAGAATTGGCTGGTACGGAAGTGCACAGCAGGTGGTTGAATTCAGACCTGGCGATGGTCCCACAGTGGAGAGATCTCATCCTGGTAATAATCTACTCCAGACCAACTCTTGAAGTACCTGACAGACTTTGGAGCTTTCAACAGCTCCTTTGGCAGTTTTTTCTCAACTTTCACATCATTTGTTAAAGAATTTATGAAGTGTTCTTCATCAAACACATCTGAAAAGTTGCTGATATTGAAAAGTGGTCTCATCAGTCTCAGATCAGTTCATGGAAGGCTGAAAATAAACCCAGCATATGACCTACCTTTTGTCATGCCAAAATGATTTCTTATCAAGCTCTGGAATGATGAGTGTAGCATTAAGTATGCGCGCAACTGCCACCATATCACTGATCTGCCATAAGAATAAGAAATGTTCTAATAAAAAGGAGAGAAACATTCGAGGGATTTTGCGTCTGTAGTGAAATTACCCATGATCATTCATTAGCAACCCAGTAAACAAAGCACAAACATGGGCAGCAGGCCAGCAGTAAATGAACAATAAAGAAACATTCCCCTTTCTATACCCAAACCACATGAAGCTGATGTTAAGAGAATTAGGAAAAGTATCAATGGGCAAAACAAAACAAAAAAGGGTTTCAGTTACCTTACCATAATTAATTAAGGGAACCTAAATAGAAAATAGGAAATTTTCCTAATTCTTTAAAGTCAAGTACAACTAAAACACTACTAGTTAGTTTCAGTTATCTAACAATCTGCATGCACAAGCAGAGTGTAACTGCATTTGGTCTCCCCTAATAAAACAAACAACTTTCTTTATCCTGCTATGAAGAAAAAAACAAGATAATGACTGAACCATGGCATGGATATGACAGAGCACATCCAAACACGTGTCACTTATCAGAATCAGAAACCATCAGCCGAACAAGCGAGCATTTATGACAGAAGCTGTTTTTCGCTGTTTTTCGCTCAGCTTATAAGCCATGGTAAAGTGTTTTTCTCTCATAGCAAAACAGCATCAGCAGGCTTATCAGCCACAGCCGAACAGGCAAGCATGATATTCAATACCAAGCACCAGGAAAAGAAATTTGGAATGGCAAGGAGACAACGTCCACGCACTAACCATTCTAAGGAGTAAGCAGCACTCTATGTCTCTATCTTTATCACAGTTGAGCCATTCAATCTGTGTCGTTGATAACTCACTTAACAAAATACTACTAATGCAACGGCGGAGTAATTGGGAAACAAACAGCTTAGTTTCACAACCACCATATACAGCTTAATCAAGCACATCTGACATCTCTGAGGGTGAGTAGAACATTAGCACCAGAACAGCAACTGCACGTGATTAAAGCACCAAAGGACTGCTCAGTGCCCACAAACAGTGAGAGTTAGGAGAAGCACACTGAGAACACCAAAAATATATATGTGCAAAAAAGCAAAGCTGCTAATGATGGGTGCTCACAAACCGTCAACTCTGATCAAACACCCCACATGCCCGAACGACTTTTTTTTTTAGATATTGGTCCTCCCCACTTAAGTCAACACATCTAGTGCAAATCAAGCAATAGATGTCTTGGGTCACCAGTAAGGCACGTGATAAATTTCTACAAGGACGGTCCAGCTTACCCCAGCGCGCATCTGGTTGAGTCCGCCATTGGTGTGTACGAGCAAGTACCCCCTAGACACCACCGGGCCTGCAATTCAATGAATCACGAGGCGAGAAATCGATGTCGGGGAGACGTGTGCCAATAATGCGCATACCTCTGTACTCCGGTGACGGCGACACGCAGGGAACGAAACGCCGCGCTGGCGCCGGCAGCCACAGCCTCTTCCCCGCCGCGTCGTCGGCCGCGCCGTCCAGCTGTCAAATCTAGAGATTAATCCCGGGGTCATAGGCTCCCGTGAATTCAAAAAACAAAACAAAACATAGAAAGCAACTAGCAGCAAAGCAGCATTCGCGGAGAATCGATCACCTTTCGCGGCGACGCGAGCTGCGGCGGTGCGAACTCCTGCTCCCACCGCAGCTCCTCGATCTCCCGCGGCTGCGAGAGGCGGTAGGGCGCGCCGGAGGAGGCGGAGGGCGCGGCGAGGCCGGAGACGTGGAGGGCGACGGCGAGAAGCGCGGCGGCGGCGGTGACGGTGGCGCCCGCGGCGGCGAGGGAGAGCAGCCACCACCGCAGCGCCGCCCGCCGCGCCGCCGCGCCCGCGCCCGCGGGCCTCACCTTCCGGCGCGCCGGCATCTCATCCGCCTAGGAGAAAACACTCCTCCCCTTCTCACCGGCTCTGGCGATCGATGGCGGCGGCTAATTGGACGCCGGCGCGGCAGTGCGCGGGGTTATTATTCGACTCCGCCTCGACCGGGCGACGGCGGATGGAAAGCCCTTGCCGCGATGCCCTTTTGTTTTCTCTCTCGGCTGGTGATTGCGTGCAGAACCCTCAACGACGCGGTAAAGGGTGGGAGAGGGAGGCAGGAAGGGGTTTATTTGACGGGAAGCGGAGGGGCAATGGCGGCGTTCACCACCTGCCGGTCCGAGGATGCGGCGCGGCGCGGCCTGCCTTGTGCTTCTGCTTCCTGGGGCCGGGAGATAGGGTGCAGGCATGTTCTTCAGGTTGAAGTTTGAAGAGTTTAAGGACATGTTTGGAACGCGGGAATTTTTCCTTTTCCTATGAAATGAAATGATTTCTGTAAAATTTCTGCGCAATTCCTGTGAAATTTCTACGTTCCAAACAGACCCTAAAGGTCCAGGGACTCGAGGCTTCACGATGGTTTAGTCATGTTTAATGTAGATTTTTTGGGTACAATTTAAGAGTTATGCTATTTGTAAATGAAAGATTGAGGGCCTGTTTGGAATGGAGGATTTTTTCTTGTTCCTGTATTTTTTCTGTGAAAATGAACTGATTCTTATGAAATTCCTGTGCAATTCCTGTGAAATTTCTGGGTTCCAAACAGGCCCGGAAGAGTTTAAAGGTCCAGGGATTCGAGGCTTGGCTTCATGGTGGTTTCGTGCAAACGCAAACCAATTAGTCACGTTTAGTGTAGATTTTTTCGGTGCAATTTAAGAGCTATGCTATTTGTAAACTGAAAGGTTGAAGAGTTTAAAGGTCGTGGGATTTGAGGCTTCATGGTGGTTTAGTGTAAGCGTAAACCAATTAGTCACGTTTAGTATAGACTTCTTCGGTGCAATTTAAGAGCTATGCTATTTGTAAACTGAATTTGATACTAGTAATGTGAATGCAAGGGCAACTATCTCATTACATCTTTTAGAGCAGCTTCAAAAATCTCTTTATATCTTTATAAACTTACAAAAATAAGATATATAGATATAGATGTAGATTACAATATCCACATATTAATACAAAAAATAGCAATGCTATCTCCACGTTATTTTGTAATTTTATTTATTATTTTACATTAGTATTAAAATCTCAGCTTACTACTCCACTGGAGGCCGTTTTAATTTGTCTTAAACTTTTTTGTATTTTATTTTTAAAAAAAATACATATATCAAAATGATCGAAATCAATGAAGTATTTCATAAATATATTACAATAAATGTACTACATCAAAATATATTTATTTGCGTACCAATGAATCTTATTTTGATGTTGTTGATCTTTGAATATTTTTTATAAACATGATCAAAATCAAGTTTGACTTAGACCAAACAAAATTAACCTACAATTTAAACATTACATTGTCCTTTTATATTACGCATATAGATTAGTGTAATAGATCGTCTCCTATAAAAAGATTGGATGATTTATTTGATCATGCATATATAATTAAATATTCATCTGTTCCAAATTATAAGACGTTTAACTTTTTTGACACCAAATTTGACCACCCATCTTATTCAAAAATTTGTACAAAATATCACTTCTTTTGTTGTGGCTTGCTTTATTAATAAAAATTATTCAAGAATGACTTAAATTCAACTATTTTGCATACTTTTTTTGAATAAGAAGAGTGGTCAAAGTTGGGCCAAAAAAATCAAACATCTTGTAATTTGGGATGGAGGAAGTAGTATATATGCAGTCATATATGTGTGGACTCTTGAATAGATAAAAGGTGTGCAGTGGAGTTAATGTATGTGGCTTTGTTGCTCTTCAAGGATTGTTATGATAAGTTTACGCGAACAATTTGTTTCAATCTTACAGTGTCTCCAAGATATTGTCAAAAACTCAACTAAATTTATTGATTTAGCTAGTCTGTAAAATAGATCTCACACAAAAGACTAGTCTACTCCAATAAACTCTAAAATTTAGTCTCGATATTAAAAAGTGTCATGTGAACATGCTTGAGAAGCATCCCAACTAAGTCTCAATCACAGGGAAGATGTGCATTGTTGTTGCTTTCTCGTTCATTATGCATGCAACGCGTAGGAAAAAGATGGATGGCAAGCCGCAGAGGAACGTCATGTAATAAATGACTATAAAATTGAGAGTCATTTTCAAGAGCTAATTTCTAGCTAACTAAAATTATACATAGTGTATCTAAGGGCACTCATAATGTAAAACTATATCATAGAGTCCAAAACCATTTATTACCACTTATTTATGACATTTTACTGATGTGACAGTATATTTATTGAAGAAAGATGATTGTCGGTGTTATGACCTAGGGGGTCAAGACCACCAACTAGTAAATTTGTATATTGCGTGTTCCCTCTCCCAGATGTGATGAAAGAAGAACACAAGACTTATCCTGGTTCGGGCAAAGAAGGTCCTACGTCCAGCGGGGAGGATGGATTGTATTATCTTGTACCGAAGTGCTCGTACAGGGGGTACAAGCTAGTTTACACGGAGGTGCTCAGAGTGAGCTGAAGTTTAGGACTAGCAAGGCTATCCTAAGTGGTCGGTTGGTGGATTGCTTGAGGTGTCGATCAAGCCATCGGGTGTGGTGTGTGCGACTTAGCTCTCGGTGTATGCGGGTCAGAGCTGATGTCTCGGCTCGTTGAGAGATCTCTGATGCCCGAATACGTGAGCCGATACGAATGCGCCTGCTGATGCCGATACGAATGCGCATGCCCTTTCTTCTATCCCAGCGTCCCCTTTTATAGATTAAGGGGAGACCTGAGAGTACAGAGGTCATAGACTGTAGAGGCATGAGAGAGATGTCCACGACGCCATGTTTGCGATGAGACGTCGATCGCTGTAGCGGCGTGGCCTTCCCGTCCTTCCGGTGCTCAGGGCATGGTGATAGCAGACTGGACATTGTCGAACGTCATGGCGCAGTACGGTTGGCCTCCTGTAGACGGGTGCAGGCTCCACAGTTGAAACGGGACGGAGCGGATAGGACGGGTCCCATGCTGAAGTGGTTGGAGACGGGGGTCGAGCCCCCTGGTCGAGGGGGGTCGAGGCCAGCGTGACCCTGTCGTATCCCTGAAGACACAGTCGAGGTTCGTCCTGTTCATGGCTCGAGGGGGTGCCTCTGGATTCCGTACTTGCGACGTGGCTACAGCGGCCGCACGGTTGACGAAGGTCCCAGGCATGGGCGGCGAGTTGATGGATTTAACTGTGGTAGTGGGCGCCCATGGCGTTAGGCGGGGGCAGGTAGGCGCATTGGATCCCCTTTACCCCATATCGGGAGCAGGTAAGTCGATCGAGCTTCCTTCTCAGGGGTCGTTCGTTCAACCCTTGTCCGTCATTCGAGGGGTCGAGGCGGAGGTGGAGGGGTCGTTCGACCCCCGTCCGTCAATCGGGGGGTTAAGGCGAGGCGGAGGGGTCGTTCGTTCGACCCCTGTCCGTCGGTCGAGGTAGAGGTGGGGGTAATTCGTTCGACCCCTGTCCGTCAGTCGAGGTAGAGACGGAGGGGGATCCCTTCTACTGTTTTTCCAGTATTGGGTCGGCCCATGACTGGTCGTTGTTGCCTGTGAGGGAGGCCTTTGCGTGATGAGCCTTTTCTCCATTGACTTGAACGGATGATCGGATCCTACCTTAAAAATAATTGTTATGTTAAGCATTAGATTATCACACGTTTAGGGCACCCCTTACCTTTGTACCCGACAATGATGAAAAAATAAGACTTCAAGTCTTATTTAGACTCTAAATCCACAATATTCGAGGTAATAAATAGGTTTAGACTCTGTGATAGAGTCTGCATTGTGAGTGCTAAATGAAAGAGCTAATAGACGGGCCAATTGTTTAGAGAAGTCTTTAACTACTTGTTATCTAACTAGCCCGTCAATCTTTGCTAATTTAAGCTAATTTTGAGTCCAACTTATAACTAGCCTTAGCGATTAAATCAGAAGGCAATTTTGTCTTGTGGATAGTTGGGTTATTGTCTCTATGAAATTAATTGCGGCAATCATTTGCTGTGTTGCGTGGACAAATATTTTGTAACTGATGCCGATGTGCCAATAACTTCTTTTTTTTTCTTAGCATAAGATTCAAGCAAACATTTGGCAAGCCGTAATTTTGACACTTTTATTATTTTCTACCAAAACTTGTCAACCTCTTACACTTACCTTGCGATATCTACGACAAAATGTTACTCCCTCCGTCCTAAATTATAAGACGTTCTAAGAATCTTGGAAAGTCAAACTATCTCAACTTTAATCAAAGTTATATATTAATATAATAACATTTATGATGTCAACAAAGCATTATTAGATCCGTTATGTATTATATTTTCATAACATGTCTATTTAATATTATAAATCTTTATAGTTTTCTCTATAATTATTGGTCAAACTTGAGATGTTTTGACTCTCTAAGATTTTTGGAACGTGTTCCTAGCTTCTACTAATTGCTAAATCTTTATGACGGTAAATTTTGGCCCTAAAACCATATCAAGATTCAAGCGAACTACTCCACCCAGCAGCATTTTCGGCCCCGTGAGGCTTCACTTCACCGTGTGTGATGAATGCCTGCATCCTCTCCCACAGGCGCCGCACTGCGTTTGTTCATCCCGGCCGGGGGCTTGCATGATTGCATCTTTGGTATGGTACCGTCAGCACTCAGCAGAGTCCGTCACCGTATCCTTTCTTCCCTCATCAGCGTATATCGCCGCCGTAGGGGGAACACGTGACAGCCTCTGCCAAAGCACGACCGTTCGGGAACTGTAACCCACTAGCCGTTGCGACTTGCGAGCGCCGGCCGGTGGCAGCGGTCCTTCCCGATCGCCTCCTCCCTCCTCGGGTCCCGTGCGTCCACTTCGGAAAGGGTCGCGATCGCGACGCGAATGGCCGCGTCGGGTGACGCGTGCCGGCGTGGACGGACACGCAACCCCGCCACCCCCGCGCGCTTTTTCGGTTTTCTGTTCCCCTCCCCGGTCCCCGGCCGGGTGGTGGACCCCGACGGGCAGCGGGACCCTCCGCCGCGATCCGATCTGCAGCTTGAAATGAGAAATGGAACTCGAAGCCGACCATGATGCTAGTAATGTGCTAGCTACAGTAGCTGACTAGCTGTAGCTGGTGCCCGGCGGCGGCGGCGGCGGCGCATCAAGGGTGCTGGATACTGAGGCGGGCATGTTTGATTGGAGTGACTAGTGACTAGTGACTACTCCTTTCTTCCTAAATTATAAGACGTTCCAAGAATTTTGGAAAGTCAAACTATCTCAAGTTTAATCAAAGTTATATATCAATATAATAACATTTATGATGTCAACTAAGTATTATTAGATTCATTATTAATTATATTTTCATAACATGTCTATTTATAATTATTGGTCAAACTTGATATACTTTGACTCTCTAAGATTCTTGGAACGTCTTATAATTTGGAACGGAGGGAGTACTAATTAGTCTCAATTAGTCCCAATTTTATCAAACATTTGGACTACTAGAGAGATTAGTAATAACTACTACATAGAAGTCTCAAGAGGTTGCTATTTAAGACTAGTCCCTAGTCCCTTTCAATCTAAATAGGGTCCGAGGATAGCTGGATTTGGCAGCTTGCGTCCTGCCCTTGGCGCGTAGTGGTTCAGGGTTTTTTCGATTCGCTGGCGAGCACTTACATTACAGTAGTGAACACGGAACACGGGAGAATCGGACTTTGGGGCGACCGTCACAAGATTACGGCCGGTGTGTGGTATGTACGGGCCAACTTACGGAGTACAGTACTGTACTTGCACGTGCCAGCTGCTTGCATGCAGCATGCCCGATCGACGAATCCATGATCCACGAGCACGAGAGTTGTGCTCGTTACGCACCACGTGACTGTGTTGGCCTTTGCGTATGCGTCCTCTGACAGTCCGTGATATGCTAAACAAAGAAGTGTAGTGGACACTAGCCCACGGATGGATGCCCGCTGTTTAGATCCTTAGACTGTCCGCTCGCACTGCTATTCCTTTAAATCTATCCTCTATTCATTCTAGTTATGAAAATTCTCTCCTCTACACGTTTCTTCCACACCCATTATCTTTTATATCTCATACACTATACCAACTACCAACAGTAGGGTCCACATATTTATAAATAAAATTTATCTAAATATATCCACGTGAGATATTGTTTTGAAGGATTTATTGAAATGAATCTAATGGTGGAAATAAAATTTAATTTGGTTTTTCGGTTCATGAATTATAGCATTTTTTACGTAATTAAACACGTAGCCCGAGACACTGCCCCTATCCTGTTCATCTCCTGTCCACCGCTGGCCATCCGGCATGCAGTTGGAGTAACGGAGATTCGGCTTTGAGCTTGCATCGTGTAGATGTATACAGCACGCGGTGCGTGTTTTTTTTTAACTCCAGTAACCTATACAGCACAGCGCTGCAGACAGTCTTACGGGGTAACGCTGGTGGTGGATGCCCATACCATGCCATGCCATGCCAGGTGGTGGTCTCCGAGAGTTGTTCGTCCCTGCTTCTACAGTGCCACTGATCATTCGGCGAGCGGTCCGATCCAGGGCGTCGCAGCAAATGCGCGGCCGCCATGTGCGCTGCTCGACAGCCTTTGACGTGGACCACAGCTGTAGCGCTCAGCTCGCCCTTCCACCTGCCGAATGGTACAGTACAGTACTACTACCTGCACTCCAAGGCTCGGCCCTCCGGCAGTCCGTCCGGCTCGGTGCGCGTTCTACAGGCTTTTGTTTCGGAAGGATCGTGCGGATTCCGGCTGCGGATTGTAAACTCGTACAGTACGTACTATACTGCAGTTGGAACGCATGTGGCCAGTTGACTTTGGCCCGGACGTGCATGTCATGCCTTGTCAATTGTCATGGAAGCCTGTACTGCTCTCTCCGAAGACCGAAGGTCCTGCAGGTGCACGTGACATCTCCGTTCGCTGCAGCAGCTGTTTGTAGTTTCTACAGTGCACAAGAGGGAAATAGGCAAATAGCTACAGCCAAGAGACGCAGAGACCAAGGCCGCCTTTGCGCGGAGATTCTAGGAATTCACTGTTATTTTCTGTTTATTGGATTTGACTCTCATCTTTCAGACCTAGTAGGAGATTTATCATCCTTGTATATTAGTGAGAGAGAAGAACAGATGTTGTCTACAGTGAATCTAGAGTGATAGTGGAGTCAGGAGCGGAGCTAGAAAGTTATTCTTTTTAATATTATTAGAGGGGGTCAGCAGTGTTAAATTTTTTAAATTTATTTTAAATTTTATTTTCACTTTTGCATTTTAGTATGAAAACAAAATTGAAATCGAAGAGGTAGAAACAACAACAAAAATAGGATTCAACGGAAAAGTAAAACAGATCATTTCAAACGAAAACATGTCGATAAAACGTGTCGATAAAGGCCAGAATACAAGAAGATAAAACGAAAACATCAACAAAATATACAAAATATGACAGCATGACAATACTGCTAATACATAAATAAGATCCATAAGTATAAGTGTCCAAGAGCACAAGTTCATGACATAGCAAGCCAACCACCAGTGTACATCGGTATGTACATTATTGCCCTACGGGATATCCTATGCATGTGAAAACGGGAAAAAGAAATAAAAAGTAAAAAAAAAGTATAATATTTTGGTCTTGTTTTCAGATTTATACGAAATAAAGGCTTGTTTGGTTCACACTTCCTAAATTAAAGTGAACTAAAATATTTAGTCATCTTTTAGCACCTCTTGAGTGACTAGTATAACTAAAGTGTTTTAGTCACCTTTTCTCGAGTGACTAGTAGAACTAAAGTATTTTAGTCAGTTTATTTAGTATTTTAGTCCCTAAAGTGACTAAGAGCGCGTTTGGTTCATACCCAAACATTATTGCACCGTGCCGCAGTTACTGCGCCGCATTTTTGGCTTCCGTTTGGTTCATAGCGGTAGTTGTGGCATGCCACACCCTCGTCAACGCTAGCTAGGTCAATTTTCACGCCAAAACGTGCTGCAATTGTGGCAGACGAAATGGAAGCCGCACTTTTGACGCCGCCAAGGACTAGGCGCGACAACTTGTGGGTGCCATCCAAACGCTCCTAAAGTTTACTCCCTCTGTCCTCTATTATTCATCGTTTAAGATACAGTGTGGTGTCCCGTAATAACTGTCGCCCACTATCGGTTCCTAGCTGCACACCTACGCACTCAGCCTGCCCAGCTACCGCACTCAACGCCTGTTGTGTGTTGTCCCTTCCCCTCCCCTGCTGCACTGTGAACTATCACTTTGGTAGGGGTTTGCAAGACTTTTGACACTTGTGTTGTTTTGTTGAGTCTACTCCCCAACGACAAATAATTAGAGACAAAGGAGTAGTCTACTTTAGTTTAGGAGATATGAACCAAATATGCCCCAAGTAAAAAAATAATCAAAGTACGAAGACCACCTCCTCAGCTAATTGTTCAAAGCTATTGCTTGATTCTCTATGTTATATATGTATTTTTCTTCTAGACTAGAGAGTAGATACTGGATTAAACGTTGGTTTTGGTTTATTGTATTCATGTTGATGAGATGGATCTCTGCGCGTTTCCAATTTCTAAACATGCATGCTACCGTCCAATACGTTTGAAAATTGCATGCTCCAGTTTGAGGCGGAGATTTGTCTCTCGTTGTCTACACCGCTCATTCGTGATGGCCCTAAGCTTGTGTGCGCGGACGCCGGTGTCCGTCCATTCCCTAAGGCGAAGCTCGCGCATCGCAGCCAGGCCGCGAGTGGCTAATGCAACTATACAGGCGCAAAGGCTCCTCCTCAAGAAGCTGGGAGTCGAGGTCCATGAAGACGAGCCCGATCCGTACATTGAGGAGAAGTTCATTGCCGCGTTTAGAGGAGACATGACGGAGAACAAGCAGCGACGCTTGTAGATCCTCCTCAACGGTCAGTTTGATGTCACGGCCTTGGATCTGAACCTCGAGGACGTGGACGCTAAGTGGGCCTGATTGGGAGTTTAGGCCCTATTTCGTAGCATTAGTTTCAATCATGTAATCGTTCTCGTGTTTGTTGTTGGGTGTAGGTCGGATGACCAGGGTGTTACTAGGCCTGTATTTGTGTAACAAAACTCTTTTTGCTTAATGAAATACAAGCTTAGGCGTGGTCTAAAAAAAATTGCATGCTCCCGTTCAGTGGTTTGACAGTGACAGTACCTCCTCCTACCCATAGTTGTTGATCCCAAAGTTTTCGATTAGGCAGGTGTGGTTGGAGTACACTGACTCATCACTCATGTGATTTCACATCTGGCTTTTTAGTTTCTACGCTATATATACCTCGACAATCGTTTATTTTGGCATCGAGATCAACCAAATTCATCTTATCCATGTGTTACGAACAGTACATCCCGAAGAACTACACATTTGTCAATGATGTAGGTGTATCAGTAAAATGCTAGCTTCAGAGTAGAGCTGCTCTCCATGATGCTCAAAAGTGTTGTTTTTACATTGCTGGACTAAACTATCCTTATAGTATATGTCAAATCTCACCAGGCTTAGCAATTGCCATTGGAACTATGTACTCGATCGGCCATGACCTCGCGTGAAGGTAACTCCACGGCATGCGAAGCCCGATGAATGAATCTTACCGTTCAAGTCACACGACCACCGTGATGACACAACCAGCAGCTGTTATGATTAGCATGTGAGTAACGGAGACGACTACTTTCTGCAGAACACACACGGACTACTCTGGCTATCTAGAACAAAGCCAGGCGTCCAACTTTTTAAGCCGAGAAAGTCGTATATGTCATGTGCAATGCGTCTGCCATCTGAGTGGGCGCCATGATCGATCTATTCCTTGCTTGCTCCGTGGCCGGCGCCTTTAAAAGAAGGACGGGAAACGCTCAGGAACAGTGCTGATTTCGTCACGCGGTGTGCCTCAGTGGCCGTGTCCAGTGTCCTGATGGTTTGGTGGGGGTTGGCCCTGGCTTGCGCGATCGCGCGCGAGGCAGGCGCAATCAACATCAAGGCATCGACCACCAAACCGACACACTCCATGTGTGTGTACATTCTATGGTCCAATTTTTATGGTGGTCTAGATATTGTATGTTTGAATTATAGTAAAAATTTCATACTAATTGAATCGTGTATAAATTAGTTATTGATTTATTTGGATTTAACAAGCATAAACACTAAATAAATTTATAACTATTATACATGATTCAATGAGTATAAAATTTCCTTCCTCTAGTTCTAGATGCTCAGATGGTTGAGACATATGCTTTGAAAGAAGGATTAAGATTAGCGCAACAATTGGGCTGCAACAGATTCATTATACAATCCAATTGTATGGAAGCTGTCCAAACCATACAGGATGGTGATTTTTACGCAATGACATCGGCTCTAATTTTTTATGAATGTTATAATTTGTGGAAGGATTTTGCAGAGATTTCAATTGAACATTGTGAGAGGGAATCCAATCAAGTTGCCCATAAGCTAGCTCGACAAGCGTTTATGTCAAAAGTTTCATGTAATTGGGTCGATGAGCCCCCTAATTGTATTATTCATCTTCTTTCAAACGATGTAATAACAATGTTTACGAATGAATAAAGCTTGCCGGATGGCTTTTCAAAAAAAAAAAAAAACTTCCACAGAAAACTCTACCAGGCTCGAGGCACAACTGTTTTTTCTGTTTTGGGTTCTGGTGGGCCATGTCTTGATGGGCCTCCGCCTCTATTAATGTTTGTCCGCCGTTGCCTGTTGGGCCGCGCGGGCCGTGGATCCAGTAGTTGCTTCACGAGCAACAGCAACATTGCTTTTTTTTTAAAAAAAGGGCAGTTGCAGATTGGTAGTAGTACTGAGGAAAAGAGACTTTTTGTACATGGATCAAGATTATTATTGGCAAAACAGTTGACCGAACAAAGTCGTCGACGTCCCCTTCCGGCTGACAACATGGCTGAAGCACAAATCTGCTCCATAATTATTATTAGGTGCGACCAAGTAGCCCGTGTGTACATGCATGCGCGTTACGGTATGCAAGGGCCAAGGGTGCATGCGTTTCTGTCCTTTTGACGCAGTCCTTCGTTCAGCACCAAAGTTTTTTTTTACACGTTACAAAAAATGGGACGGCTTCCGTATAAAGGTAAAACATATGGTTAGTTTATGCAAAACACGGAGCATAATTGGCCCCGATGCATTCACTCACACGCTGATATGACGTTACCCGGCGGCGGCGCGACGCCCGGCGATCAGGTCTGTCTGCTGGAGTGGAGCTAGCTCGGACTCGGACGCGGTCCCGGTCCAAGTCCCCAACTCCATGCAGCGCTTACGTAAGTGAAAGACGAAGCCGACAAGAAAGAGACGAGAGCTCGGATCACCGGGCCCCACCTCCTGACACGTGAGCAGCTGAACCGGTCCGGTCCCGGCCCCACCAGCCCCCCCCCCCCCCAATCCAAAACGCCAAGCATTTTTAAGCCCCCGCCACGCCGCACCGCGGAACCAATTCATCCCTGTCCTGTTCCTGTCCATTCTCTTCTCTTCCCGATTCCCGTCGACGAGGCGAGGCGGAAGCCTCGAAGCGGCGGCGAGGGCGAGATGTGGGTGTTCTACATGATATCGCTGCCGCTGACGGTGGGGATGGTGGCGGCGACGCTGCGCTACTTCGCGGGCCCCGCCGTGCCGGCCCACGTCCTCGCCGTCGTCGGCTACGCATGGCTCTGCTCCCTCTCCTTCGTCGTCCTCGTCCCTACCGACATCTGGATGGTGCGATCCCTCCGCCTCCCTCGCCTGCCTCGCGCCACGCTAGCTGCTAATGCAGAGTGCTAGCTGCTAGTGCCCAGTGCTGCGTCACGGTCACCGTCACCTCTGCCGCTCTGCTTTTTGTCCGGCACTACCAGAGAGATCATTTGAGCGTACTGCGTGCGGACGAGTAAACTGTGTTGGTTGGGTTACGCAGTCGTACAAAAGATGGGAGCCCTCGTGGTTAGGATGCTGATAATGTAGTGTCGGAATCGGAGTTTATTAGGAAATGATTTATTGCGTTCAAAAAAATTACGAAATGATTTAAACTGGAATAACTTATGAGTAGATGGTGATTCGGTAGCATACCCAGTAGCCCGTCAGATCATTCTGCGTAGGTAATAATGTCGATGCCAAGGTTCTGAAGGTAGGAACTCGTGGAAACAATCACAAAAGTGATTGGGGGTTAGATGGAGAAATCGTCAAATTGGTATTGGACTGGTTCTATGACTTGTCAACGGAGGTTACTGTAAACATTTAAGCAAACAATCAACATCAATAAACCAAGTAGATTGTTGTTGTCGCTGTTTGTAAATGTGCTTAAGTAATTAATATATATAATTGTTGATGGAGAGGCCGACAAGGTGTTGTTACTTGTCACGCTATGATGTGCACTGGTCTGCAGGTTAGTTTTTTTTTTTCATTCGGTTGGGCTGACCCGTTATGCCATTATCTGACTTGCAGGCAATTTCTGGCAACGGCAATCAGAAGAGTGACGTTGGATTCTTTTGGAGCTGGTCGTATTGGAGTACATTTATCCTAGCATGGTATGTCAGTGATCACAAAGGCTCGTGTTTTGTTCTCGTCCTTCTATAAATGTGTAGTTGCAGAGTTGCAGTACTGGAAGATTTGGAACGGCATTGCTGATGTTCTTTGTGTTTCTAATGATGAGCTCAAAACGTGGCATGTCCTTTGCATAACGTTAATGTAGTGTAACTTCTGCATAACCATTGAACTTTTAACTGACCAATTGGTCAGCGTTCTTTTCTTAAGGATTGGCCAACGTTTACTGAGTATTTTTCTCTCAACTAGATAAATTGGATCCTTTGAGATGGTCGCTTATTCTGCATTCTACAAGTAGTACTATCCCTGGACAATATGATCAAATCCTGACATCCAGATCGGCTTTGCTTTCAGTTATCAGGATACCATATTTGTGGTGTGAACTCTCACTGACATAAGAAAACTTCTTACTACTTTCCTAGTTGCCTTTTTTATTCTTATGAACAGCTTATTTCCTTTCATCTCTCTAGGTTCACAGTTGTTAGGTCGTTTATTAACATGTGCATTTTTGCAGTATTGCCGTTTGAAAATTCTATCTATCTGTCTGAACAGGTCTATTGTTCCCACTCTTCTGGGCTATGAAGATTCTGGAGACTTCACGTTCAGAGAAAGACTTAAAACTAGCATTCACAAGAACATGACCTATTATGCAATTGTTGGAGCTATCGGCCTTTTTGGACTCATTCTAATTATAATAATGCGCCATGATTGGTATGCTTCCATTGTCTATTGATCTTGTATAATCCTCGATCAATCTAATATGTTTATGCAACTTAGGCTCAAGTGATTGATGTCAGGTGGGGATTTCCCCCCCTCGTTGAACCTTCAAAAAAATCAAGTGATTGATGTGTTTAGAAGTTAACTTTTTGCTTAACATGTTAATTTTAAATCTACAAAAAATCATCCACTTCCTTCAATAGTTCTTGACAATATTTGGTTTATTGTGTTGAGTCCATTTTAGCAACCTTTTTCGGAGAGGGGTTTATTTGAATTCTTGCTTCACTGTCTTAACCTTACATAATGCTACTGTTGGCAGGGTCCGTGGTATCTTGGGCTTTTCCATGGCATGCTCAAATACCTTTGGCTTAGTGACAGGTGCCTTCCTGCTTGGTTTTGGATTGAGCGAAATTCCAAGGAATGTATGGCGAAGTGCTGATTGGACTCGTCGCTTACAATTTTTATCTCACAGAGTTTCAAAGATGGCTACAAAGCTTGATCATGCTCACCAAGAATATTGCAATGCAATATTTGTATGTACTTTTCTAGATTCTAAACAATCAATCAATCCTACCATGATCATTGCATTTCTCTGAATGATTGTTCCTTTCTAATCTAAGGTTGTTCAAGCCACCTCAAATCAAATGTCCAAGCGTGACCCATTAAGACCTTGCATGGATATCATCAATAATATGCTGACTCAAATGGTATGGATTCTAAGGTACCACATCAAGTTTTATTTAGAAATTGAGATTAGTCTTAATAATTCATTACTTCACATCTTTTTTCATCAGCTGGAAGATGATCCATTATTCAAGCCTTCTGGTGGGAAATTAGAGGAACATGATATGGACTATGATACTGATAATAAAACAATGGCTACACTCCGACGTCAACTTAGGAAAGCCCATGAAGAGTATTATAGGCGTAAAAGGTACGATACACTATGATATTGTCACTTGGACGTCCACCATAACATTTCTACTAACCTCTTGTTGCTGAGCATAAAACTAAGTGTATAAAATTAAATACTTCCCCGCCCAAATTATAAGTCACTTTGACTTTTTTGGTTCATCCATTTTGCTATGTATCTAAACATGTTATTATATCTAGATGCATAGCAAAATAGATGTACTAAAAAGTCAAACCGACTTATATTTTGAAACGGATGGAGTACTTCTTAGAGCATGAACCCGCCACTGGCACCTGCTCGCTCTAGAGTCTAGACCAACAGATTTGCTGGTACTCACCTGTAGAATAGAACAGGGAATACAATTGTCTAATGATTGTACAGCTGGTGGCCACGTTTTTCGTTATTGGCGTGCTTATTGGCAAAGAGCATATTTCCCTTAAACATATTTGTTTAAAAAATAATGGATAAACTATTTTGAAATCACTATCAAGATTGGATCTACTCTGGCTTTGATAATTCAAGGGTAACATAAAAGTTTATGAATTCCTGGTGGAAACTACACATGCGAAACTTGTGTGGGTATAATATACATGCTTTATTTTTAGTAAATTCTCATTTATATTCTTACTGTAGTTTGAAACAAAAACATTTTTTAAAGGAGTCCAAACAATTTTGCCTCTGGTTATTTGTTCACATCTGCTCTTTAATTCTGTGCTATACCTTTGCAGTGATTATATGACTTGTGTTGTGGAAGCCCTTGAACTAGAAGACACTATTAGAAACTATGAGCAACGTGATGCTAGCGGATGGTGAGTGTTGTTTATGTTTGCATATAAATGGCTATGCCCGTTCATGAGATCAATTTTCACAGTGAAAAGTAACCATATGATAGCAGATAAATTTTAGGTTTAGCACAGGTAGTTACATGCCTTGACTATTAATAAACCTTCAATGGGAAACTTTAGAAGTATTTTGATGTCTCTTTTGCTCTATCTAATCCGGGATTTTATTTGGTATTTTTTTGTTTTTGGACAATCATAATTTTAGGTTTAATTTAATCAACAGATAAATCATGAATACAAACTGATAAACTAGCACTGACACTAGCAGCAGGAGGAGTGATATATGGTATTGCATATGAACAAAACATGTTTGCTGGGTTTGATTTATCATGCATAAGTTATAAAGTAGCATTAGTGATTGAGCAAGTGCATGTCCAACATTAGAAACTTTTTGTTACATTGGCCCCCTTGCAGACTTGGATGGTAATGAAAGATGGATATTTCCGCAGATTTTTTTTTTACCGTGGATATCTTGGTAGATTTACTTTGTGACATTTCAGCATATGTGCATTAAATGTTGTCATGAGATACAATATTCCGACTTCTGAAGAGGTCCATTTCAAGTATCTGTGTATCTCATTTATTATTAACTTTTACAGGAAGTATCTATCAAGTTTCAGGGAAAATCGATCAGGCACACTGGGTTCTTTCCTTGACTACTCAGGTATTTTTCTCCAATTTTAACTTATGTGTCTATCAATATGACGTAACAGCTGGAGATGTCTTGCAAGAATCTACAAGTTGTACTGATAGAATGATAGTCAATAGTTTCACATTAATTCATGACTCCTAATTTTACAGCTGAAAAGTGTTTCAAGAAATCTTATTGTGAAGATAAGTTGTTATATACAACACTCTCATCTAACATATCCAACGCAACCACCCTGAATTTTCAATAATTCATGGTACTGATTCAAAGGCACATTGATGTTTTCAGAGTTCATTTGGCGCTGTTTACTGAGAAAGCAACTTATGAGAGTACTTGCTGTTATCCTTGGATGCATCTCGGCTTCCATACTGTTGGCTGAGGCCACTTTGCTGCCAAGTGATGTTGATCTGTCACTTTTCTCCAATCTTATAAATGCTGTAGGAAAGCAAGAAGTTCTAGTCCAGGTAAGAAATTTGTCCATTCAATTGCTGCAGCTTTAGCTTGTCATCATTGGCTATTACTTTGGATAAAATATACACATGGATCCCACCACATGCACGCACATATTCCTTTTTTTAAACATGACTTCTTTTGCATGAGATTTTGTTAATCTTTTGCTTCTCAATTTTATTCGCCAATCGTCATATACACAACTGTTGTTCTTTAACATGTGAAAAAAAAATCCTGGTGGGGCGTCAAAATCTGTTTTTCCTAGAGGATCAAATGTCCCTTGCCATTCTTTTATTTTATAAAAATACCGTTGTTCTTTCTGCTTGGTATAATTTCATGAAAGAAAAACCTCCAAAACAATAAGGTTAATCTTATTCTTTTTTCTGATTAGAGTTGCCTCTTAACAGGTTGCTGCGTTTGTTCCCTTGATGTATATGTGCATCTGCACATACTATTCACTGATTAGGATTGGGATGCTGCTGTTATATTCTTTGACCCCAGGACAAACTAGTTCAGTCAGCTTGCTTATGATCTGCTCGTAAGCTTTCCGTTTTTTCACCTTTTGGTACTTTAAATGACATTAATTGTTAAAAGCTCCTTTTTGCATTCTAATCCAATTTTTACGTCAAATGTTTCACTGCAGAATGGTTGCAAGATATGCACCACCCATTTCTTACAACTTCCTGAATCTCATTCATCTTGGTGGTAATGCTAAAACTACTTTTGAAAAGGTGATAATCTTTGCATGCTCCTCCTTTTCTGTACCGTTTTCACTACATTATTGACAGTGAATAAAATCAACATGTGGTATTTGAGTGGCCATTCTTCGTCTCAGACTAGCTTGATACAGTACCATGTTAGAATGAGGCCAACCAAGTAGTAATGCCGGGCCCAAAGGGGCAGATATACAGTGTACAATGTACAAAGAAGCCTTCCAAGTAGAGGAGAAATACATATACATCCTGTACATTTAACAGGTTGCTCATAAAAAAATGATGAAAATATTTTATTTTCTGATATTTGGGGGGGGGGGGGGGGGGGGGGGGGGGATACCATGATATTTGTGCACACCAGTAAAGAGAAGTTGAAAAACAAGTGATTGCGAGTTTAGAGTTTGCATGCCAAATACAGTCCCCGGTTTCGAACTTGTGCTCTTTCAGATAATCACTTCTCCAAAAACATTCAAATTCATATCACCTTATTTTTGTGTACCCTATAAGGAAATACTTAAAATACATTCAACTATGATGGAAATTCTCTAATGAGGAGGTGTTTGGAGGACAAGTTTTTTCACTGAAAGTGCAGAGTGCAGGATTTCTCTTGTTCTTATATTGGTGCTCTTGCGTTGTTCAATGTTATTTTCTTTTTTTAAGTCTTACCATTACCAGATATGTTCCAGTTGACTGCTTGACTGATCATCTTTTGTACTAATATGTAGAGAATGGGAAACATTGATGACGTTGTTCCTTTCTTTGGGAGAACCTTCAACAAAATCTACCCACTGATTATGGTTGTTTATACTCTATTGGTCGCTGGAAATTTCTTCGAGCATCTGATAGACTTTTTTGGGAGCTTGAAAAGGTTCAAGTGCTGGACTGACCAAGAAGAACATATGGATGGGTTGGATCCATCTGGAGTATTTATTCTTCAGAACGGTAAGAAGAACATGACTGATGATATCTTGTCTTGTTACCCCACATGCCTCCAGTAATTTGGTACTGCTTCGATGTAACATGCTTATTGGGATTTCAGTTTCCTCTGTCAATAATCAACTTATCATGATTACACAGACTATTCCAAACCCTTCTTGGTTTTGGAGCAAAATAATCAAACCCTGCTAATGGTTTCAGAAACAACAAGCCTGTTGCTAATGGATTTTTTTTGGAAACCCTGCTTGGTTTTGGAAGTCAATTCTATTCTATCATATATCGTCTGATGTATTCGTTTTCGTCTGCAGAGAGAAACTCCATGGAACAAGGACACAAAGTCAGTGAACATGCAACTCCACTAGCAAGAAATTTCAGCTGTTTAGGCAAAGACGTCGAGTCTGGAAACATACCACAGGTGTGAATTAATTTGGCTGCATCATAGTCCTTTTTCAGCAACTGTGGCCTCCCATTGTCAGAAGCCTTCTTTTCGGCAGAATTTGAGCTCAAATTATAGTCCATTTGGACTGTTTTACTCTCAGCTAATCTTCAACTTGTTTTGCACAGGGTGAAGAAACAGTGGAGACGAAGCCGGAACGAACCGCCCATCCGAAACACGGTGGCGATGTTGCTCACAGATATTCTTCAGTCAGGGAACAGTGCAGCAGCCCGGAACCAGTGGAGCAAGTTCAGAAGGGAATCTCGTCGGACTCCAATAACCTCGACACTGGAAGTTCTGAAGAGACGGCTTCTGTGAGTACGGCGCCAGATTCACCGGCTGCCACGTCCTCAACGTGGGCCTCATTGAAGATGGGTCTTCAGAACTTGAGAGCAAGCATGGGCCTGTCTCCTAGGGCCGTGACGAATGAATCTGCTACTGAAACTCTCGATGAGATCTTCCGGAAACTGAAACGGCATTCGAGCAACGCGGATGCCGATCACCTCGACGACGATGGATTACCTTGACGAGCGGTAGGGGCAGCAACACAAACGAGCGTAGAAAGCTCAGGCTGTGAAGGAGTAGAGGGTAGTAGAAACACAAAGGAGTGGACACAGCAGGATGACAGGGACTTGACCAAGGTACAGACGTAGTAGGACAGAATTTTGTATGCTCGTGGGGGAACCCAGCCACCCAGGTTACTGGTTCATTTGGAGAAGTGTAAATGTGAACATGAACTGGTGTCTGGTAACGTGAGGATGTGTCCTGCGCGTAGGAGGCTAGAGGTGTCACAAACTCACAATGAGGGTAAAACACTAAAAAATGTACGATATGTGCAAGTTTAGTATCATTCGAGGGCTGCCGCCAGATGTGTTTCTGAATCATTGCATAATCTTGCTACACTGCATCTGTCATGCTATTGTCTGATTGCTTACTTCAGAACAGATAACTCCAAAAGAAACCTCACACATCCGCAACGGAGAATGTATAATGAACTCCCTAAAGGAAAGAATAATGCATACAGTAATGAAGAATTGCTAAAGCAGTGTCTTAGTTGTACACTACTCCAATCCTTTATCCGAGAATATTAGTTACACCTGCCATGGAAGACAAGTGTCTTTTCTCAGAAAAGCAAAAGTTGGAGGCCCTGCCCCTACTGATGCAGCAACTAGAAAAAATGCCAGCCACTACCTGCCAAAACAGGTAAACAACTCAGTTGCACGACTAATACTAGTTAATTACTAATAACGGATCATAAGTATGGAACAAGTTTGATCAGAGATCATGACAGCAGAGTAACGCGAAGGAGCGAACAGCCAAGTGAAGATGTTTACAAAATGGGCGAGCCTTTTCGCCACCCGGCCATCCATCCCATATTTCCACGGCAGCAGTCACATTCACGTGACATTTTTCGAGAAAAATTAACCGAAACATTGCTAGTAATCAACAGCGTAAACACAGGATCATCACAGAACCGAGCGTTGCGATCACCTCCACGATCCGCATGGTCTCCGTCGGTCGCCGACGCCCTGATCGAGCATCACACCACCGGCGCCCGCTTGTGCGCCGCCGCAGTGGCGGCGTTCGGCCTCTCTACGGCCACCGAGCACCCGTCTTTCTTGTGCCAGCCACCGTGGTGGAGCTGCTGCTGCAGCCGCGCCCAGAAGTTGCCTCGCTTCGCCTTCCTCTCCTCCTCCTCCTCCTGCTCCGCTCGGCGGCCAGCGGCCAGCGCCGCCGCCGCCTCCCTTCCCTCCTGCCGCAGCAGCAACGCGAGGCTCCCGCGGCGGGGCCGCGGCGCTTGGCCGACGACGACTGCGCTACCGTCTCCTCCCACGACGAGCAATGGGAGGAGGCCGACGATAATGGCGAGGACGACGACGCGGAGGCGGCCAAGGCGGCGGCGGCGGCGGCGGAGAGGCGCGACAGGCGGTCTCGTAGGCAGAACGGGCACACCCCGGCCGCGTGCCGGTGCTTCGGGTGCTTCCTGCACCGCGCGGGGTCCGCCTCCTTCGACGACTTGCCGGCGCCGGCTGCCATGGTGGCTCTGGTGGCGATCGTACACGGCTGCTGCACGAGCACGAAAGGGCCAAAGCAATGTGTCGGGGTGGGGCTGCGCTAGCGCGCGTGCGGGAGCTGGTGGTGCACTGGTGCGGCGTGGCCTGGCCTGGCCTGTCCGTGCGGGGGTGAGTGGCCCTCCTATATATGGCGCGGGAGGCGGGGACCTGGAGAAGTTGCGTGGACGCGGAGCCAAGGCAGTGAGTTGGGTGAGGCGGGAGCGTAGCAGTTGGGCGCGTGGGGTGGTGGAGTGCGTGCGCTCCATGTATGGCGTATTGGCGTGGTTGGAGCTTCCCTGGATGGGTATGCATGGGTCCACGTCCATCTGGCCGGACGGCCGGTGGGCGGCGGGAAGCGCACGCGTACACAAGTACTCGTAGAGGACCTGACGACAGATGTTGCCGTGCTTTTCTTGACGCTACAGATTCACAATAGCGAGCGTTGAGCCGCCATCACAGTGCATTGTTGCAGAAGAATCGCTATGAAGTTGGCAGTTACTACTGTAGATACTCCATAGCGTAAACGATGGCCAAGATTGTCAAGTGTCAACACAATAAATTCTTGCGTATAGGGAAAAAAAAAAGAGATAAAGCACACGAGGAGTACGAGTACTCGTGTCATCGTGGAATGGATGCTGAAATCACCGCGGAAAAAGGGTCAGTTGTTGACTATCCCAATCTCCCATGTATACGATGCCTCAACCAACGTGTGCGCCGCCGTTGCACATTTGGCACGTGCACACCGATGCATCGCCACGCATTCCCGAGGCTATAGGTGGCCGTGCCGGATCACCCTAGCTGCAAACACATGCACGCACACAGTACCGTGCACGTCACGCCGCAGGGTCGCCGCCTCGCGCCCTCTCCCTCCCTCGCGGCCCGCAAGCCCAGGGCAGCTCAGCTCCCCCGCCCCCCCCCGGCCGGCAGACAAAGCGCCGGCCGCCGCGCGTACGGTGTCCCCTACGTCCGGGACAGCGATGGCCAATGGCGACTACTACCCAGGCGCACAAGGGCCTACGGGTACTGTACGACGTGGGTGAGGCGCGCGCCTCCATGCGCCTCCTCGTTCCAAGTTCCAACCCATCTCTTCCTCCAATCGCCCACACCCGTCGCGTCGGTCGCGATCCGGCCGCCCATCGGGTCCCAATCGACGGTGGACGGACGTACTCTCCGTTGGTACGCGGCACGTACTGACAGTACGCGCGCCTGCTTTTACACGGCACGGCGACCGGCGTGGCGGCGTTGACAGCTGAACAAGCGCGGCTGGCTGCGGCTGCGGCTGCGCGGTCGGGGCCGGCCGCGCACATTGCTCGGCCTGCCCTGATTGGAACCGGCAGCCTGGCGCGGGCTGCTTTATCGCTTTCGTGTCGCCTACGCTGGAGCCTCGCCGTTTTTTTTTTCTCTCTCGCATTTGCGGATGCATGGGCGAGCGCTCCCGTGTTTGGAAGCGTCAACCGTCGACCTGACAACCTTTGGCTGTGGGCTCTAGCTCTGCCCGCACTCTGTACAGGGTCGCCGCGCGCACGCTCCACAAGATGGCAGGTGCTGCTTTAAAAGGCGGGCACGGGCTGCACAACAACGACAAGGCAGAGCTAGGCTCGTCGTGCAGCAGCGGGGCATTTGCACGGATTCAAGCACGAGTGATTTGAATGTCTGTGCGTTTGTGTCTAGTCTCCTGGATGTTCATCGGGGTTTAGGCTTCAGCTCAGAGTCGTTTGGATCCCGGGCTCAAATTTAGTTCTAGTTATATATTAGACATATTAGAGATTTTTAGGGTATGTTTGATGCTAGCCATCATTTGCCACTGAATATATAGCGTAGTATGCGGCGCTATAGTTTGTAGTGTGAAAATCCGTCGTCACCAAATGTGGCGAGTTTTGTCTCTGGAGAAATTGTGGCTGCCTCACTTGTCTCATCACTCGTCAACCAAACAGCTGACAAAGTTTGCATAGCGGTCACACCTGTGGCGTGGCGTGTGATGACTGCCAACCAAACAACCTCTTAGATGATAACTGGGGGCATCTCTAATAATATAAGCTAGTATTATTTTAAGATAACTCATATAGTGGAGAGAGATTGTCCAGAGTATCGTGATGTAAGGGAAAAATGCATCGTGAAGTATAGAAGACTATCTCTTAAGTCTACATTAGTCTCTTGCTTTTTCGTTATTTAATGATTAAAAAATTCATGAGCTAACTCTAAACTAGATCATTGAAGACGCCCAAGATGATTAAACTGAACTAATTAAAAAATTAATTACATAGTGAGACGAATCTTTTTTTAGGATAATTAGTGACGTAAATCTATTAAGCCTAATTAATTTATCATTAGCAAATATCTACTATAACATCATATTATCAAATTATGTAATAATTAGACTTAATAAATTTGTCTCATAAATTAGCCTCAACCGTTATAACTAGTTTTGTATTTAGCTTATATTTAATACTCCTAATTGATACACAAAGATTCAATGTGCCGGGGCTAAACTTTTGTCAAGAGAAAACGAGCACCCCTTATTATTATTCTAAAAATATGTAGTCATGGTACGTGTCACTTAAGTACTAAGTATTTCCCCATCCCAAATTATAAGATATTTTAAGATTTTTCTATTGTCAAACATCTCAAGTTTGACCAAACTTATATGATAATGTAATAATATTTATAATGTTAACTAAGTATTATTAGATTCTTCATCACTTGTATTTTCATAATATATCTATTTGATGTCATAAATTTTTATAATTTTCTCTATAATGTTAGTCAAATTTAAAATGCTTTGACTCTTCAAGATTTTTTTAGAACGTCTTATAATTTAGAATGGATGGAGTATTTTATATTTGACTAATATTTTAATAAAATAATGTTCATATTTATGCCTGCAAAATTATTTATTTTTGAAAATATATTTCATAATTAATATAGTACTATTTATTTGTTTTTATAAATATTTATAGTTTTTTATCTATAATTGTCAAACTTGTATACTAAATCATGTTTCAAAACTAGATTTTTTTTACGGGCAGAGAGAGTATCAAGTTGGGTTGTTTCGCCGATGGTTGTTACGACTGATAAACTAGCTATTGTTGTTTTTGTTAGGAGAGAAAAATATTGTATCATGACTGATAAGCCGAGCTGATAAGTTCAAGTCAACAAGACTAGTTAATGACTAATTAATGTCTCTAGCTAAATTAGACCCTGTTTGATCAGGTAAGGGCATGTTTGGATCCCCTTGGCAAATTGATAAATTGCCAAAAGAGCAAAAGAATTCCTGTTTTTTTTTTGGTAAATGGATCCAAATATGCAAGACAAAAAATGACAAAACATCAAAATTTTGTCATTTGTCATTTGCCACTTTAGAGTGGAGTGGCAAATATTGCCAAATAGAAAATCCTCCTAGTCATACCCCTCCCTCATGTAGATGACATGTGAATGAGAGTGCAATTATTAGGGGTAGAATTATCTTTATATGTATCATTTGCCATTTGCCATTTGTCAAGCGATCCAAACACTAGAAATTGACTAAAGATTTACCAAATTTATTTACTATTTACCATTTGCCATTTGCTAAGGAATCCAAACATACCCTAAGACTAGTTGTTATCTGTACTTAAAAAGCAACGTTACCCTCAATACTCCCTCGGCCCAATAAATATAATTATGAAAATCACATAAGTCAAATTAGCTTAAATTTAACTAAGTTTATAGTAAATTGTTTAGCATTTATCATCCAAATAAATTTATTGTGAAAATATTTTCTCTAACTAATCTTATGATATTTATTGTTTCTAATAAGTGTTAGTATATTTTCATATAATTTTAGTCAAAATATATTGTTTGACTCTTCAAAATATATGAATCACATTCTTATATATATGAAGAGAATAATAAACGCAAAACAATCGTCACTTATTGTTTAGCCATTATTCGGATAAACGGTCATGTAAACATGGTAAACGATCGGTTCAACGAAATTGATATATATTACGTCTAAACAATGTATAAATAGGCTACACGATTTTTTTTTGACAAAGTTAGGCTACACGATTGTCTAGGCGAACAATATCTAAAAGGATTAGTTGAGATACAGCCAAAAATAGTGAGCTAATCTTTCCATTAAAAATGGTCTCCTAAACGGTTTCATGTAGTGTTACGTAATTTAAGACCACTTAATAGACAATATATACAATAGTCATCTTTTAAGTAACATTAAAATTGTGAGTCATATGGCAATAACAATTCATACAACAATATAATAATTGTCTCATGGTTTTAAATTTAAACATATGGTTTAGCGAAGCAACAATTTTGTTCTCTCTTTTTTCTTTCTTTCACATCAGCAAAAAAATCATTTGTAATACTGTTTTTTTTTGAAACATGTGTAATACTGTATGAAACGAAGTACGCTGTAGGGATATAATCGCCTCAACACCCCCCCCCCCCCCCCCCCCCCCCCCCCCCCCCTCACGAAACCAAACGATCACCGTTGCGCTGCACTCATCTGGGCCTGTCGGTACTGTATGTAATAGCCCACGAAACAAATCAGTAGTAGTGTTTTCCCCAAGCCCACGACACTGCAGAGCCACTCCACACCAACTCTGACCATCGTCGCCTCCTCCCTCCGCCGTTTCCCGCCCAAATCCCCACCGCCGCCCGAATGTACATCTCGGACACGGAGGAGGACGAGAAGTCCGCCGAGGCGGCGGCGCCGAAGCTTGCGGACTTCCTCTTCGACTTCTACGCCGACGACATTCACCGCATCCTCCTCGACGACGATCCCTCCAAGCTCCATTTCCCTCTCGTTATTGAGTGCGTCCTCCCGATCAGCTCCTCCCGTTCCCGTTCCCTTTACCAAACCCTAACCCCATCTTCTCTCGCAGATTCGCTGAGCTTACGAACTTCAACCCCAAGTTCGCCGGCAAGCTCTACTTAGATCCCCATAAGCACCTGCCCTTCCTCAAAGACGCCGCACAATGGGCCCAGGTCAGCGAACCATCTGAGCCTACGACCACCACCTGCATCGCCATGCCCATTCCCCACTTTTTTTTTTTCTGAAACCTTAATATTGCGTTGCAGGACAAGGTGTTGAAGAAACTGGGGAATTTGAAAACCACAGAGACGAAGAAGCCCGTGCATGTGCGTATCGATGTCTCTGGATCGCCGCTAGAAGGTGCGCACATGTGCAACTCTTGTGCTAGTTCGAATGCCTGTGCGGTCATTTGTTCGCGCTATTTGGCGAGCCACTTCACCATATTGCAGTTTGGTGGTGATGGAGGTTTTTTGCGCTTTTTGCAGAGGTCTCCCCAAGTATTGGAAAGTTGAGGGTGGAGCACATGAGGAAATTGATTGCTCTGAAGGGAACTGTGATCAGATCAGGTGGTTTGAAGATGATTGAGTATGAGAGGTGCTACATGTGTAAGAAGTGCAAACACAGGTTTGTGATGCATATTTCAGGACTCCTTCAACATGTACACTAAATGGCTGGTTGCTGATGAAGCATCACCATGATTTTTTTTTTGACAACAACTTCATTTAAAATATAACGTTAAGGTACAGTACAATAGTGTGGGAAAAAATCACCATGAATTTTGTATCGACGAAGTTCTGCTATTTCAGATGGCAGTCTACTAATTAAGCTGGTTAGGTAGAAGCTTCCCTTAAAGAAGTGAGAAGAGATTTCTTAAAACTAAAGCGGAGTTTCATATTTCTAGCTGGGCCGGCAAGACTATATAATTTTTCTGTTACATTTTTGTAACACTAAGGACCCGATTGGTAGTGATCCAGATTCTCCCTAAAAAAGATTCTCTGTTGAAACAGAATCACTTGCTCAATTCATTTTGCTACTGATCGTATGATCCAGACACTCGCTGAAAAGAACTAGAATCGGCTGGAAACAACCTTTTGGGTGATTCAATCAGAAATGTTTCACCCATCCAAATGGGGGAAGCCTATTTGGGTTACTTAAGTCTGTAAGCGAAAAAATCCATTAGCAGGAGTCTGTCATTCTTACCCTTGGCTATATTATATTTTCTCAAGAAATTAGTGGGGATATTCAGAGTTGAAAACTGTTTGCGATGGCCTTGAAAGTTTAAACTTCCAGATGATAATTTTGTGACTTGACAAGTTGACATATAGCAAGAAATGTTGTGACCTCATCTTTTCTTCTAAGAATAATTTTTGAACATTGTGATCGGACCTTCATACACCGGATAGACAATACCTACATTTTCTTTACCTTGAACAGCTTTGAGGTCTTTCCTGAGCTGGAGGCCGGGAATCGTATAAGTCTTCCTCCATTGTGCCCAAAGGTATTTGATTTCCATAGTAGATTCTTTTACTGCTGTTTTTTTTTTCTTGTTCTACATATATCTGTCAACATGTGGTGAACATTTGCATTTGCATTGTTCTCCGTGATAGAAGTACTATTTTTTCTTGCCTGTTACATTTTATAATTTGGTTATACTTTTGCTTGAACTACTGTGGAAACCACTACTTATAATCTTGCTCTGCATATAGGCTTCAAGAGGCTGTACAGGTGCTTCTTTTCAGTTTGTAGATGGTAGCACCATTTGCCATGATTACCAAGAAATCAAAATTCAAGAGAATGTACAGCTTCTTGGTATTGGCTCTATACCCCGCTCCATACCTGTGATTTTAATGGATGACCTTGCTGATAGCATTAAAGCTGGAGGTAAGCAACCTCTTTGTGACTTATCTATAGGCTCATGTGGAACGACTATTGGTATTATTTTGTCCTTCATGTTCTCAGCCCTTATCCTGCATTTTTTTTTCATTTTTTGAATTTCCCAGTTGTGTTCAGAGCTAGAAAAATCCAGAAGCTTTGCTATTGTTTGGAACAGCTTGAACAGTTCACTTTATAACATTTCAATATTGGTTTCTTAGGTGGTGTTTGGATCCAGTGACTAAAGTTTAGGTGGTGTCACATCGGGTGTTCCGGTACTAATTAGAAGAACTAAGCATGAGCTAATCATAAAACTAATTACATATATAATCCGCAACTAATTCGCGAGACAAATCTATTAAGCATAATTAATCCATGATTAGCACATGTTTACTGTAACACCACATTATCAAATTATGGACTAATTAGGCTTAATAGATTCGTCTCGTAAATTAGTCAATCTGTGCAATTAGTTTTGTAATTAATCTATGTTTAATATTCCAAATTAGTGTCCAAACATCCGATGGGACAGGAACTAAAGTTCAGCGGGAGAAACCAAACACCCCCTTATTGTTTCCAAGATGAAAAGTCAAAAGTGGAATATGTTGTATGCCCTACATGAGTTGCGTATAATGGTCATCTATTATTATGCTTATCCGTGTTTGTTGTTTCTTCAGATGATGTCATTGTTACGGGTATATTATCTGCCAAATGGTCTCCTGATATTAAGGATGTGCGGTCCAACCTTGATCCTATGCTGCTTGCCAATTATGTGAGGTAATTTGATTATTTATAATTTGGTTGTTCAGCAAGCTTTGATTCTATTAATTTTGAATCTCTTGATCATTAGATTAGAGTTTTACTCATATTTTCAGCTATGTGATTAGCCAATTGCAACGCTTTATTCTCTGAAGTATTTCATAGTATAGTATCCTTGATAAGAATGAGGGTCCTATTCATGCATCCAGTCAATCCTGCGATATCAACAAATCTGCAATAAGATTTATCATGTTAATTCTAGTTGAAAAATTGTTCATGCTTTCTTATGCCTGGCTTGTATGCAGCCAACAAAATAGGGGCCTTTGTCTACAGTCTATGACCTGAGTACCTAACTCATTGACTAGTTTTGTGTTGGTCACTGCATTGTTGTTTCCTTGTCACCATCTACTAAAGTACTCAGATCAGATGTCATCAGAGGTAGTCATATATTTAGACTGTAGAAGTTTGCAGCTATTTTTATTTGTCCAAGTGGATGGTTTCTTGTTTCTGATTCAAGTTTGAACAATGTCAGTTCCTTTCATTCGCTGTTCTTATGTTTATGAATGACTGTGCATTTAGGAGAACAAATGAGCTGAAGGCTGATATAGACATTCCTGCGGAAACTGAAGACGAGTTTAAGTGTTTCTGGGAAGACCATGCTCCTCTAAAAGGTGCTTAAGTTCCGGTTCTTAGTCTGTGCCTGGGTGTTTCGTAGACTGTCCTAAACCAACCTAACTTTCTACCCTTTAAGCATGTTCGATGGAGCACTGTCACAAGATTTGCTATGTTTTCGTGTTTGATGGAGCACTGTCACAAGATGTGCTGGTCAGAAGCATGGCATCACATTGTCCTGTACTACAGTATAGTGTCCATGTCAGTTTGAAATAGGTGAGTTTGCGCGGACCTTAGACGATCTACTTAGAAAGTTTAGTGATGGATTAGTCCAATTTCAAAGAACAGTTACATATTTCCACGTACAAGACAAGTTGGTGACCTCTAATACAGTTTACTCTTATTCTGTAATCTTAACTGCAAAGCATCCTTAGATCAGGGGATTAATATTGTAGTTTGGAGGTTGGACTGTTGGAGCGACGAATATGATAGATGAAAGGGAAGGAACTTTAGGACGGAGATGGAATGTTAGTACTTTTTTTATATAGATTTAGTCAAAATTCAAACCATTTGACTTCTTGAAAAGCGATAATTGCATTCTTTTAGGGACGGAGGTAGTAGCTTATTTCCCAACCAAGCGAAAGAACAATCTCGAATGCTACTGCAGCTATGTACATTACTGTTCACATTACCCTCTACACATAACAGAATCCTTGCTGACATTTTATTCCAATACTGTAATCATGTAAACTGCTTATTCTATTTCTCTTGTACACAGGAAGAAATTTAATCTTGGAAGGCATCTGTCCTCAAATTTATGGGCTATTCACGGTGAAGCTTGCAGGTGTGTAACTCTAAGCTGTATTGTTGTCTTACTATTAACTAGTCAAGTAGTTGTACAACTGTGCAGCTAACCTTGATATATGCTCTTAGGAATTAAATTGCACACAAATTTAAAACAGTAGTGAGTAATATAAGTCATTCACCTAGCTAATCTTTTCTTTTCACTTCCTATAGGAGCAAGAGAGTATTTTTTTTATACTTTACTTATTTGACTTGTACTCCCTCCGTCCCAAAGTAGTTGACGTTATAGGATTCAAATTTTGTCCCAAAATAGTTGTCATTCTCACTTCCCAATGCACCTTCTCTCTCTCGCAATACACCTTCTTTCTCCAATACATCTCTATCTCTACTTTAAGAGGTATTTTGGTCTTTTGCTTTCTGCATTGATCTCCATGAAAGAGTCTAAAACATCAAGTATTATGGGACGGAGGGAATATGTGGTTTTGTATGACCTATTGAAGTAATGTATCATCAAGCTGTGCCTGGCAAACTATAATTAAACAACATTAACAGCATTATACTATGGCTATCAAACAGAAAACTGAAAAGTTTATACCAAAAACTTATAATCCTGACATAATTCATTTTTCATTTGCTCATTCATCCTGTCTTGTTCTTTATGTGTGTCATGCATCCACCCTCATGTGATTCCTAAATCCCAAGGCTTAAAACAACACAGCTCATCCGTGGTATTGCTCGATTTTTATTTTTTAATATCCATAATTACATGGTTGAATTTATATCAAATGGCTGGGAACCCCCAACAAAATTGTATTCTATATTCTATATTGAAATTGACTCCAGAAAGAAATAAGAGTGCCATATCATATCAAATGCTTGGTAGCATCAGATAATGATTCCATGCTCCAAAAATTTTCATTGATTTATATTATAAACCTGAATTATAGAGTTCTTATTTTGATTCTAGATTTTTCCTATAAAAATGCACATAAACTTATTTATTTTTGAAGTTGTCATATGACAAATAAATAATATTATAACATCACAATGTTTAATGATTCCAGTTGCTCTTACATTAATTGGTGGAGTGCAGCATGTTGATGCTTCTGGAACAAAGGTTCGTGGAGAATCCCATATGCTTCTTGTTGGTGATCCAGGTACTGTATTCATGACGTGTATACACAACTAGCAATTTCCCCATGGGGAGTTGAAAGGCTGGATTTCTTTTGAGAGTGGGTAGGAGTTGTGCCTATAACGCAAGGAAAAAAACAGAATAGAAGTTATAACAATGCGCCGAGAGAGTGTATTGCACAGACATGGACATGGGTGTTGGAATCCAACTTGGGCTCCAGTCACTTCCGCCATAGATTTTGGAGTTGCCTGGAATCACTTGGAGCTCGACCAGGGTGTCGATAGACTGACTGGATTTTGGTTTAAGACTTGGTGTCCTGGTAACAATGCTAAGGAGTCATCAGAAGATTTTTTTTTAGCTGCCAGTTAAAATAAATAAGCGCTGTTATGCACTCATGCTGAGGTCTGTGTTGGGTGGATTGGATCAGAGAGGGTAGTAGTAAGAGGTTTCTGGACACGATCCTGGACCTTGTCAGTGCAGGTGGGGAGCCGTGGTTGGCTACTGCACCAGCGAGACAGGGCATAGGGAAGCACAATGAGATAATAGATCAATCCATTGCTTAAATACGATGGGTGTGCCAGTATTAATAGGCAAAAAGGTTGACCCTAGCTATTCATGTAAAATGGGGAAAACATTATTTAGAAAAGGAAAGACATATTTGCAACTATATTTTGTTCCATTGAATTTCAGGTACTGGTAAATCCCAGTTTTTGAAGTTCGCTGCTAAATTGAGCAACCGCTCTGTGATCACAACTGGTCTTGGAAGCACCAGTGCTGGTTTAACTGTCACAGCTGTCAAGGATGGAGGTACTATGTCTGACATAGCATTATGCTTTTTTTTGTTCATCTGCATCTAATAACGATTTTGTTTTCTTTTTTGCTGCGATGGCGTTGGTGGGGGTGTAATGTCAGGGGAGTGGATGCTTGAGGCTGGTGCTCTTGTTTTAGCTGATGGTGGTTTATGCTGCATAGATGAATTTGACAGGTTAATGAATCGCCAATTTTCTATTTAGTACTGTTTACTAGTGCAATTAGGCCCTGTTTGGGACTTTGGGTAGTGTTCCCAACACGCCAGACAGTCACGGCATGCTGAAAACGTGGTGAACTACTCGTCCGCTGAAGATTTGGCAAAAAAAACCCGCTGCCTACTAAAGGAAAAAGTGTGGCAGCCTAACCTGTGGCAAGATATGGAATCTAAACAACGACCTCAACTTCTCTGGTAAATTTTGGCGAGATGTAGAAGTGATCGAAATATGGCCTTATAGTGCTGTATGATTATTGAAATTCAAGACGTTCCAATAAACTATATTAAAACTCATCTGGCCATACAAAATAGTACTAGCACAATCGTCTGCACTCTGCAGTTGTGACATCCGATAACAGTGCTACGAATGAGACGTATACACATGCCTAGTATAAGACATCCAATAATTACAGCCTATTGTTTTTGTATGCTCATGTATGAGATGTATATACATGCATGTAACAAGCATCACCCTCTTTAGGTAAACAGTAAACTCTACTAAGGTTAGGGGCCCTTTTCCCGTATGCACTTTTGTGGGTGCCCTCATGGCCCTGCCACAGGGCTGAGTATGATGAGTGATGGCCACTTATGTCCCTGGATGCGCACCACGGATCACTGTTAGCATAGTTTTTACCTGATGTGTAGCTTGTCCTTTTGTGCTTTTGATACTTTTTATATGGAATGGTATGTTATGTACTGCTTCTGGGTTCTTGCTAAAATAATGCAAATATGATTATATAACCTAATTATCATGGAGGTCTATGACACCTAAATCCGACATTTTTCTCAATAGCATGAGAGAGCATGACAGAACAACTATACATGAAGCCATGGAGCAACAGACAATAAGCATTGCTAAGGTACTTCTGCTGTTACAAATTGCCAGTTTCTGTACTACTCACAGTAACTAGTGTGTACTTTATCTCAGCATTATTACTTTGTTTTCCAGGCTGGATTAGTTACAACACTCAGTACAAGGACTACTGTCTTTGGCGCCACAAATCCGAAAGGGCAATATGACCCTAATGAAAGTAGTGCTTTTACACATCAAGCAATTATATAGCTTAGTTACTTCAGTAAATCATTGTCAGAAGTCACCCTTGTGTTACATGCATAATTACTTCTGGGTTCCGCTCTTAAGATTCACTCGCAGGACTTGCATAACATATACTTTGGCCTAAATTATTTTCAATTTGCTTAACAATATTAGTTTAGCAAGGCATAAAAAAACAAATGCATGTTTCTAAGATTATATCATTGTCCCTTGCTAAAGTTCTTAGATAATTTTCGTTCAAAAACAAATTTTGTTTTTTAGTTTTGGGAAAATACTTCCATTTTGAGAAACTAAAAGGTGTACACAGCAAATTCTATAGTTTTAAAAAACCATAGTATTGCTAAAACCATCTTTTCGGATTTCTGTACTCAGGACCTCTTTTTTTCTTTCTTTTTTAAAAACATGGTTTTGCACTTTCGCACATCTTGGTATTTGAATCTATAGTTTCTTGATATCATGTTTCGTCCGAACAACATCCAAAATCGCCATTTTTCATTCTGTTGTATCTTTGCTTTTCCCTTTCAGGTTTGTCTGTGAATACAACACTTTCAGGACCACTGTTGAGTAGATTTGATATAGTTCTTGTTCTTCTGGATACACAAAATGCTGATTGGGATGAAATAGTTTCATCTCATATATTGAAGGAGGTATGTTTTGTTGCTATTAAGTTGGATTCCCTCTACTGACTGCATCTTGAATACACTTAATCCATAGGCATGAAAATAATATGTAAATTGTCAGTCATCAAACACAAATTCTATTAAGAAATGATCTTTTTTTAAGTGTGCAGAATTTTCATGAAAAGAAAGATAAGGCAGATGCTTCTGATACGTGGACGCTCCCCAAGTTGAGAAGGTGGAGACCCTTTGATGTGTTGCTTACCTCCCTTGAAATAATAAGTCTGAGCTTAAAGGCTGGTCCACAACAATACAAATAAATTTATTTTAACACCCTCACCTCATTTGTCAGCTTCTGAAACTACTGTTTTGTCAGATAGCTAATGAGCAGCAGAATTTGTAAAGTTCATTTAGCTGAATGTGCTGTTGAGTCGTGAATATTTTTGGTCTTTCGTTGCCAACACTATACAATAATACCTGCCTATTCGAATTTAAGGTACATCGATTTTGTAAGGAGGCGGTTTAAACCAGTGCTGACAAAGGAGGCAGAAAGAGTTATCTCGAGCTATTATCAGCTACAGAGAAAATCGGGAACACTCAATGCAGGTTAGCCTTGGCCAGACGAATATTTCTTTTCTTTAGGCTTGACATTTTGCAGCCTCTCAAAAATAGACTTCTAAATTGCAGCAAGGACAACAGTGCGCATGCTTGAAAGTTTGATAAGGCTAGCACAAGGCATGTTCTGTTATCTCCTATGGTTCTTTTCCTCCTTTCACAATTGCTATTCTTGATCCTTTCATGCCTTTGTTCTTACTTTTACTTTGTCTGCTGCAGCACATGCAAGACTAATGTTCAGAAATGAGGTTGAACAACTTGACGCCGTTGCTGCCATATTATGCATGGAATCCTCCATGACAACATCTCCAATAGTGGACATTATTGGAAATACTCTCCACTCAAATTTTACTGACGACCCTGATAAAGAATGTATCCTAACATGTGATTTTTTTAGCCTACTTATTCGTATCGAGGATTTGAGTCATTTCATCAGTGAAAACTTCAAACTGAATTCACTTAAGTGTTTTGCTATGTCCATGAAAATACCTGTCTATTTCTTTGGCATGCCTGCAGAAGCCATGATAATAGGATGTAGTCCCTCCGTCCACTAAAAGATGCAATTCTCACTTTTCGAGGAGTCAAATGATTTGAAATTTGGTCGAAGTTATATAAAAAAGTACTAACATTTATTTGTGAAATATATTTTTGTAGTGAACTTAGTTGGAGACATAAATGTTAATACTATTAACTATAAACTTGGTCAAAGTTAAGCTAGTTTGACTTGCGCAAGTGGCATAGTTGTATTCTTTTGGACAGGGAGAGTACATTAGATGTTGTCTATTCTCTCAGGAAATGTTAATTTTATAGGCTATAATGTATTTCCTGTTGCTAACTGCCTCAGTGCCATTTGAGATGCGTCTATCAGGAAATGGGATCATTGTGCAGCTGGATTCTGTAAACCAGCAAGCAGCTTTTCTGCATGTTTGTTTTCTTGACATGCCATAGATAAAACACAGGAGAAGAAGATCCTCAAGAAACTTGGACTAACTCAAGGTTCCCCATAATTCAGTACAAGCCATCAGTTGCTGCATTCTGTAGATTTATTAACATATGGACTTACGTGCTATTCTGCACAATGAATCAGTGAATACATGAAGGTGAACTTGATACTTATGTGGGCATGTGTCAGTTTGGCAATCCTTTCAAAATTGCTAGGATAATTAGATTGACGATCAGCATTCCTCAAATGAACTACTAAATCGGATGTGTAGTTGCATAAGAATGATGACAGTAATGAAATGATGATTACAATGTTAATTTCTGTTCTCGAAGTTTGTGGTTCATCTAAAAGACTTGGTTGGAAAACTGCTTCCGAAATTCTAGATGGAAAAATATTAAAGCATGATACTTGCCTAGCTGATTACTGTGACTGAGGTTTATTTACTTGGTATTGAGTTAATGTCTGATCAACCTCATGTGCAGTCTCTTGGTGGAACGAGATCTGCCTTTGCAGTTCATGGTGTATATACTTCTTTTGGACATGTCATTTATCCAAATTTTGCAATCTGTATCAGATTGGCTTTGTAATGTGCAACCATTTCTTTTTGCCACTCAGGATTATATCTTATAACATCTATCTGTTCAAATTGAAAGAAGTTAACTCATTGGATCTGGAGTTTCAATGATGTGAAGCGAATATAAATGAAAAATGTAACAGTGTATCTGTGTATGTTTGTGGGTTTCATTGACATGTCACATGTTGCCGGTGACGACACGTATAATAGCAGGACTGCAGACTTCTGCGTGGTTACCACCTCATATGTCGGCCTGGATACCCATGGGCGGTCAGTTCGTAGATGAATTATCTTGGCCATCCTCTGACTTCGACTGAGGCATGTTTTTTTCTGTTACTCAGTCACTTTCTGCTAACCGAAAGCTGAGGCTGGTAGAGAACTTCGTAATAAAGTTCCTTATTGGGGATTCTTCTCACGTGGTGTTAGTACAGGTGTGTCCAACTTGTAGAAAAGTTCATCCCGTGCGTATCTCGATGGCGTCCATCTTAGCCTTTGTGAGTGGACGATTGAACTCTTGTGCTAAGAATTCAAATTGGCTAGTAGACTAGTGTCCAGGGACAAGTCTCCTAGTTTTTTTTTATTATTATCAATAGATCTTCTGCAATTTGCATAGCTCCTTTCTCACCTCTACTCTTGGGTTCATCTGCTAACTGTTATTGTTGCGTTAAGGGGAGACGGTGAGAGAGTTCAGGGTGGTTGGATTTGTGGTTCTGTTGTTTGGCCCATCTCAATGCCATGTGAGGCGCCATGATGGAAAAGAAATCATGAAAGGAATGTGGTAACAAAAGCAAAAAATGACAGCATAACATCCTAAGTATCCAACTACGTACATACAGCCACCAGCACAGCAAAAGCACCAATACAAAAGTTCCCTGAGTCAAAAGAAATCGCTTCTGGTAATAACAGTCAAGTCCCTCAACCAATAATAATACACGAATCCACGACGTGCAGCCTAACGACCAACAAACAGCACTGCCTCCACCCTGGGCCAGGCCAGCGCCAGCGGGCCTAGAACGCGCCGAGGTGCACGGCCACGAGCCCGGCAAGGCCCAAGGCGGCCCACGCCGCGGCGCTGAACCCGGTGGCGCCGGAGGTGGACGACTTCTTGCCCGTCGGCGAGAGGTCCGTCTTGGGCGTGACGCTGCCGGAGCTCGAGGGGGTCTTGGTCGTCGACGGCGTGGCGTCGGGGGAGTCTGGGGTGGTGTCCGCGGAGGCGGCCGGAGCCGGGGCCGGGGCCGGGGCCAGAACCGGCGCCGGCGCTGGGGCTGCCACCGCCTTGGCGACGTCCACGACGAGCTTCATGCCGCTGCTGCAGTGGCTCGCGACGCCGCAGATGAAGTAGTGCTTGCCGGCGGTCTTCAGCGTCACGGTCGTCGATCCGGCGCTGTCGGTGCTGAGCGCCTTGCTGGAGGAGCAGGCGGCGTAGTCCGCCGCGCTCACCTCGTCCACCGTGTGCGCCCCGCCGGCGTATTTGAACTCTGAAAAAAAAAGTTGCAATGAGCACGGGCACCTGCCTCTTGTTTGTTCACTGCTGCTGCACCACTTTGATAACTAACCGAGACTGTCGCCGACTTTGAACTTCTTGCCGCTGGCCCAGGTGGCGTAATCGCCGGTGGTCGTCCAGCCGGACGTGTCCCCGACGGTGTACTTGGTCGCCGCCGCCGCCGCTGAGGCGCAGCTCACGAGGAGGAGCGCAGCCAAGGCCAGTGACGCGCCACCGGAAGCCATTGCAGCAGCTAGCTACCAGGGATCGATCGATCGATCAAGCTAGCAGTGCAAAGAGGAACGAACTAGGAGATCAAGACAGGCAGATCCCAAGTGAGATGCAGAGGTGTGATCCCAAGCCAATGTCCCTTTATATCCATGCACTTTGCACAGTGTATGTGACAGACAGTACGTCGCAGCAGCTGGGAGTTGGTGAGGTGGTTTTCGTTGGAGTTGGTTGCGGGTAGGAACAAGTAGATGATGATCTTGGATGCACGTACAGTTGCACAGACAGATCGAGACACGAAATGGCTTAGAAATGACTCTACCCGTTATCATCGTCAGTTTATCTGTCTGTCAGCCACCTTTTGGAAAAAAAAAACGAATCATCCATTTCCATGGTCGTTCGCAAAGCTTTCCGCCGCCTTTTTCAGTTGCCACATCTTTCTCACTGCGAACACGCGTTGGACTCAGACGCCATTCTTGCAACGACGGCGAAGAAAGATGCGGAGACATTAATGTAACTGTGCTGGTGGCTTGGCATTGTCACCGGCTCACCGCTCACCAGACTGGCCATCTGTCTGCTGTCATGCTGTGGCTGGCCATGCATGAGCATGAATGAAAGGGTTTCATTGATGACTAGCTAACAGCATCCAGCGCGCTCCAAATTAATCTCGAAGCTCGTTTGATGCCAGATGCTTATTTACAAAATTAGTAGGAGCGCAGGGCAATCATATCTTTGTACGATTGGGATCAAACATTATTTGTGGTCTTACTAGCCCTTCATACTATTTAATTAGTGCTAGTCAGGTCTGAAGAAAAGAAACGGATGATTATCTTGGCAGATGGGGGGGTTTGGACCTAACAACAGTGTCGTGTTTGGTAAGTGCCAACTTTATTAATACTTCATCATCATCTGCTTGGGTTAAGTAAGTTAATGGCAGGCACCTACTCTGTGGACAATATGACCTCTTCAATCAAGATGCATGAGTTTTGATGAGAGGTTGCAAAGTCTTTGAGGAGCATCAATCTCACTGCTAGCTGATCCAGCAGGAACAGGGTGTACTTGAGACCTCGCATATATAGGCTTGTAGTAATGTGTAGATGAAGACATGAAATTTTATTGTAATAACTGACGTGCAATAAGATCGATTTGGACCGTGATCCCATCGGCAATGGGATGGACATTCCGGTGCTTGTGGGTGGGGTTCTTATCCAGGAGTATTAGAGGATCGACCAAGCATGGGAGAACAAGCTAACAACAATATATGTCGATCTTCGTTCCATCCGGTTGGTCAAGTCACCTAACATGAAAGGGGCGAGTAGGGTTGCTCATCTTGGTTTGGTATACACAGGTCGTAGGAGCAGTTGGGTTTGTTGCTGGGCTACTTTCCTTCGTCGATGTAGCGTACGTGTGCTGCTATGAGTCTCTCTAGTCTCTTGCCATGAATTTTGCCAAAGAAATTCCTTCCGCATATACTAGGCCTAAATTTATTAGGACTCCAGCTTCATGTGGTTCTTACCTTAGTGTCGTGAAAATGGTCATTTAAAAAATAACTCTCTAACCCTAACTAGTAGCTAGAGTCATTTTTGTATTGTAAAGCTAAAGCCATGAAAATATGGCTTCTTCCGGCGTTCTTGCTAAATGTTTTTTTTAAAACAACTTCAACTCTACCAAAAAACTGCTCCATATAAGAGGATCTAAAACCGGAGGAGTCAAAGCCCTATCAAACTAGCCCTTAGAAGCTAATTGCACTCTGGGCCTAAGAATGGTTAATGCCTAGAAACCACCTTACACATTTATTTGCCTTCTCTAATTAGAAAATTGATTTCGTTGCCTCCTTCAAAATTTGAAACCATTCACCCCCTCCCCCTACCTAGCTAGACACGCTAGGATAGTCATCGTAGATGATGTCAAGTCAAGTCACGAGAGAAGTAAATGGAATACGAGGTGGTTACATGATATACGGTGTCGTCACCAAAGTTAGTTGAACTCTACATGGTTGGATCCAACATAGATTGATTATATAGATAGTATGAGCATCTACTAACAATCTCCTGAAATATAAGATCTTACAAATTTTAGGACAAATTCTGGTGTAAAACAAATATCACATGTAACCCTCCATTAAATGTAGGGAAATCTTGTTCTTATCACAATTTCACCCTAGAGATAGGCACGGATGATAGGTCACATGTGATTAGTGTTTTAGGAGAGTTATAATTCACCTAGAATATCTTATAATTTAGAATAAATTAAATGCTTTGATACCTTATATTTGAGGATGGATAGAGTAGACACTAAAAGGAGACATCATAATATGCATATGTGTAGTTTTTTTTTAGCTACAACATTTATTTAAAGAATTTTCTAAGATTAAATAGATCTGACTTTAGGATTTATAATTGCATTTTTTTTTGAAAAAAATGGCTATATTTCTTAAAAACACTTCTTTATTTTCTTATACACTCTAATTGATCTTATGGACTATCAACATAACACGATTTACCTACCTCGTGTTGCTAATGTAGTACGACAACTAATGTGGCACACAACATTAGCCAAAACCGCTTCAAAGCTTTCTAATTGGGGAGGCAAATCAGACTGACAAAAATTGAGTGAGATCTTTTTCAATTGGTTGTTTGGCCGTGTAACTCCTTATAAGAATGTGCAATGCATGAAGTTTTCAAATGTGTGCCTACCCCCGAGTGACACAATGTTGTCACATAATTGAGCACCGTTATGGAAGTTTCATATTTTTTTAGATAATGCAATAAATGAAAGTTTTCATACGAGTGCCGACTGCCATTAAGCATCGTTATGAAAGTAACAATGCATCATATAGGTTAAGAAACTCCCTTTTGCGACTTAGTTGTTTAGTTATGCATATACCTCTCCTTTCACCATATGTTGCAAATTCTGAAGAGAACCTTGTATCCAAAACATGGGCTTATTAAAAGCTGACCAATTACCCATACCACAAACAGCTACCTTAATTAGCAGTCTAATCAGATGCGCAAGTAAACCCCGCGAATCAATTTGTGAGGCAATGATGACCCTCTGATGCAGCCTCTTTACCATAAATAGGCCGAATCTATTTTATTGCCAAATGACTCTAAAAGAGTCAAAATATGTTATAAACTACCCCAGAGAAACCATTTATCAAAAAATCAACGAGTTGGGGTAGTCCACAAAATGCCTTTTATTCCCAAGAAAGTTGGGGTAGGCCACAACAATGCTATTCCCAAATCAATTTGGGACAGGCTAAAATTCTGTAGCTCACAAGACTGGAACCAATTACCTGAAGACTGTCTCCACTTGGCCTTACAACGTTAATCAGTAGGCTGTGGCTTCATTTGTAAACCATCTCTCACAAATCATATATTGCATTTCAAGGCACCCACCATACTGAATGAGCTTGATGCTTATTTGATATCCCAACTGTGAAAATAGGTTCCACATCATGTAGTCCTAAGCCACATGAAATACCCTCTGCCAAGAACTAGCCAAAAGGGAGTCCAACTTTCATGACCTTAGCCTTTTAATGTCCCTTTCACCACGGTTGTGGTTCCAGTTCCGGTCTGCGGAGCGGTGCCCTTGCCTGTCAGTGGACAGGTCACCCTCTGTATTTTCGATCGTATGAGCAGTCTTTAGTAAATCATCCATGTGTGCAGGATGGGGCCAGCTTTGCCTTCTTTCCTGCTTGATCTTCTCACCTTCAGCAGCCAACTCCACACCATGTTCCAGCTCCCTCTCAATCAGATCATCATCATCCATGATGTCAACCTTTCTAGGAACATCACCTTTAGATTTCCTCCGCCTCTCCAGGGCTGCTTTCACTTTATCCGTGTCTATCTTCCTCATTGCAGTCATCATTGAGGGTGATATTTTGGGGCCATCATTGCTTTTGACAATGTTATCCCTCGTTCCATTCTGAGGTGTCCTCTGGTTTGGGTGTTGCTTCTCAGGATGAGCATGGTCATAGCCATGGTGACCTGGCACGTTTTGATGGCTTAATTGTCTGGATGCTTGAGGTTCATGGGCAGTAGGAGCTTTTCCAGGAGCTCGTTGATTAGGGACACTAGCTGGGCTCCTTTCAGTATCATTTCCTTGCAATGGTGGTGGCGCGACAATAATTTGCTCGTAGAGCTCCAAAATTTGGTTGCTAATCTCTGAAAATACGCGTAGTGTCAGCATGTCTTCTTGACATCATGTGCATCAAAAGTAATATTAGAAGAATCAAAAGGAAACAAAAATAGCATAAATGAGATATATTGAAGAAAAATAAAGAATCAAAAGAGGCATGGATGGTAGAAACTAGCTATAATAAATCTGAACAAATGACAAGGTCTAACAAGACAGTTGTACTAAAAAAAATATTGGTAGCAAAAATATATCTGGTTTGATACTGTGTAGCAATCCATGGGCATTCCAGTATATATGATAAAAAAAGTCATGCTCATGCGGTGTAGGACATGCTTCAACCTAACCTAGCTCCACAATCATTTTGAGCACCATATTTGGGTGCCAATCTATGAGATCTCAAGATAGCTAACAAGCAGCAAAAACAGCCGCGACTAAAGGTGCATAATATGTGCCCTAATGAAAAATAATACCATCTTAGTGCAGTGCAGGTATGCCCTACTGAATTTCCATTCCGAGACCAACCTTCCAAGTGCCGTGGGGTGACATCAAACTCTTGCCACAAGACCTTCTCACCACCTGATGGAAGCTTTATTTGAGAAATTTCGCAGCCAAGAATATTGCACCGGCCGCAATTTGGCGGGCTTAAATTGCAGGCAAAGTGAAGTACGGAGCCTGTACACCCCTTTTAAGGCGTAGTAAATAGGCATATTTGAGGATTACTTGTTGTAACAAGAAGAGTAATTTTAGCATACCCATCATTGACAAAGTTCCAGGCAACTTGAGCAAGTGCACTTTGAGCAACCTTGAATCTACCTATTGCTTCAACCAAGGGCTCGTACGGATGGTGGATGTTCAAGTCAAAACCAAGTGTTACAAGAACAACATGTTCCCCAAGTAAAATAAGTTCCTTCTGTTGTTCATATACTTCCTGAACAAAACAAAGCACATGCAACCACAGTTACCAGCTATGGAAAAGTAATTAGGAAACAAAGTTGCATTAAATAAATCAGTCCCATCTTATTGAAAAAACATCATGTGATTGGTGAGTAGTGGCTTAGAAACTGCTAACTGGTAAAAACTGTCGTATGAAAAAAAAAAGATTACTGATTACCCAAAAATAAATACTCAAGATGAATCATCTTAAATAGATCTGAGAATGGTTTAGGCTTAGTCCAAAATCCAATTGGACTTTGGCATTTGGATTTTATTCGATTTGGACTCAGTTGGATTAGAATATCAATTCCCTGTACATCCAATTGCTTTGCATTTTGTTGGATAATCCAAATTGTATTAGACTTCAGCTCGGTAGCCATGCGCTGTGCTTCTCGTTATTCACCAATCAGCAGTTCAGCACCTCGGGCGACATGCCGAGGTTTGCTAGATCGACCCTGTCGTATGCCGGCACCCACTCAAACTGCAGCAGCTGCACAAGCCATAGGTGAACAGTGGTGAGGGCTAGCGTCTTGACGGGCACATGCGCCGCCCGGACCAGAACGGCGCGAGCTGCAGGTCCCTGCCCAGAACGCTCATGTCCTCCTTGAACCGCTCGGAAGAGAACGCGAAGGATCCGGACAGACCACAGGGTTGTGCTGGATGCCCCCACACGTTCACCATGGCCATGGTGCCGGCCAGGACCAGGTGACCGCCGACCACCGTGTCGTTCATGGCGAGGCCTGCACACGAGAGAGCAGCGACTCGGAAGAGTGCATCTGTGCATGCCAGCATCCGGAGGTAGGGCAGGCAGGCCAAGTCAGCATTGGACATGGGGCGGCCACGGTCCCCGATGGTGTTAGCCCCACCTGTGCCTTGTACTAGATGACCATCCGCCGTCATGGATTGCTGAGCTCTGCAGCACCATCTGCTGTCCTGGATTACCGAGCTCTATAGGCTGTGCGGGCATTTGCTGCAAGCAGTTTAACATGGGATGTGCGGGATTTGGATTTGGATTTGGATTGGATTGGATGCTTGTACTAATTATTTGGATTGGATTGGACAGGGGCATGGCTTCAATTGAATTTCAGTTGGATTCTCAATAATTGGATTTGGATTCCCGTCCATTCTCAGGTCTAATCTTAATCAATTCAACTATCTAACCTTCTGCCTAATTCGCTGAAATGCAGAAAGATCCTTTTTGTTGATGATCTCATAGGAAAGGAGTACGACATCCCTTAGAGGTCTGATGGTTTCTTCAACCTTTCCCGCCAAGAACATACAAACTGTTGCAATTGTCTGCATGATATAACAAAGCATACATATTGTAAGTTTAAATTAACAATAGATGGGAAAATATTATCCCTAGCAAGAAAAACAAGCACTGTGGCATGAGATTGTTCACTGCAAAATATAAAAGGATTAATGTCAACCAACTTAATTTTGTTATGCAAATGAAGAAACAACTTTCAGCACATGAGAAAGAAACAGGTGCCAGTGCGCTACAACAGATCTTAAATAGGTGAATATCCTAAAAAAGAAACTACCGTGTGCTGGTAATCTATCCTCCACAGAGTATCATGCAATATGCATATGCACAAAGAGAACAGTCCATAGAAAACTGCAAAGGTTTAAGCTATAACCTATACCACCATCACAACTACCAACACCTATAATTTATACTAGCATGAAAAGAATTAAAGGTATGACCGACATGTGGGGAAAAAACATTCCGTCTTCGAAAAATGGGTGGTAACAGAAAAGAACACAAAGATAACTTACCACATGCTATGGTAGCACAAACTACCATGTAAACAAAGTCATTGACAGGTGAAAGGCAATTATTTGAATGATAAGTGCTGAATATCACTTCACGAATAATACCAAAACACAATGAAATAAAATGTTCCCCAAAAGGTTATGTCATTTTCAATAAGACTTACCTGCCTGTCATTTTTTGCATGGGATTGGCGAAGGAAAAAACGATGACAGAACACTATAGCTGTAGCAATCGTAACTTGAGGCCTAAATTAAAAAAAAAATGTTTTCAGAAGGGAAAAATTACATATATAAAGGTACCAAGTAGAACAAGAGAGCATATAATCTAAAGAATTCATAAACTACATCAAATAGAGCAGATGCTACATGATTAAATAAGTACTAGGGTTCAGTATGATTTGCAAAGTACTAGCAAAAACCAGACAGCTCACTCAATGCAGTGGGAAAACAATTGATTAAATTTCCACTGGAGTAGCTGACTTATCAAAATATTTGATTGCTTACCATTTGAAAACCATTTTACACATAAATATTTAACTTCTGTGCTCCTTCACTAGGGAATAGAAGTAAGGGTAAAACATTTGTGGTAGAATGAAAACTTACACTTGAAGCCTCATCCCAAAATCCTGCAGAAAAGTGCAGTATGCCTTGCGAAAATAAGACTCCTTCTTCAGATCAATGCCATCTTTCCTTGAAATGGAGTTTTCTTCTATTTCTTTTCTACTAAAATACCATGAATTACCAAGTTTGCCACCTTCTGCATGTTTTCCATACGGGATTCTATATGGGCTATTTTCTACAATTCCATGATGTGAAGAGTCCCTTGTCTGCATAGCATCCATGTAGGGAGTTCCTCTTCTCTTCTCAGCAATCTGAAGAAGTGAAGAAGGTAGTGTTACTATTTGCAAATTCAAAAGAAAAACAGTCCAATTGTTAGAAAAGAAAAGGTAGTTAGGACCTAAAAATATGCAAAGAATTATATGGCACCGATGATCAGTCCAATTAGCTACACTTCAGACCATCTCAGAAGCTGCTACATTAGATACTCCATACGATCCAAATTTCATTGAAGTTAAGGTTTTTTTTCTCCCTGTAAGAATAAACAAAGAATAAATGCAGAGGTGCTCTTCATATTAGATACTCCATCTGCTCCAAATTATAATTCACTTTAGCTTTGTCCAAAGTCAAACTTCTCTAACTTTGACCAATTTTAGAAAAATGTATTGGCGCTTATAAGTTCAAATGAATGCATTATCAACACATATTTCAGGGAGAATTTATTGAAAACAATTTGATATTGTGCATGTCAATGCATTTTTTCTATGAACTTGGCCAAAGTGAACTATAATTTGAGTGGAGGGACTACTTGCTTGACCTAAATAAATCACGTAGAATAGCTACAAGCTGAGCAACCCAGCAAACTAAACTCCTGCAGTGAAAATCGTTACGCACGCAGAAAATTCACAATTTTATTAGCGCACAGTTGCGAGGTCCATCTAAGCTCAAGGGCAGCAAAATCGGCCTCCAGTCTCCCTACCCACCACGTAATCAGCTGACCACGTAATATAACCGGATAACTGCTCCCGCAGCTCCCGATCTCCCCGATGAATGGGTACAATCAGGCGAACCAGAATCCGCACAAATAAATAGAACAGCATAGGTGGATAGGATAGGGTCAGAACATAACCTGAGAATTCTGGAAAAGTGACGTCGCTTGCGACCGCGGGACGGCAGGGCGGACCGAACCCGGGATAAGCGCCGCCGGAGGGGCGCGGAAGGCGAGCGGCGCCAGGAAGGGATATGATGGGGCGGCGCTGTCCAGGAAAGAACCTGCATGCGATGCTTGGCTGGCCGTCAGGTGGGCTGTCAGGCCGAAATTATTCACAGAGTGGGCTTACCCAGCCCACCAACCTAGGTATCTCTTGAGGCCCGATTCGTCACTGTCTTGCGGCCTCGGCCTGCCCAACTCTTTCCATCACGCATCGGCGTCGTCAAAGAAGCCGTCGTCTCCGGGAAGCATCTACCTTCCACCCCCAACTGTCACTGTCTCACGGACGCTCTCTCCTGCCACCGTCGGGCGCGAGGAGCGACCTCGCGACTAAAAAAAATCGCCCGGAACCTTTCCTTTTCGTGGATTCCTGCCTCTCCCCGACGAGGCAAGCAGCAAGTGTTAATTCTATTCCTTAATTGCCAATGGAGACCGCCTGCGCCAGTACGGCCTTGCGGCGGGCGCCTGGGATAAACTCCACGGCAAGGAAGGCACCCGAACCCTCGGGGGCCTTAATAGCGTCTTCCTTCCGTGGCTGAGGCTCTGGTCCCGCGCGGTGGTAGGGCACCGGCATGGGTGGTCTTGTTGTCTCTGCCTTCGTGCTGTTTTCTTGGGTGCTTTTCTTGTCCTGCATCTTCTCAGGTGAGATGCTTGATCGTGCACTTTAGAGTTCTGATGAGTTTTATGTCTTGTGGGGAGAAAGATTCTTTGCTGATCTAATTTCAGGGAAATAGTAGACTCCAATCAGTAGATGTCAGTGCAAAATGCAAATAATCCATTAATGCTATACATATGAATGTATTACAATTCGCATGGACAAGGACAAAAAGGATATTGACGATTGAAGAATTGCTCTGTATTCACATACAGTTTTCTTTAATATACTTTTAGTGATTGTACTTATGTATATTTTAAAAAGAAATTTGAACTGAAATATGCAATTTGCTGTAGACACTGTTGATATTGGTTAGCTAACTGAGTTAAATATACCTTTGTACTATTGAAGAAAGTGATTAGTAAAATTCACTGGAAATTTTACAGTTCAGCGCTTTCTTGTTAGAAATGGTAACCAAGCTGCCAGTCTTAGGTTGTATGGTGTTCTCAGTAAAAGTTTTTCATAACACCATAAGTGGCTATTTTTTTCTGCAGTGGATGGACTGTCTAAGGTGAGGGGTGTTAACTTGGGAGGATGGTTGGTCATTGAAGGGTGGATTAAGCCATCACTTTTTGACGGGATTCCAAATGGGGATATGCTCGTAGGTGGATTTATCTTAGTTATTCACTGTATGTTCTTGGTAAATTGATGCTTTCATGGTTTTGATCCTCTATGGGGCTGTGTTCGCAGGATGGGACACAGGTGCAGATCCGCTCTGTAGTATTGAATAAGTATGTTAGTGCGGCTAATGGTGGTGGCTCAACTGTGACAGTGGACCATGATGTGGCCTCGACATGGGAGACATTCAGGGTAAGAGTACATGGAATGTATTAGTTCGATTTCAAAGAAGTACTATTCTGCCAGTTTGTGTTTTACAAGGGGATAATCCTCTGCATTATTAGAGCTATGATAGTATCTCAAATGTATTAGTTTGATTTCAAAGATGTATGAAGCGTATTGGTATTACTGTTTTGTTTAGACTTTACAATAGGGTAAGCCTTCAAAAACTACTTAAGTACAAGATAAATTCTAGTTATCCCTCTCTTGCTATGAACTTAAGTATGTTGTAATAGACTTGCTCTTAATTTCACTCCACGTTCTGCCACTGGGTACAATTTTTAGTTATATGCTTCTTTTTCTGACTTGGTTTGACCAGTTGTCATGAACTGTTGTTCTTTAGTTCTTGTTATCACTAAATCAATGGCCACTCGGGTTTCACACTAGGATCTATCACATTACAAGAAACTAATGATTATTTGAACCACTGTAAAGTTTAATTGAACACTGAATTGCATGGGTGAAGGACTGCTGATATATTTTGTGTTGTGTGGTCAAAATGTTTGTACAGTCAACAGTCATGCGCTTCTGAAACAATCTTAATGCCATTTCACATGTAGGATTGCCATGAACAGATATGAGACATCTTTAGTTTAACAGTTTTTTCTCCCTAAATAGTTGGAAGTGTGTTCATTATCATTTTATTATCTTTTACCATATGGTTAGAATTGAAACAACTACAAGTCATTGAATTGGTATAATGCTATTATTTACCTGCACCTTTTGGTTTTCTAAATGTTATTCCTCGAGCTTAATTACGGCGTCACTGGTTTTCCTTTTTAAACAGCTTTGGAGGGTGTCAGATAATGAATTTCAGCTTCGATGCCTTGGAGGTCAATTTTTGACATCAAACAGTGAAGATGGTTTGATCTTGGCTACTGCAAAGCATCCATTGTCCACCGAGACTTTCTTCATTGAAAGGAATGCTGGAAGGGTTCATATCAGACTTCTGAATGGAAGCTATGTGCAAGTATTGCTCGGTTCAAGTTTCAAAATTGTTATATGTGATTGTCCCTTAGTCACCTTCATGCAAGTTGTGCCATTAATAAGACATTGCAATCTCCTTTTAACTTAGGCGACAAACAATCATCTGCTTATTTCCACTTATCAATTCCAACCAGGATGGGATAATAATTTAGCGACGTTTGAATTGCTGATTGTTGCTAATAACTTGCATGGGGACTACCAGCTTGCCAATGGTTATGGTTCCAAGAAGGCGAAGATGGTCTTAGAAGTATGTCTTTGGGCACTCACTTTCTTTGGAATTTGCTGTACAAATCCTCTTTTGCTTTATGCATAACATCCCTTGATTCTTCCTTTTGCTTTTTAAGGAGCACAGAAGAAGTTTCATTACAGCAAAAGACTTTAATTTCCTATCTCGGAACGGAATTAATACTGTGAGAATTCCTGTTGGATGGTGGATAACATAAGATCCTTATCCACCTTCTCCATTTGTTGGAGGGTCTTTGGCAGCCCTGGACCTAGCATTTTCATGGGCACGGTATGTCCTGCTTCCAAACTCTACTTTGCAGTATTTGATATCCCTGATCTTTCCTGATGCTATAGTTACTTCTGTTGGATTAGATCTTACGGTTTGAAATGTATAATCGATCTTCATGCTGCTCCTGGTTCTCAAAATGGAATGGAACATAGTGCGAGCAGGGATGGTTCCGTGGACTGGCCCTCGCCTGAATATATCTCACAAACATTGGAAGTTATTGACTTCCTGGCGACAAGGTATTGTTTCACCTAGCATTTCATCTTAAACCGTTCGAATGGTAAATTGGTAATTACCTGCATTTCTCTTGAGCAGGTTCTCCACCATCAGAATATGTCTGCAGTTGCATCTCCTCTCACTGAGCATGAAAACTGTAGTTGCTAGTAGCTTCTGATGTGATGTTCTTAGATATCCCAGTCTGTCCTTGAAATGTTATAGGCGGCTTTCCTGGACTTGTGCTTTGCAGGTACGGAGGTCATCCGTCCCTTTTGGGTATTGAGCTTCTGAACGAACCTTCTGCAGCTTCAGTTCCTTTAGATGTTCTAGTGTCCTACTATATGAGGGGATACCAAATTGTGTGAAACCATTCATCAACTGCATATGTTATTCTCTGTCAAAGAATTGGGAATGCAGACCCAATCGAACTCTTTCAAGCTGGTATTGGTCTTTCAAATGTCGTAGTTGATTTACACTACTACAACTTGTTTGATCCATACTTTGCCACCATAAATTCCACTCAGAATATTGAATTTATTTACAAGATGAGAGCACCACAGTTACAAGACCTTAAGGCAATGAATGGGCCTCTTGTCTTCATTGGTATGTTTACTACCCTACTTATGGTTTTACAATAGTTCTGCTTTGCCGCCCTTCTTCAAATTAATAGTCTTTACATACTATTGTCATCTATTGGTTCCAACTTATTTTTTAATGCTGGAGTTGGGACCTGCTAGTCATTACAATTTCTACATTTTCTTTCTGGCCCTGATGGATAGCAGTCACCAAGTTGAAACATGTGCGCCATTGTTCTGTTTATTTTGTTCCAGTCCTACTTGATTATTTCCAAAGTCAAGTACTGGCACACATCATCCTGATTTGTACTGAACATGGTGCTATGTCCCTATGTTCAGGTGAATGGGTTAATGAATGGGACGTGCAAAATGCATCTCAGTATGAGTATCAGAAGTTTGGCAGAGCTCAGTTGGATGTTTATGCGAACGCTACCTTTGGGTGGTCATACTGGACACTTAAGAATGACATGATCCATTGGGACTTCAAGTGGAATATTCAGAATAAATACCTATTATTCAGTAAGTACACTGGCCGTGCTAAAGCATGGTTTCTTGTCTATTACATCATTGATCTTACAACTCGAAAGGCATGGCTATTGTTAAATGTGTTTCTCTGGTACTGAACCTATTTTGTGTTGTTACTGATTCCATGTATGCATAAATAAAAATGCTATTATAGAATGGAGTCTTTTGTGTTGTTATTTCTGTGGATATTTGGACAGATACTGAACCTATTTTGGATCTGACGAATTCTCAACATAATATGCATCTTCTGTCTAGGTGGTTCATCCATGGTGAAGACACCAAGGTTCCTACTGCTGTTAGTGATAGGATGGGGAATTCACCTGATCATCATGCCAAGATAACCTAGAGTGTGGATGTATACATTGACCACCAAAGTTCGAGTTATAGTCGAGGCAAATTTGGGTGCCTCTCTTTCTTATATATAAAGCCATGGTCCAGTTTTTTTTTCAGGAAAAAAAAAGATAGCCTGATTCCTAGAACATCCGGAGCACATTCCCTGCTGCCGGCATCCCCCGTGCTGCCCTATTCTTTCTCCAACCTTCATCATGCATTATGTTACTCAGCTGCTGAAATGTTCATAGATTTTTTCTGCTAGAAGATGTTGAGGAATCATTTGTTCAGGATGGAGACAGTAGCGTTGGACCTCACAGAAAGTACAACGGGTGTAGCTGTCTCGAAACTGGCCGGTCCACCGGTGTCGTTATGGATCCTGACATGATTGCCGGAACAGGAGCGTGGAAGAACTCCCAAGGGTTTGTGGTGGTATGGAGTCGTAACGCACCGGCCGGATCCGCGTGGCGTGGACCTGTTGTGTGTTGTGTGCCTTTCGTCTTCCGTGAGCGTGAGGCGGACGGCTGGACCGGGTCGTCGAAGCACAGTGCGGTCTCGGCACGCTGCCGCGACCGCAAATGGCAGCTGGTTTGCCGTATGCGTTTCTTGGAAAAAGATTTTTCTTCCTGTGATTGGCAGGTATATACAACCTTCGTTCAATAGTTACAGTGCTAGGGCAGTGGTACAAATAGGCCTGGGCATTCGGTTTTTGTTCGACTTCTATTCGGTTCTCGTTCTCGAAGAAATTCATAGAAAATTTTAGGAACAGAGCATTTCAGTTTCCGATTGTCGGATTCTAACCCGACTTTTTCACCAGAGGTTAAGGCTGTCTGCAGCGGCTGCTCTATAGGAGTACTCCAGTACATTTTAGAGAAAAAAAGAACGCAGTGTATCTGGCTTCGCCATGGTCGCGCACCCGCTATTGCGAGCGCTGGCTCAAATGCTGTGAGTATGTACTGTGCCTGTACTATGCATCCTCGGTCTGCTCAACGAAATAAAAATAATATAACTCACAAACCAAAAACCTAAATTAAATTTCGTTTGCACTATTAAATTTGTTTCAATAAATCTTTCAAAACAAAATTTCACAGATATATTTTAGATAATTTTTATTTATAAACATGTGAGTCTCACTGTTACCGATTGATATAGAGGCGGTGTTTGGTTCCCTAACTTATTTTTAGTCCCTTGTCACATCGAATATTTGGTATCAATTAAATGAATTAAATATAATTTATATTATAAAACTAATTACAACGCCACGTAGTACTTCACGAGACGAATCTATTAAGTCTAATTAATCCATCATTAACATATGTTTACTGTAGCACTATATTATCAAATCATAGATTATTTTATATCAATAGATTTGTTTCGTAAAATAGTCTTCGGCTGACAAATTAGTTTTATAAATAGTCTATATTTAATACTCCTAAAAAGTGTCTAGATATCCGATGTGACAGAGACTTTTTTTAGTCTCTGTAACCAAACAGACCCAGAGTATGAGATGCAGATGATCATGGGTGCGGAAGAAAGATGTATAGAGGAGAGAATCTTGATGACTAGGACATATAGATGATGAATTTAGAGGAATAGCAGTGCGGACAGTCTTAAACCAAAGAACTAGAATAAAAAATATCACTTTTCTATTCGATTCCAAATATTAAGGAACCAAAATAACCAAAAAGTTTGATTACTAGTATATTGCTAATATTCTCTTATCAATTGTTATTATCTAAAACAGTGTCGGTGTTGTCCAAAATTGCTTCAGAGCCTACGTATTTTTTTTTGTTGTCTTAGACTGACCGCAGCGCGCACTCGGAAGGCTCCGCTATCCATCTCAGCTCAGCTTTTAGCGTCAAAAAAACGCGCACCGCTGAACGGTAACTCGAACGCCTATTGCGCGCTTCCGCCATGCAGAGCGTGATACAGTGGTCACGCTCCAGGAGAGAGCGCAGGAGAGGCGTGGGCCCCAGGCGCTGCCAGAGGTAGGATGCGTGGGAGGGAGGAGAGAGAGGGCAGGGTGGGTCCCACAAGTTCAAGCAACTAAAAAGATGTTATAATTAACAAACTAAAAATCCAAATAAAATTCCGATTACACCATTAAATTTGTTATAATAAATGTTTCAAAACAAGATCTCAGATGAATATATTCCGATAAAATTATAAATAAGCTATAATGTTAGTAGTTGATATGGAGTACGGCCCGTATGAGATATATATAGTATGATGGGTGCGGAAGAAAGACATATAGAGGAGAGAATCTTGATGACTAGGACAGATAGATGATGAATTTTGAGGAATAGCAGTGCGGACAGTCTAAGGACCGAGAGAATATTCATATACCAAACTCATCGTGCGTTGCTGCGGGATTTTAGAGTGATTGTGAATAATGCTGGAAACACATTATTTGAAAGTGACTGAGAGAAAAGGTTAATGTTGAAATGAAAGGGGAAAAGGTAATTGGGAATAAGAAAATCTGCCGAATAGGAAATAGGATTTAACTAAACACAATTGCCACTCAATTCCATGAATCAGCCTAGTTCATTACTTCATTTACAGTACAAATTTACAAAGACTTAGAAGTATAGATCAATCTATTGTGGTAAAAAATATGAAACATATATGAAAAATAATTGATTTCATTATTTATTATGATAGCTCTGAACATATCTTTCCAGTCACTTTTTTTTACCTCTGCTGAGCATTCATCTTTATTGATAAATTAATGCGTGGCATAGACATGGCATAATCCAAGCCAAAGCTTGAGAAGTAATTCCATCTCCACACAAAAACACCTTCCTCTTTATGTTGCTAGCTGAATGTTTGAAACAAACAACCGTATTACCACCTATGACTCCAGAAAAATCTTATCAATTCAACGTCTAGTTTGTACATGTATGAATGCAACTAATGTTAATGGTGCAGACGCTATCAGCTTGCTTTCGGTGACCTCTCAGATTTATGATAGGATAGGAGAAATGGCAAGAGAACCGCTAGGATGTGATCTGTCGGGCGTGAGGTCTTGTGGAGGATAATATACACAAGCTATCAGTGGGTAGCCGACTGATTGACTGATTAATGATCCTATCGTGGTCTTTGCCTGTTGGTGTCCGTTATGGTAACTAAAGCCATTGGCGCGGAGCCAAAGCACGTGCTCTATGAGGTTGACGGAGGACAACAGGAAAGATACGGTGGTTGCTCATTTAAGTTCGAATGTTTGAAATAATAGTGATACTCTGGTATAAGATAGAACTTATAGTGGAGTTTTTCTTTATATAAGAGACATAGATTACCTGTCTTGTGCTGGGCACCAGAGTCGTCACATTAGCACAAAGGAGTCAGCCCTCCTGATGAATAGTGATTAACGATAACTGTTCACTGTTTTTTTCTTTTGCCGAAGTTCGTGGGGACATGGCGCAACCCCTAATAGCAAAGGCTAGATTATTTGCCCCCCCCCCCACTCCCCTCTGCGCGCGCTTGTTATCAACAATGACAAGAGTATATCAATGAACAAATGTGTAAATGAATAATAATATCCGATTGTTATATGTTGTTATCGACACATGAGTATGTATAGTCTTCTTTAGAACCTCTGAATGAAAACATCAAAAACCACCTTCATCATGTTTCATATTGGCACCAAAACAGCAATCATAAGCAACTAGCTAGGGCGTACAATTGAGTTATATATTACGCAAGGAAGTCGATTAGAAGCTAAAATCATCCAAGGGCGGAGCTAGAGGCATCCATTAGGGTCAAGCGACACCAGTGATCTTAAACAAACTCCATAGTAGCACTAGTGCGAAGCAGCTGATGACCCCCATCATTCATGATAAGATCTTGCACAGTGATCCCGTTGCCTTTAAATAAAGGTGGTTGCCTTTCGTGATGACCTCATGGCTTAGAACATTTAGACCCCTAATTTGATTTTGGTGATTAATGATGATGTGATGCTACGTTCGGGTGAGAGCCTAGTATTTTTGAAGCAAACCCTTGCATCTCTTCTTACACAAGCAAAAGTTATAATCTCCAATCGTACCTACAACTAACCCGTATTATAGTTCGTACTTAACGGACATCCAAAAGTTCCCGTACCAACTCGAGGGCATCCCAGTGCGCTGCTGCACAAACAACTCAGCATCAATACTATGGATATATATTGCTTCCTCGGATAAGATGCATAGTCCAATGTCCAACCCAATGCACGGGTACGGGTGTGCAAGTGCGACCTACTCCGGACACCTGGATGGCTGGAATGCTGGATGGTCGCGGACCGGTACCGAAAGCCCAGCAGAGCAGCCCAGCAGGTCAGAATCAGAACCCATCAAACCTGACGTGCGACCGCTTGCTCGCCGCCCAGCGCCAGCCACCAGACGCCACGACCGCACCATTTCCGTTCTGGCCCTCTCTACCAGTCACTCACCATTTATATGCACAAATCCGCGCGCGTGCCAGAGACTTTGTCCAAGAAACGCAGCCTGAGCCCGCCCACCCACCACCGCCAGATGACGACGCCTCGCCACCATGCGGCGTCGTCGCCGCCGCTCGCCGTGCTCACGCTGCTACTTTGGCTACTGCTGCTGCTGCTCGACGCTCCCGCCGCCGCGCAGGACAGCCCGTCGCGGGACAAGGATAGCGGTGGCGGCGCCGGAGGAAGAGGGGGCAGGCCGGCCCAGCCGCCCAGCTTCAGCGCTCCCATGGTGGTGCTGCTGGTGGCGCTGATCGCGGCCTTCTTTTTCATCGGCTTCTTCTCCGTGTACATGCGGCGGTGCGGACGTGGCGCCTCGGCCGGCCCCAGGATCCCGGCCGCCGCGCTGCTCGTCCTGTCACGGCACCGGCAGGAGGACGAGCAGCAGCGGCAGCAGCGTGGGCTCGACCCCGCCGTGGTCGCGTCGTTCCCGACGATGAGGTACGCCGACGCGAAACAGCTCCGGGTCGTCGGCGGTAAGGACGCCGCGCTCGAGTGCGCGGTCTGCCTCAGCGAGTTCGAGGACGACGAGGAGCTCCGGCTGCTTCCTAGCTGTAGCCACGCCTTCCACCCGGACTGCATCGGCGAGTGGCTCGTCGGTCACGTCACGTGCCCCGTCTGCCGGTGCAACCTCGATCCCGTGGAGGTGACGACGGGGGAGGCGGCTGGCTCCTGTGAGGCGACGACGGGGGAGGCGCAGCAGGGTCAGGATCATCAGGTGGTCATCGACGTGAGCCACGGTGGCGGCGCCGAGGAGGAAGAGGAGGAGGAGGAGGACAAGAGGCGCCGGCGGGAGGAGGAGGCGATGGAGCTGGAGCGGATCGGGAGCCAGCGCCGCGCGGTGCGGTCTCGGTCGGGGCGGCCGGCGCCGGTGTTACCGCCCGTCCCGCGGTCGCACTCGACGGGCCACTCCCTCGCCACGCGCCTCGACGGCGACCTGGAGCGGTTCACGCTTCGGCTGCCGGAGCACGTGCGCAGGGAGATGGTCGTGGCGGCCGGCGAGGAGAGCCTGCGCCGCACGGGACCACCACTACGTGAGCGTGACGCCAGGAGCGCGCGGCTCGGGAGGTCGGACCGGTGGCCGTCCTTCATCACCCGGACCTTCTCCTCGCGGGTCCCGTTCTGGTCCGCGTCGAGGAGGGCGACCGACCTGGAGGCCGCGGCGGCGGGGACGACGACGGGAGGCGCCGCGAGAACCACCAGGCGTGACAAGACGGGTGGCGGCGCGTTAGATGGCTCGGTGACCCCTAGTAAAGGCAGCGTGCGCTTCGACTGCCTCGGCGTTGCTCCCGTCGTGACGGGCACGAGAGTCGGCGCTGCGGCCGGCGACAGCGAGACCGAGGAGGAGGACGACGACGAGGAGAAGGCGATCGCCCTACAGCGGCAGGCTTGACCGTGCGCGGAACGCGGGGGATTCGCGCGCTCGCATGTGCTGCTCGCCTACTCGATCGCCCCATCCGTCCGTTCAAAAGGCAACGGCAGCCATGTCCCACGGACACTGCACATGAGGTCGTCTGGACTCTGGTGGCGTATCAATGCGCGGCGCGAGAGAATTGGAGACGCTGCTGCATGTCTGGACAGTGATCTGCAGACGTATCCACAAATCCATCACCATGTGATCCGCAAGATGAAGCAGGTTGCAGTCGCACGCGAATGGGAACGCACCGCTGAAGGAGTGATTCCTTCTCCTTCAGGCTTCAGCTGCAAATGGTTCTTTCTTTTTTCCAATCTTTCTTCTACTTTCTCTTACCGTCTAATACTTCTTTGGAAAAAGCAGTTCTTGATTTATTTATTTCTCTAGCATCTAGTATTTTTAAATAGATTTAGAGAAAAAGATTGAGATAAGTGTTGACTGATTATTGTGTCTTTTGGTCAACACTGGCACGTGGTTTATCCTACTCTTTTTGAAGTTACGCGAGAAACCAACAGGGCACTGTCGTCTAAAACATACGAACTCTCCCGTGAAAATAATCAAATTCATATATGAAATTTAAGCGTGCGTTCATAACAACAGTATTTTTTCCTCACCATAGCAAGAGCAACAAAATGTGTGGTTCCCTGTACTACACAGCGCGCTCGGTCGCGCGGCCGTATTTTAATTTAATCTGTGGCGTGACGGAGGAGGACACTAGCATGCATACTCCAAGTCAAACGATAAAGCACTACCGGCGCCGCGGAGCTTAATCAATTCCTGTGTGTCCACGCTGTAGCTGCGTCGTCCGTTGACGTCCAACTTCCAGATGCGCACTATTACACGAGCGTCCGCGTCACGCTGTGTGGAAGAACTGACCCTTGAGATCGAGAGCTCCCACCGTTTGTAAACAAATCCGGGCCCGCACTTTTGAAAACGGTGATCCTTCTAGTACTGTAGATGACAATGGCACTCGTACCTCTCGCTGGCGATGCATTATAGGTGTTGTTTGGGTTTACACTGACGATGTGAACGCAAAGGAAACAGGCTTGTTACAGTGTAGCAACGGGAGGGAAATTAAACCGATGTATAAGCTTTTTGTTTGGTACGGCCGGCGGCAGCAGCCAGAGAAAAGCATGCCAACGAGATTAGTTACCGCTGAGGATCGAGCAGAACCAGGTCGGATTACAAGAGGAAGTGAACCAACCAAACAACACTATTTTCTGACTTCTGGTTTAATTTGCAGATATACCTAGACCACTAGTACTCTAGTAGTCATAGACTCATAGACCTGACACCGGACAAAGAGTACTGCTTGTCTGCATACACTGATACACCCCGTCCAAGTATCACAAGGGTGCAGTGGAATTCTCACTAGTTTTCGCAATGGTCTCTTCAACTGTCGTCAGCGGGCAAGATCGATGCAGTTAAGAAATTTAAGGTGTTCAATCTCTGTCAACCAAGAAAATTTCTCGACATGCATGTGTTTATTTAGTTAACGTGACAATGGCTGATTGCGAGGGACAAGGCCTGCGAGCTAAAAAGAGTAGGTTGCCATCGCTGACGCATGGGCGGACTATTACTGTAGCACGACCCTGTGCGAGTACAGCAGGCTAAAGGACCCAAAATTCTCGTGCCAATAAAATGAGGCCCATGCCAGGGAGGAAGCAGAAGGCCCATCCGCTAGGCTGATCAGGCAGCCCATATCCCCTAAACCCTCCCAGTCCCAGCCCAGAAGCATTTTCTTCCTTTCTTCTCCTCCAATCCACGATCCCCTCCACATGCGGCCGCTCGCCGTCGCCGGGGCTTCTCGACCCGACACGCTTCCGGAATTATCTAGCAGCTCTTCCACACCGCTCTGATTCTCCGCAGGTCTTGTTGATCGCCAGATTCGCCAACCTGGTGACCTCTCAGCCTACCGCTCCTGACGGCTACAGTCTCCGCAGTGCGAGTCACCTGTTTCCATTGGCCCATTGCTCCGCCGCCCCCATGGGTAGGTTCGGGTGGCTCAGGCATGCGTCGAGGTTGCTTGCGCCCCGGTCGGGCGAGGTTAGACGAGCGAGCTCTCACTTACTTCCCTGTCCATTTTCCCCTCCTGTTTGGGTTTTGGTGAGCGCCAGACTGCCACTTGTTTTTATCTGTTTGGGGTTTTGCTTACAGGTGGCCGTGCAGAGGTGCGCATGGATTCAGCCGAACACACGTAATTTCCGTCCCATTTTGTGTGTTTTGTTTGATCCCTTGCTGGTTTGGGTATGAGAGAAGTTGTGCTCTTTCTAATGAAAATCTACTGTTAATTAAAAACTTAGATAATTTGGTGGGCTTGGGGGGAAACGGTACAGCCGATTACTGCTTACAAACCGTTCATTTTGCAGGCTATTGACTTGCTAATCGTGATTGGGCAATGTATTTTCTCATTCATTTGTTTTATTGTTACATGTTTTTATTGTTTGAATAATTGTAGATTTATATTCAAACTGCACTAGCAGAAAGAACTCTTAAAATTCACATCTCGATATGAAAATAATATGAAGGGTTAGTGTGATTATACAAATTTTAGATTATGGGCATAGCCTACTCATTTCACTCATGCTTTCCTTGAAATGGATGCGGGTCTATGCTGGATGTGTTTCTGTGTCTATTGTTGGAGAAGAATATTATATGCCACAGAACAATATAATTCTTGACATCTGCAGTTTACAGATGTAAATTCAGATCAAGTATATACATTTACTGGCTACTCTCATGTTTCTCTGTTCTCTTCTGGAGAATTGCAGCTTGCAGCTCTACTGGCATCTATATTGGCGATAAGTTCTATGGTCGTTTCATGTTGACACCATTTGGATTGAGCCGGAGTTTTCATGCTACAGGTTATTATACTGGGTTTACAAATAACAATTACTTTTGCAATCACAAAGGCTAACTAAACATTAATGGTTGCTTTTGCCAGGTCACCGTTGTTCAAAACACAAGGACTACTACAAAATTCTTGGTGTTCCTAAGGATGCATCGCAGGATGACATCAAGAAGGCATTTCATTCTGTGAGTATCATTACAGTTTACAGTTTAGTTTATCTTGAGATATTCCAAGGCTTGCTCATGATTGGACTATTTATTTAAGATGAGCATGCTGTGAATCCAATATCCATTGATCAAGTGGCAATCTCACCTGTTTCCTATCTTTTCATATCATCATGTGTTATATTGTACATTTCTGAAGAAGGCACTACATGTGTGATTCTTCATTCTTCACTTGTTGTGTAGCTTCATTAGGTGTGCCATTGAATCCTGCTAACAACTGGAAACCTATTTTTGTTATTATACCGACTGTATGGATGTATACTTATATGCCCTTCAAACATATACTCCCTCTGTTCCATAATAGTGGACGTTATAGCGTTTAAAATTTTTCTCGCAAAGGAAGGCGTTATAGCCAGTCACGGGTATCCCAGCCTAAGTTAGACGTCCCATCAGTCCATTCATCCCCTGATCAGCTACTCATTGTCACTAGAAGGTGAATAAAAAACAGAGATGTGAGTGGTAATGTGATGATACTTTAGTCATGTCAATTCAGAAATGTAGTAGGTGCAACACAGCTGTAGGGGTAATACAGGTATTTATCTTTCACATTGATCTACGTGACCAACTCTACAATGTCGAATTGTCGAATCTAAAAAAAAAAAACCCAACTCTACAATGTCAAGCTTTATGGGACAGAGGGAGTATGCTTTAAGAATTTGAACAAACTTGAATTAGGATGAAAATTAGGCAGATATGTTGAACAATGAATGGGGGAGGTCAGATTCACTTGTAAATAATAACATACAGTATAGAAATGATTGATCTTCAGCATGCATGGTAGCAATATGTTCTGTATATTAAAAAAATACAAATGGTGTGATTCTGATGGTTTTGTTTGCTAATAGAATCATTTACACTTCTGCTTCTAAATACAAAAATGTGTGTAGCTTGCAAAAAAGTATCATCCGGACACAAATAGAGGCAATACTGCTGCAAAAAGGATGTTTCAGGAAATTAGAGATGCATATGAGGCAAGTAAGTTACCGCAATTTGTGTTTTCTTGTTGATTTTTCATTATTGCGCCAAAATTAACAGTCTTGTTATGGTCATTTTGGACTCTAGACACTACGGGATCCTTCAAAGAGAGAGCAATATGACTTGGTAAGTTGTCACAGTCTGGTTTCATTTTTTTTACACCTTCTTAGGAAATGACTTGGATTCTTCCAAGCCCTTTGATTGGAGTGATTTATTTTGGAATCTGGTACAAGTTTATTTTGTGTTGTAATATTGCAGCTATTTTCTAGAGGGTCAAGGGTGGAGTTTGATGGGTCCTATCATGACACATTCTCGGGATCCAATAATCAGAGACATGACCCTTTCAGAGAATTCCACAGACAGAATGATGGTCATTTCTCTAGTAAATTCTATAAAATATTTTCTGAGGTGGTTTCCTGTACCTGCAAACACATTTTCTTCCATTTGTCATGTCAGCACAGACTGCAGAGTATGAAATGATACTTATTTTCTTGGTTTTCAGGTTTTCCAGCAAGACATAAACGCGCAGGCAAATGATATTAAGGTTCATTCTTAGGCCTGTTCCTCTTTTATTTTAAGTATTGTTTTCCTTGTCTTTTTTTTTCTCTTGAACTTATTTTATATCTTAACTTAAGTAGGTAGAGTTGAATCTGTCTTTTAGCGAAGCTGCCAATGGCTGCATAAAGCAAGTGTCCTATCATGCAAAAAATGTTTGTGATTCATGTGGTGAGTACACTATTATGCTGGAAATTATTGCTCGGGAGCATTTATTTAGTGCACTTGGCTTTTGTATGCGTATCTGTTAAATCAAAATTTAAACCTTTGTTTTCATGCAGTTAATGATAGTAGGCACTTATGTAGAAGTCATTTTCTGAAGCAAGCTTTCATCTGTCTCGTACATTATGCTTTGACATTTTTCCTAATTTTTTTGTTTATCAACGCATGCCATCTATCCAAATAGTTTGCCTGTTGAACAGACACCTACTTCAGAGACACCATTAGTTCAATAGCTGTTTCTATGCATCTAAAATTTAAGATGATGGCAAGATAACATTCCATTATATTCTATGGTGTTCATTTAGTTAATTATTTATTATGATGCTATTTCTAATACTATTTGTGTTTTTTCCCATCATAATCTTCTGGAATCAAGTTGTGGATAATAGTTATTTGAATGAAGCATTCTTAAAATAATTATCGTCTGGAATCTGTAGGAAGATTGTCATATGTTTACCAGGCTTCATTTGGACACTCCATGGGGTTTTGTGAACAATGTAATAGTAGTAACCAATCATAACCTTGTGACTTGTGACGCTAGCAAACTTAGCACACCTTGTGATTTAGGCCCCACAAGGTAGTTCTATTACTGTACTAGATGAGACTTGAAAGGCTATGATTTATGAGTGATGACTTGCTGAAGTATGGAACATTAGAAGCAATTTATTAATACTAAAGTTTTCTTTGCAAAGCTGCCATCTTGCTTGTGCATATAATAATGATCATAATGATCATTCTGATTTAGCCATATCCTCTTTCTTTGCTCATTAATACTGATTCTGTTTTACTGTTAGGTGGGAGAGGTCACTTGCCAAATGCAAAGATATATGCTTGTCCCTCATGTAAAGGTTTGGGAAGAGTAAGTACTTGCTGTTAGTTTCTAACTTTCCATGCAGATACACATGGTACATTCATCTGCTTTGGAGTTTGGACATCACATGTTGGTTTATGCAGGTCACTATGTATCCATTCACATCCGTTTGTAGTTCTTGCAGAGGTGTCGGGAAAGTAATAAAGGTAATGCTCCTGAAGGTATGGTAAACATTTAGTATGTTTTACCCTGTCTCATGGATGATAGTTTTCCACAGGATTACTGCCTGACATGCCAAGGTTCAGGGGTAGTTGATGGTATGAAACATGTAAAATTGGATATACCAGCAGGTACTGTGCACTCAGCTTCAATTGCCTTTTTTCAGTTTTTTTTTTCCAGACATGTGCACATGTCTCATAAGTTGAGATTGTTTGGACTTTGAAGCTACTGTGCGCTATTGTCCTAACCTAATGGAATTGCAGAGAGTCATATTTGGATTGGTTCTACTGGAAACTTTCCACCACAACTTTTATGTAGTTAAGCTAACTCTTAGCTGCCAAAATCTAGGTGCTTTTACATACTATTCCCATTGGTAGCCTTTGTTGCTCTTTTCACTCTATTAGAAGGATTTGGTTACTTTATAGTTTGCTGGGGCTGTTTCTCATCTCTTTGCATGTACAGTTTGTTGCCTGAAGGAGTTATTAGTTACACTCTGCTTGATGTTTACTATAGACTGAACGTGTAACAGTAGAGTTTGCATGTAATAGGGGAATAATTCATTGAAGATTTTCTTGTTTTCTGCAACATAGGACTTGATTCTGGTGACACAATCAATGTATCGGAGGCTGGAGATAGTGGTGGAGTTGGTGTCCAATCTGGGAATTTACACATCAAAATTCAAGTGAGCGTCCATATCCATGCACGGTTCTTTTTATACATAAATATTGATCTATAAGTTAAGTGGATTCCACTACCCAAAATTTACTTACCTAATCAAAGAAATATCTGCAATATAGGCTTGTTGTTAACTGTTTTGGAGTGTCAGTCAGAAATGATAGAAAAACAAAGCAGTTTTCAGATGTTAACTTGTTTTGTCTGTCTTACTAGAGTGTCACAACAAAGTGTCTCAGCAAATTCGATTGGTTGTGCTTGTGAAACCATGCGTTCTTTCTAGAGATGGAAGTAACATTAATTCTTTTGGTGTGCCTGTAACAATCAGAAATTGTGGATGAAAATTGATGGTCAATCCATAGGTGGTAGGAAGTGTTACATTTCTCTTTGAGTTTGGTATGGTCTGTCATGACTTTAATAGAGATTGGAAACTATGGATTCACAAAATGAGTGGTTCACATTCTGCTGGGAAACCATGCCTTCAGTTCGAGCCATGGTTACATGTGCCTGACCTTTGGAAGCACAAAATGTACAATTTGCTTGAAATAAAAAGCTACTTTTACTAGAGACATGCTGGTAAGTGATGAATTATATGCTCCAGCTGTTGTACCAGTTCTGAAGGGAACCAAAAAGGGAAAGCCCCATCTTTCAAACCTTGCCTGAACCCAAAGGATCTGTTTCAAAGCTCAGTCCTTGCTAACCTATCATCAATATCAGTATCAGTTTCTTCAAAGCTTTCTTCAGGCCACTTTGTGTTTGTGCTGGCCTTTATTCATTTTTCTCGGGCTTCTAGACTTGGATGGTCCAGCACATCCATTTCTATTTAATGCCAATAGTCAGAAATACCTCCTCAAAGATACTTAAGTTAGTACCACTGGGAGCATTAGGTTAGCTTGTTTGGTAGAAACATATTACTAGTGAAGGACCTGTGACCAAAACATAATGGATGCTTAGAGTATTCCTTATGTCATGCATGTTCTTTGCCAATTTGTCACCAGGCTTGATATGTCTCAATGTGACTTGTACCTGTGTTTGATTCTCACAACCATGTAAGGTTGAGACCATAACCAACACCCTGTTATTAGGAGAGGTCAGGCAGTACTCTTTGATTATAACTACTACCTGCTGATGGGTTTATATGTGTTACGGGGTGCTGTTTTGTGTACTTATAGAGGTAGAGGCTATATCAGCTGTGGCCATTATGGTTTTTTATATTTTGTATGCAATTTTATTGATGTCTTGTATCAAAGAAAATATCTTCTAATTCTCCAGTTAACTGTGTATATCCTAGGTAGAAATTGATCCGGTGTTTACCCGAGATGGTGCTGACATCCATGTTGATAAAAGGATAAGCTTCACACAGGTAATAGCTTCAGTTGTCCTATTTTGCTCCTTTCCATTTGAACATTCCAAAGCTATGCTATTTCTCATTCAGCCTCAGGATTTTTTTCCTAACAATAAATTATGTGCCGTCCTTTCCCTTTATTAGTTTTTGTATCATTATTCTAACCTTCATTTCATGACAAACCAAGGCCGTTCAGTAAAAGATTTCTTGACTTTACTTTTGGTTCCATTGTAATGTTTCACTCTGGATTTACCATTAAGGTTTCTGGCATAAGATCAACTAGGGTGTCAGTGTATTCAGAATTTGTAGTTGGTTATAATGTCATTATTATAATTCTGTGCAACATTTTAAAGCTGCCACTTCTCTAACAATTTTGATTTTCTTTGGCATTTCTGTAAAGAATGAGTTTGTGCTTTTATAGTTTACTTCATTACTTGTGACATGTTCATGCTGATTTTACTTTTATAAAACTTGCAGGCAATGCTTGGTGGGAAAGTTGAAGTACCTACTTTAAATGGGAAAACAGAAGTGAAGGTAAACAATTCTTGGTGGAACCGTACATGCGTGTACTGACACTGACAAAAACTACTAGACACTTCCTGTATCATCTTACCTTCTTGTGTTGCTTGTCTATAACTGCATATATGCATGGAGCCTATTTCAATTCAAATTTAAAATGCCTGGTAATAACTTGATCTTATTTTTAATGGGTACATGTCTCCATGCACATGGTAATCTCTTTTGTCGAAAGATATCTTCATGTACTTATTGAGTGGATAGGCTTTCACGTTTAAAATAATATATTTATTCCCAGCCATTTTTTCTTCTAGAAAATTCCGTCAATACCATTGAAACCTATAACTATCCCTTATGTTCCATCGAAAAATTTAGTGTCCCTTTATTGCCATCCATTTGGATTTTTTTTCTTCCCTTCTATGCCACTACCGCTAATTTATAGTAAAGTTAGAAGCTAACGCCTTTAATTCATCATTTGATAGCACCAATTGTGACTATTTTACCTGTTACACGCACAGCCGATTGTGCATTATTTTTGCAGAACTTCATTTTTGCGAGAGGTTCATTTTTTTATACATACTTAATGGAAGAATTATATTTCCGTCGAGACGCAGACATAATCACAATTTTTCAGTGTACATGCATGCTCTTTAGAAGAGGAACATTAGGCTGGACATGGACTTATTATCACTGCACAGAAAAATGGAAGGCGTATAATTGTCTTTTGAGAACCAACTAACAGACAAGTAACCAGCAATGGCACACAAGGGAAAGAAAAATTATAATTGATGGCATTGAAGGGAACCCATAATTTCTCAGGGCACATAAGGGATGGTTGTAGGTTTCAATTGCATTGAAGAAATTTTCAATTCTCATCATTTTACCTAATTGACATCTGGTGAATTTATCCAGATACCCAAAGGAGTCCAACCAGGGAAAGTTGTAGTTTTAAGGGGCAAAGGTAACGTATGAAATTTGAGAAATGCCTCACCTGACTTATCCTAATGAAGTGCTGATGATCATCATTTTTATCAGGATTGCCAGATCCGTCAGGATACTTCGGGGACCAATATGTCCGGTTCCGAATTGATTTCCCCTCGTAAGCTGTCTACCCTTTTCTTGGCACAATTTTCGCCGACATACTATAGCTTTTCTCCATATGTATCAAATTGTTGGTGTTCCAGTTCATTTGATCATCTGCTGTTGAAGTAAAAGTATATTGGATTGGTAATTGATTGGTTGCCTGTTAGCTCACATTTCGTCAAAAAGATCTTGTTATATTCTTCAGAACAAAAGTAATGGTTAGTCATCCATGAAGCGGAAAAGAGTCAAAGCTGTACAGATTTAGTGGATTTGCTAACTGTTTGCAGCCTGAAGTCAACCCAGTCTGAAGACAGATGGTTAAGCTGTTGAGTTGGGCTAGCTTTAACTGAGATTGGCATGTGATAACCTCTTAACAAGTTAACATGCTCAGTTTGGTTATGAGTCTATAATTCTCTATATAAATGATGAATGAAGAGTATCCGAATGAGATAATTCTAAATCATCACAATTTATATGATTCAATAAATGGCATTGAAGCATATGCGGATCGGCCACCTTTCCTAAACAGCTTAACTATAAGCAATATTTAGAATAATGCTCCATCAGATTCAGGCATTCAGCATCTCTACTCTGGCAACACGAGTTGGTTGTGATGGTGTGCTTGCCATTGTCATCCGCGTTGCCAATGAATAAAATGTAGAATAACAGAACTGGTGTATAATGTGATGGGTGTATTAGCTTGAGCCTTGGGGCTGTATATATAGGAGTACATGACTTGGAGGGCAAGGGGCCTCTCCTACAGATATGGTAGGATACGGATGCAATCCTAATCTACCTAATATAGAGATATTCCCTACAGATATGGTAGGATATGGATGCAATCCTAATCTACCTAATATAGAGATATTCCCTACAGATATGGTAGGATATGGATGCAATCCTAATCTACATAATATAGAGATATTCTTAATATACTCTAACATCCCCCCGCAGTCACAGCGGGAGCGTCGCAGACGGTGAGACTGGAGAGAAGTCGGCAAGCCGTCATCACACCCGCAGTCTCAACGGTCAGTGCTTCGCAGATGCTGTGGATGGAGTGGAAACCCACAAGGTTGCTCAAGCAGATGGTAGCCCTTTGTGCCATGTCGGGGTAGACCAAGCGTGAGGGCGAATAGCCGTAGTCGAAGATGCCGTGCATAGGATAGCCGTGGTCGACGTAGTAGTCGAGGACGCCGAAGTCGAGGTAGCCGTATAAGCCGCGGGCGCACAAGATGGCGCCGTAGAGGAAGACGGTGACACATCAGGCAGTTGTCGGGGGAGAAGGTCGATGCCGATGATGCAGTCAAGGCCGCCATGGCGAGACATGCGCCGGGTTTGCCAGGTCCAGCGAACGCCTCGGGGATGAAGGCACGCACCGGTGTTGCCAATACCGGACGTGCAAGGGAGAATGCACAACCACATACGTCATTGTCTGAGGGACTAGCAGAGGAGGCCTCCATGGCAGTCGTAGGTGCAGAAGAACGACGAGGTAGAAGGTGTCGATGCAGCCTGCTTGCCGGAGTAGACGGGGATGAGACGGCGACGTTGGCGACGTGGTTGTGCTAGACGAAGCAAGGAGGTGTGGATGATCCCGGCACACAGCAAGGTCATCCGTGGGGTAACGGTAGCAGTACTAAGACGACGCAGAACTCAAACAGCTTGATGAAGACCATGCGCGTGGGGCGCAGCAACACATTGTCGACGACGAGGTCGTGGACGTGGTTGGCGCCGGTGAGGTTGCAACGGCTGAGGAGACCACGGCCGGTGCCATGTTGCTGCCAGAAGAGACGAAGCAGCGGCAACCCTCTGTACTCGGTGAAGTTGTGCGCAGTACGAGGACGGACGTCACTGGAACCGGGTGGATCACGCACATCGGCTGATCAGACCGGGTATGCGTGAGGTGAGACGACGGTGGACGAAATCAGTGGAGGAGTGGAGGCGACGAAGAGCCAGCGAGGGACGATGTGCAGGCGATCGACGAGGAGGGCAGTGCAGATGGGCGTCCCCTGGAGCACCATCCATGTCGTCATGCCGCACATTCGAAGACGAGGAAGGAGCCGTTGAAGTCGACACCGACGTACAGGCACCGGGTCGACGGGCGGTGGGCGACGCAATCCCAATCTCTGATCGGGCGAAACAAAAAAAGATACAACAGCATGTTGTCATCGACGGCGTCCATGGCGGATGGCGAGGTACGCTGCGATCTGCTGATGCTTGACGCTGGACGGGGATGGCGAGCGGATCAATGGGATCCGCCGTTGAAAACGAGGGCGCTGCCCCCGGCAGAGATCATGGAGCGATCTCCCCGGGGGCGTGCTAGAGGGCCATCGAGGGGGCGCGCTGGACGCGTGCCGTGGGAGATGGCTGGATGGGCGGGTGCCAGGGGAGATCGCTCCATGATCTCATACCATGTAGAATAACAGAACTGGTGTATAATGTGATGGGTGTATTAGCTTGAGCCTTGGGGCTGTATACATGACTTGGAGGGCAAGGGGCCTCTCCTACAGATATGGTAGGATACGGATGCAATCCTAATCTACCTAATATAGAGATATTCCCTACAGATATGGTAGGATATGGATGCAATCCTAATCTACCTAATATAGAGATATTCCCTACAGATATGGATGCAATCCTAATCTACCTAATATAGAGATATTCCTAATATACTCTAACATAAAATATGGAGCAAACCACCATTCCATAGCTGTGGCAGGCTGTCTGCCACTCTTTTCCTTCTCATCTTCAGATCTGATAAAACCCCAAGATAGTCTCCTCTGTCCTAGCAGATTCCTGTCAAAGTTGACATCTGCCATCCTCTGTGGCTTCGGCCCCTTGTGGGCTCGCCTCTGAATCTGTTAAATTCACAATGTGACCTGTCCATACTTGTCGACCACCTGCTGGAGACACTGGTGTCGATGCTGTACTGGTGCCATATCCCTCTGGCCTTCCTGCCAGCATGACCTGCAGAGTTGCAACGCCTGTGCTAGAATCTGTTATTCCATAACTTGGGCCAACCCTAGAAGGGTAGCAATAGTATAAGCATACATGGGCCTCATGGGCCTGTACACACATATTCCAACAGCCTGTGTACATTCTAGGCTATTTTGTTACTCACCAGTACTTGAGGTGGGAGACTGATAATTGGGCCTCGTGGTTCAAGGTGGTTAGCAGAGAAATTGGAACTCTGGCATCCTGTCCAACACGGCACGCTGTTTGTCAGTGCGTTTGGCTTGTGAACTGGAGAGAAGCTGGGAAGGAACATGCAGGGACTGGGTAAAGCTTGAGCGTTTTCCCCCTTGTTTTTTCTAGGGAGAATTCTATGATTTGGCTGGTATATACTAAAGATTGTTATGATGGGTGAGCGTTGTTTGTTAGCCTTGAGGACATTATGTATGAAGTGTTATACTTATTCTTTTTTTGCTGCTATTGAAGCTTGTGGTGTAAAATGCTAAAAAGGCCCTTAACCACAAGTCCTTTATACTTAATGCAAAACATGGCACTCCTTTGGTCAACAAATGGAAAATGTGTTGCCACACGAGGTATTGTAGTGACCGAGCTAGGGGACTGGGGGTTTCAAGAAATGAGCAGTTTGAACACTGACTGCAGTTTGTGTAGGCTGCAACAACTCAATGTTATAGGTGGCTTTTGGTGAGATCCCTTTTTATCCATGGTAGTGTACAGGCATACAACTAGTTGGATTAGATAGTGCTCATTGCATGTTTGCTCTTGCACTCCTCTGTGTACGCTTTTCCTAATGGGCCTAGTAATAATAGAATAAAGCTTGGTTTTTGCATCACTTGTTACTATGTATATTATTTGTATTCTTAGCAATTTCTTCATCAATATATCAGTTTTCAGCCTGGTTTATGCTAAGTAAAGATTTGATCATTTGATGACCTTTGTATTACTCCTGTTCGTTCTTCTAATTCATTCTAAATGAAAGTGTGATTAAACGGTCTTAATTTGGTCGCTGTTTTGGTTTTTAAATGGTTCTCCTTTGATTTAATTCATAGCACACATTTTATCCTGCAGGGTGGTTACTGAACGTCAGCGCGCGCTGCTGGAAGAATTTGCAGTAGAGGAAGCCACGAAAGAACATAACACTTTTGTAGCAGGAAATTGGTAAGTTCAGGCAGATCCTCACAACCGCATGATTACATTCACACGAACAACACATGCATTTACACAACAGCAATCCATTCCCACCCTTCCTAGCATTTGAATGGAAGTGGAGTTTTTGTTCCTGACTGCACGATTCAGTTCACCATACACTGGATTTGCCGTTCTATACCCTCTTTGCTATTTTGTATTCTGTTTGACTCATAAACTTATTTATAATGCTACCATGTATCCTCTGCAAAAGTTGATAATCTCACTAGCTTATTTTGCACCTGATATTTCAAATTGCTATTTTATTCTCTAGGTTCTTTTCTATCCAATCAAACATAAAGCACATACATACATTGAACTTCATCTCAAAAGAAGCAAAGTCTACTGGTGTCAGCTTACTGGTTTCGTTTTATTTAAAAAATATCAAATCTGATCCTTGCGTTGCATTCTAGTATGTATCTTCTGGTAGTGATAAAGATGAAATTTTAAACAGGCTTTATCAGCAGCTATCTACTGGTTGATACTTACAGGTGGCGGCTAGTTGCAGAAAATATGACAAGGCAAAATGTCATGATCGGAGTCGGCATCCTCCTACTGATTCACCTGATGCTGAGCAAAGCTATGAGCTAAGGCTTGGACCCAAGCTCACTTGTGCTGGGGCAGTGGGGCAACATCAAACACTACAAATTCTTCGAAGATTCAGCTAACACAATAAAACAATGAGGTTGCGATTCTTTAAAGACTATTTTCACCCACTTAGAGATCACAATTTTGAAGATCGCGTTGGTTAGAAGGTTTCTGCTTCCTATGGTAAAAATATTGCAATAATATCTGCTCACATAGTTCTGAACTATATGAAGCTGTCAATTGAGTTGTCTAAAGTTTTTTTTTCTCTTTCGGTGTAAATGTAATGTGGATGTTCTACAGTTGGAATAGTTCAACGTGCTGGGTGAAATCGAATGTATCTTTTAAATTCAAGCACTCTTTATCTTGGATCATATTAGCTTTTTTCTACACCCGTGGTCCCGTGCCCACCCTCCAGGCTAATGTGGTTATGGTGCCTCCCTCACAAGTCGCAATGGTTGCGACTGCAGCTGAGTTTCTCGAAGGTGGAGATAGGGGTTGGCAACAGTTCCCACATTGTTTGAAAATTTTGAGATATGTGTTGGAAGTACTTGTTTAAGAAATGGAAGTTCATTTTTTTTTGTCTGGAAGAATTCTGCCTTGAACTGAAAATTGGTTGTGTTAAAATTGGAGTTTTGAAATTAGGTCTTAAGCAGGGGCTTCTTCAGAGGAGTCCTTTAAAATGGCTCTGGTTTTTTCATTGAAAAACGGCTTCTACAAAACGTTTGGTAGGTTTAAAACAACTCTGGTTATAAAATGTGAGCAGGGGAATAGCGCTGCCATGGTTCCCTCTATGCAGATGATGTGGCCATGTTTCTCAAACCAGCTGCAGAGGACATCATGCTCCAACTTTTTGGGGATGCGTCGGGGCTCAGGACCAATGTCCAGAAGAGCAATGTGATGCCAATTCAATGTTCTGAAAATGATATGGATGTTATACAAAGCTTGCTGCCTTGTGAAATCATGAATTTTCCATGCAAGTATCTGGGCTTGCCCCTGTCTCTCAAGAAATTAAAGAAGGAACATCTCCAGACGATGGTTGATAGAATTGCAGATCAACTTCCAGGATGGAAGGCGGACTTGATGACACGGGCAGGTAGAGTTGTTCAAGTGCAATATGTCTTGACATCCATGCTGATCTACCTTGCCATGGCAATCGATCTTCCTCCTTGGGCAATTAAGACCATTGATAAGATTAGAAGAGGTTTTGTGTGGAAAGGTCGCAAGGAAGCAAAAGGGGGACATTGTCTCATTGCGTGGCCCAAGGTTTGCCGGGCAAGGGAACTAGGTGGACTTGGAATCTCTGATCTGAAAGTCCTAAGCACTGCACTAAGAGTAAGATGGCATTGACTCAAAAAATTTGAGCCTAATAAACCCTGGGCATGTTTGCCACTGCAGGCTAGCAGAGATACTGAATGTCTCCTCTCACTGGCTGTTTCTACTGAGGTTGGAGATGGCGCCAATACCTTGTTTTGGAAGGATAAATGGCTGGCTGGTAAAAGCGTTCAGGATCTTGCTCCTAATCTTTATAACCTTGTATCCAAAAGAAGGCCAAATAGACGTACAGTAATGGCCGCTCTGGAGGGGATGAGTTGGATAGAATATATCCAGGGGGAGATGCCTGAACAAGCTTTATTGGAATATCTTGAGTTATGGGACATATTGGAGGATATGGTGTTACAGGAGGGAATCCCTGATAGGCATATTTGGAGGTTTTCTGCCTCAGGTGAATATACAGCCAAATCAGCCTATGATGCACTTTTTAAAGAATCTTTGAGTTTTGCCCCTTTTGAGCGCATTTGGAAAACTTGGGCGCCTCCTAAATGTCGGTTCTTCATGTGGCTGGTTGCTCACAATCGCTGTTGGACAGCAGACAGATTGGCAAGAAGAGGTCTTCCACATCCGGACCGTTGTTTGATGTGTGATCAGGAAGAAGAGAACATTCAGCACCTTCTCATTCAATGTGTGTTTGCAAGACAATTCTGGTATGATATCCTGCACAGCATCGGCCTTGCTGCTCTTGCCCCACAGCCTGATGTTTCCTCCTTCGATGAGTGGTGGGACAAGGCGGTCTTGGCAGTTAACGACAAGGCGCGAAAGGGATTGAATTCCCTCATTATTCTTGGAGCTTGGGCCATTTGGAAACATCGAAATGATTGTGTTTTTAACGGAGCTGTCTCAAGTTTGTCTACAGCTTTGATCCTTGCTCGGGAGGAAGCCTTTCTTTGGTCTCTGGCTGGCGCTTCGGGGTTGTGCCCGACACCTGGCTCGTGATTTGGGTTAGAGGGTCGCTGGTCATGGCTTTCAGGTGTTTTGTTTCAGTGAGTTTTGTGTGTGTGTAGTGTTGTGTCTGTGCCTGTGTGAGGTTTTGGTGCGCGTGTGTTTGTGGTTGGGTCTGACTCTTTTTTTTCTATAAATACAATGATACGCAGCTCTCCTGCGTATTCGAGATGCAGGCCATAAACACCCGTCTTTTGGTTGCATGTTCGGTCCTTCAGTTTCGAGAGCCATAGGAGGAGAAAGCGTTGTGGGTGAGCTCAATGCCACCGTGGAGTGTCAGAAGGTGGGGTAGAAAGCAAGAGGTCATGTGCTACTCATCTGAGGGTGAGGTAGTCTAGAAAGAGTAAGGAGGGGACTAGGGCTACGATAATATTACGTTTTGTAGTGTACGAGGTCATGTAATTACTCTTAATATATATAATAATGATGATGATGATGTGAATGCAAATAAACATTTAAAATCCTGGTCCCCTTTGTCACTCGACAAAAAAGTAACGCATCACCAACCGTTTGTTTTCCCTTGGACCTCCGGTTCACTCCATCTTTTCTAGGACCTTGATATCCAAGTTCCCACATTAGTTCTGTCACATTTAAATGTTTGGCATGCATTCGAAATGGACAGCGGCAGTGTTTTTCCATATATATCTCATGATTACAACATTGACAGGAATAACACACATTTCTGACGCGTCTGCAAGCTAGTGAGTGTACCGTGTCAAAAGCTTCAGCTAAAAGGATCTGAAACAGGAGACACTCAGAAGCTAAGGAATCCCAGCGACCCAGCCTGAAGTCGAGATGTGGAAACTGATGTAACCGGAAAAAACAACCACTTGTGGTGTCTTTACGGTTGCAACTCACGAGCACTAGCCAAGGCTTCTTGAAGACTGGCAGCAGCTTTTTCATACATTAGAAAACCCATGAACCAGAACTCATGGCCTTCAACGGAAACGACCTGAATGTACTTCTCAGCGGGATTTACTTTGCTTACTGAAGGATTAGCTGCTCTTAGCTGGTGAAGAGGAATGACCACCTATTTTTGGAAAGTGAAGGAACCATTTTTAATGAACACAGCCGTCTGTTTAATTAAAGAACTACTGATAATTGAACGTCAAAATGGATCAAGCAACAACTGGGACAAAAGATCCAAGTTAGGTGTGACAAATCAACATGAAACTTCTTAAGTGACAATCAGTGCTTCCGCATTCAAACTAGTTTCATCCAGGGACAGGGAAAGCACCATTGTTAGAGTTAGACCATGTCCTCAGTAGAGAGATGGTAACATAAGCCTTGTGACTTTGTGAGCATAGGATCAACTTGTAGTTACCAGAGCACTTCTTTTAATTCAAACTAAAATTTATCATAATGTGTAAGACATACAAACTAACCAGATTGCAGTTGTCTCCTTTTGGGTTTATAATTTAATATAGATTTCTTCCGAATGGAATGGAACTGAAGAGCATCACTATTCTCATCCTCAAATCCAATGTCATTTTTTACCAGTGATCACTAAAAAAAAATAAGTTTACGTATTCTCACATAGTAAGTTAAATTTATAAATCTACAAGAAACTAACAATGATGAATTACATAAATCAATCCTGTCAAAAATAGATAGAATTGCTATTATAGGACTCTAAACACGTGGCTTTGCTAAAATAGGATTCCTAACGTTGATATCGCTAAAATGACATCTGAAACATTTGCACTTTGTTTTCCATGATATTTGGTGTATTAAGTCTCTTTTCTCATCTAAATACATGTATTTCTCTTCTCTTTTGACTGTTTTAACCTTCTGTCATTTGGACTTGATTTATATGAACATGACCGATGGGGGCCTCCACTGTCGGCTGTGCAAGGGCAAGGCCATCGGTGCCTCCGGCCTGGGCGGCCAGACCACCGGGAGCCGCGGCCACAGAACTAGGCTGGGCGGCCACCCGACGGCGCGTCCAGGGCACCCGGAGCCGCGTCCTGGGCACCAGGATCGCTGCCTCCATCGACATCAGGCAGAGGCTCTCCATCCATGTCTGCGCATCAGGCAGGTGAGGGAAGGAGGGGCGGTGCGTGCAGCAAGCTGGGGGAGGGCGGTGTGCGTGCAGCAGGCTGGGCAGGGCGGCGCGGCGGTGCGTGTGCAGCAGGCTGGGAAGGGCGGCGTGCATCAGGCAGGGGAGGGCGGCGTGCACTAGACAAAGGAGAATCGATCGTACGTAATGATGACAGAAGGGTAAAACAGTATAAAGAGAAAAGAAATACATATATTTACATGAGAAAATAGACTTAATACACCAAATGTCATGGAAAACAAAGTGCAAACGTTTCGGATATCATTTTAGCGATATCAACGTTAGGAATCCTATTTTAACAAAGCTACGTGTTTGGGAGTCCTATAATAACAATTTTCTCTCAAAAATATGATAAACTGATGTGCAGAAGGAAAATTGATTTCAATACTGATAATAGATGCTAAGAAGGGAGTAACCCTTACCTTGTAGTAACTCCATTCAGTTTTATTTCCAGCTTTGTACGACAAAGGATTGTCACTGCAGAAAGCAATCTTCTCTGTAGAAATATACATGACTCCCATGACAGGACCTGCTGATGTTGAGAGATAGCACGCATAGCATATTTTTAGCTGCTCATCTGGAAGAACTTCGAATGTCTGCTTAAATATTTTCTCATAGCCTCCTTCTGCTAAAACTTTAGTCCCTTGCGCTAGGCGTCCCATAGCAGCTTCAGTAAAACTAGGTCCAGTCTTGACTGTTAAGGAAAATGGCATATTGTCAAGCAAAGGGGAAACCATGTTAATAGATGGAAGATATAAAGTTTATTTCCCACGTCTTCAGTTAGATTTGAAGGTTAATACAGGATCTTGCGGGTTGGCCATCAATTATCAGCCAAATGTCTCACTTCTTATTGTAAGTTTACTGATTTGAAGTAAATAAGGTGGATGGCTACAGTACCTACACACATCAGTGAGGACCTTCGCTTGAAAGTAGGAACAATAGCCAAATTCTTGGAAGAACTATATCACAGCCTATGATATACAACTATAGTCAGTTTTTCAATGATTTGATGTTTGGTCATGAAAGTCCCATTGAAGTACATCACAACGTGGGGGACTCCACCCTGAGGTGTCATGCTTCAAACTTGGGTTGGATGGGAATTCCAACGACTATCAGAGTTCAACGTTCTAACTGGTCGACTGGAAGAAAGTTGGCCATCACAAGTTCTACGAAAATAGGTATTTAGCCAAAAGCCTTAATCAATTGTTTAAGACATGCCAGATAACATGCTATGACTAATGAATGTCTAAGACAGATCAACAAGATCATCAGTAGAATTACAAGTCATCGGGTACCAGGGCTTAAAGAATTGTTTTAAAACAAAGTAAACTTATGAAGATACTTAGCCAACAAGGGATAAAGCGTATGGAAAGCTACACCAAAATGTTCCTGTATGCTTCTTTTGTTGGGCCAAAGGTTCAAATATCCTGCTTCTCCAGCTCTAGAATCCCCGCCATAATTCTCAAAAGGTGTCTAGCACAGCTTTCACTTTACATCTGCAACTGTATATATGGGCGATTCTTTCCTTTGATACTTAAGAAGCTAGCACATCCTACCAATTCGTGCACCTCAAGGAATGAATCAAGCGAAGAAATGAACACATTGGACCCTTCGAAGGAAAAATAGAATGTTATCACTTAGCACTTTAGCAGGGGTGCTGAGATCTCACAGTGTTGCCACGTGTCACGGCTGAGGCTCTCGACCATCTTGGTGGTCTCCCCCCACGACTTCCCCCACCTCGACAGCGTCTCCCTCATCGCATCCACGGCGCCTGATAATGGGCAAATATCGATAGTGAAATCAGAAATAAAAATCTACTCCAGATAACAAAAGAGTAGTACAGCTGCAAAGCTAGGTGCGACGCGTCGAGCTAGCGGGGGCTTTTTTTACCCTTAGACGAGGAGGATGCGGGCCCGTGGGACACGTACTGGCTGGACTCCGCCGCGGCGGCGGCGTGCACGTGCGTCGGCGAGTCGCACGTGAGCTTCTCGCTCCACGTGACCGTCTTGGACGCCGGCACGGGCGGCGGGGGCGGCGGATCGACCGTCTCAGCCGCCGGCGCCGGTGGGGGCGGGGATGGATCGGGTACGGTGACTGCGGCGGTGTCGGCCTGCGCGGTGGAGGCGGAGGCGGAGGCGGGGGCCTCGACGGCGACGGCGGGGTGCATCTCGGCGGGCGGCGGCTGCATCTGAGGGGTGGTGGGGTCCGAGGAAACGGAAGCGGGGGAGTGGGGTGGGGGTGGGGAAATGGGACAGGCTTGCGCGTCGCAGAGGAGAGCGTGCGTGGGGTTGGCGACTAGCGGTGTGGTGGCCTGGTGGTGGAGCCGTGGAGGGGTCAACCCGTTTCAGTTCCTTGGTGGTGGCAGCAAAGTCGCAGCTCGCACGCGGCGCTGCAATTACAACGGGCAACTGCGCTGCGCTGCGATCCGGTTCGCTTCCGTGCCATCGAATACGGTGTGTTCTAGAAGCGCGCGGGGTCTGGGCTTGTTACGGCAGGGCCCCACTGGAGGATAACGGATCTAGGTCGGGCTGTGATACAAAGAATCATCAAATGGGCCACGGCCCATATTATCGGTAGTACCATTATACATACGGTGATGCTAAGAGACAAAAGTTCGACACGCGTGTGTCAGGGCCACAAGTGGGCCGGCCAGCTCGAGTCGGCCGCGCCTCCTCCCCGGGCGTCGCACTCGCACGGGCACCCCGCATCACACACTCCGCCCGCCCACTTGTTCTCCCTCACGCAGATCCCGCCATTCCGCCACTGCGGGTGGCCGTTGCGCACGCCGCGGCCAGCTCCCGCTGGTGGTGGTGGTTCGCCTGCGCCGTCTGTCGTCCGCGCGCCACCACGGGCGCGTCGAGCTCGCGCGTACACCCTAGCAACTCCTCGCGGCCGCACCTCACCACGTCCCCCTCTCCTCTCTCACCCGTGCACGACCATGACGGGATTTTGTCGGCAGCTATGGCGGGATTCGCCGGTCATGGCTGGATCCTTCGCCGGCGGCCATGGATCCGCCGGATCCGGAGGCGGCGATCATGGATCCGCCGGATCCGGCCCAGGTAAGCCTCTTCCTCCTTTTTCCTCTCTCCTTCTTTCCTCTACCCTACCCCTCCAGATCCAATGTTTCTGTGAATGTTTCGTCGGTGGTTCAGTGCTCCATTGTCAATGTTTCACGTACAGATGATGAGATGTTTCTCTGATGTGTTCCCTTCCCCTCCTCGTACCCGTTTTGGATCTAATGTTTCTATAAGTGTTTTACTGGTGGTTTAGCAATGTTTCAAATGTTTTGTTCCCTTTGTTTCTTTTTTTGCTTAGGTTTGTTTTAGATGTAACTTTTGTATCATATATTTTGCTAGCCATGCGCATGTTTCTAACTGCATTTTCGGTTTGTTTCAACTGCATTTTAAATTTTGTCTCAGTTATTTTTCTAATTTTGTTTCATTTTTATTGTTGTTTCATTTTCATTTTCCAGTTTGTTTCATTTTCTTTTTGCTCTTTGTTTCATTTTTCAGATGTTCGGCGGCCATGTTGGCGTCGGCGATGGCCGGTCACGGTAGGAACCTCGCCGTGGTTTGTGCGCGGCGGCGGGGTGTGTTGCGGCCGGGCGCGTCCCCGTGTGCGTGTGTGCGTGTGGCCGTGTGTGCGTCGTGGGGTGTGTCGCGGCCAGACGTGTTCCCATGCGCGTGTGTGCCGTGCGGTGTGCCCGTGCGGTGTGCGGTGTGTGTGCGGGGCGTGTTCTCGTGCGCTATGTCCCACGCGGGGGGCGACGTGTGTGTCGTGGGCCGGTCCGTTCTATCATAAAACGTTCTTGCGGCAGTGCTTCCCTTATACATATAACTATTATTTGTTCCGATCTAAATTATAAGTTTATTATAAAATTTTTGGAGAGTTAAATTATTTTAAATTTAATCAAAATTCTAGATAAAATTATAAAAAATTATGATATCAAATAGATGCACTATAAAAATTCTTCCTCCGTTTCAAATTATAAGTCGCTTTGACTTTTTTGGTTCATTCATATTGCTATGTATCTAGACATATTATTATACAAAAAAAGTCAAAACGACTTATAATTTGAAACGGAGGGAGTATAATTCATGAATAATCTAGCAGTATTTTTTTGGCATCATAAATGTTATATTACCATATAAATTTAGCCAAACCTAAGATTGTAACAAGTCATCCCTGAGGAGAGTTTATTAGTGCACGTTGGTAGTTTAGAGGTCAAATTGTTTTTTAAAGGTAGAAATCAAGAGAGGTCTCAGTCATAATCATTAATGGACATCCAAATCTTTACACGACATTGACTAACCCATAGTGATTTTACTCACCAAAAGAAGTCATGGAACTTGATATTAACTCGTTGCACATAGATAATATAAAAACTAAAGCTATTACTATTCATTTTATGAGTAAATATTTTTGTGTCTTGCAAATGGAGCTATCTATACTAAACCTATTGAGGTTGTATTTTAATTTAATCTAGAGTTAACAAGATGATGTCATATTATTGCCAATATTAATTTATATTACATATGTCATGATCATCATAAAATAAATTATATTTTAAATTTATAGAAAGGGTAACAAGATAGATAATATTCCTATCCTCATTTTTTTATTAACAAGCCTGTTCTCTTGTGATTTTTGCAGGAGGCACTAGCACCTATACAAATTAAGTCACTTCAAATGTGCAACAAACTAAAGCAAACAAGTCAAATATATAATGGGACATTTAAAGAATTAGTCCAACCAAATCGGGACATCCCAAATCAGATACTGTAATACTATATAACAGCGAAAGTGGGAGATGCTATTGCTTCGAGAATCCAACATTGTATTTGGACTGCCTCTACTTTTTTATGATATTTTCTTTTTATCTGTTGACAGTTTTATACTTTTGATTGTGTGTATTAAGATTTATTCTACAACTATCTAGGATTTATACTACAACTGTATTGTACTGGATCTCATATACTCCATCCGTCTTTGAAATAATCAATTCCTAAGATTTATTTTTTTTAACTTTGACTAACTTTATAGAGAAATGTAACAACATCTATGAGTTAAAATGAGTACCATGTAAAAATATGTTCTTACATAAATCTAATGATATTAGTTTGATATTATAATTTTTAATGTTTTATTCTAGAAATTTGGTCAAAGTTAAAAAAAATGACGTATGACAAACCTAGAAACCTATTCGAAGGAGGAAGTATAAAAAATCTAATATCATATAAAATCTGTCTACAAATAGCTATACACTCTTTTTTTATATATACAATGACACATAGTTCTTTTTTTTTTTCGAACAGACACATAGTTCTTCTATATGTTCATAGCACAGGAGCGCTAGCTATTACATCTTCTCAATGTTTGTTCCCCTCCTTCACCTTAGCCATGTACCGATCAAGTTCGACGAAGGGGTCATCATCGGCTTCTCCACACTCCTCAGGCATATCGAACTCAACCGGCCTGTCCCTCTTGCCGATGGCCGGACACTCCGGAGCACCAGAGAACACCTTGTCAGGTTTGAACCTGCCCGTCCTAGCTATCTTCTCGACGTGCTCATCCGAACCGCCGTATACATCAGAGTCGCCGTGCTTGTTGGGCCTGTAGAGCATCGACAGCGCCGGCTGCACGGCGAAGAGCCTCCCCGAGTAGACGTTGTACTGGTCATCCGCGGCGAACCCGGAGTCCATCCCCGTGTCCTGGTTCAACAGCCTCTCGTCGTAGGCGAGCTCACCGCCTCCGGTGCTAGCCATGCCCAGGGCCATCCTCTCACTGACATCCCGATCCATGTCTCTCGTGATCCTGCTCCTCTTGCCGCTCGACGCCTCCCGCCGCCTCTCACCCTCCCTCTGGCGCCGCCGCTCCTCCCGTACCATGTCGCACTGTACCCTCTCCTCGCTCAACTCCGCATCCACTGGCGGCGCCGACGCGGCCCTTTCCGCGCGCGCCCGGTTCGCGATCTCACGCAGCTCTTGTTCCCGCTGCTCCACCGCCTTCATCTTGAGCTCCTTGACCACCTCGACGCGCGTCTGGATGGCCTCCCTGGCCTTGTGCTCCGCGACGTACAGCGCCTCCGAGAGGCTGGCGAAGCCGTCGCTGACGTGGACGTCGTCCTGCATCCGCCGCCCGCCGTCTGACGCCGCCACCCGCTTGTCTAGCGGGATGGAGTACCCGCCGGCGTTCTTCCAGTCCGAAACGCTGGACGGCACCTTCCAGTCCGACATGTCGTTCCGCGACACGGGACGCGGCCGCGGCGAGTGCATCACGGTGACGGGCGGCGACCCGGACGGGCGCGGCACCCGCCTTCGCCTGTGCTTGGGTGGCAGGACTGGGTCCTCCTGCGCGTGCTCCACCTTCACGATCCGCTCCTCCGCGCCCGAGTTGAACGCCGCCGGCCTGTACTTGACAAGCGTTGGATCGTCCCGACTACGCGGCTGCACGGCGGAGAGGCGAGCGTCGATGATGACCTGCAGCGCGGCCCGCGTCCGGGCGGTGGTAGCCTCCACCTCGTCGGCGCCGTCCTGATGATCGGGCTCGGGCGCAGGAGCCGCGATCCTGGGGACGAGATCGGCGTGGTTGGAGTAGACGATCTTGGCGGCAGCGTTCTCGCCCTGCCGGACGACCGCATCGTCGAACGCGACGCGGCCGCGCGCGTCGACGGTCACGGCCAGCACGTCGTCGCTGGATCCCGGCGCCGCCTCGCGGTCGCCACGGAGGCCCATGGAGAGCGGGTACTGCGGGACGTGCACCTCGGGAAAGGTGCCGCCGGCGCCGAAGTCCTCCTGCCGCCTGGGCACGAGGCCGGCGCGCCTGCCGTAGGGCGGCACGGGATCTCTCGCGACGTCGCAGCCGTACATGATCGAGGCTGGCTAGGGCTACTGATTTGCCGTGGCACGGACGGGGTGCTTCGATATATACAGAGGAGATTCACCGACTTCGGACTTGGATCGGAGGCAAATGATCGAGACGCAGGAATCGGAGTCGGCACCGATCGAGCGTTCCTCAACCCTGCACCGACGTACGTTGGCCGACCGGAGTCTCAGACCCACAATAAATTAGATTTATATAACTTTAAAAAACATGAAATATATCCAGTTAAATTAGGAAAATTCCCAAAAACATTAAAAAAAACTTTGTACAAGGAAAACATGGGATGCATTCGACATCAGTGTACGTTGATTTGAGCTGGTTCAACCTGATTTATTTGTTTTGGAATGTTTTCAAAACATGTTTAGATATTGGTTAGAATGTCTTCAATTTTTTTTTTCTAGATTATCTATATATTTTTTCAATTTCTAAAGCTAAATTCTTTTTGAAACCTCAAAATATATTTTCATGATTTTTAAATATTTTACTTGGATTTCTCATGTCCTAATCTATTTCTAAGTTTTTTCTCAATATTTTTAGAGGCTTAGAGATATTTTCATTATTTAAAAATATTATTAAGTATTTACTATATTTTTAAATTAAAAAATGATAAATAAATAAATAAACATCCAAAAACACTTATATAACTAGAAGCTTTGTACTGTAGTCGTTTTCCACAACGGAGCAGCCTACTCTCCCGGCAATATGTAGTGAACCAAATGAACAGGCTGCAAATGAACATGGATTTGCAGAAAGGAAACGATACGTTTTGTACTTGCTAAAACATAGTAGTTCCTTCACGACAAATTCTATGTATAGACACCTAGGACAGCACAAGTACAAAGATTTCCTACAAAGTTTGATGATTAAAGATACCACTTAAAATTTAAAAAGTCTATGATCTTAAAGAAGGAGGTTATTTTATTTAGCCAAATCTCACAACTTATTACAAGGAATGGAATAACAAGAGAAAGTTAGTTATGTTCCTTCTAACGTGTTATACAAATGAAATAATTCCACATCTCTTATTGTACTCATGTACTGCATTTCTACTAGCAATTTATTTTGCTAAGAGCAACTCTAACAATTTTGCAAATGTGCTTGACATCTTGTTTTTGCAAAAAAAAGTCTAAAAATCTCATATCTAACGGTTTGGCGAATGTGCTTGTATTTTTGTTAACTTGACAAACACTTGGTGATATTTGGCATATATGCCAAAATGTGGTTCGCTTAGCGATTAGCAATCGCCCCGCGCACTACTCCCGTGGGATATTTCCTCCTCGTGCGTACAATTTTTAGTTTTGTCAAGTGAATAATAGGAAACCGTTGGAGATTGACTATTTTTATCTTTGTTATATTCATTTAGGACTTGACAAATTCCTAATTTTACCAAACAAAAAATACAAAACCGTTGAAGTTGCTTTAAAAGGTATTGATGATCCATTTTATGGCTAGTACAAACAAGGGAGGTTTCAATAATCTGCTTTAAAAAAGTATTGATGATCCATTTTATGGCTAGTACAAACAAGGGAGGTTTCAATAATCTTTTTTGTTGATATGAGGTGCATCTATTTGTTGGAAAATAGGGCTAATAAGTTGCACTTTTTTTTTAGAAATGCTGGTTTAGAATCTTTTGAATGTTATAGGGGTTGTTTGCTTATTAGCCACTGCATTTGACGTCAGCCTGTTCGCTTGGCTTTTTAGTCGGTTTAAATCCAGTCAAAACAATGTTTTTCTCTCACAAGAAATCAACCAGTAGTGCATAATCCTACCAAACAAACAGACCGAAGATACGACGAACCTCACCTGCGGCAGCTAAAACCAGCGCCACAAAAGTGTGCGCGAAGTTACTGCTATTTGCTAGTAAAAAAATTTGAAAGCTAATAACCAACCAAACAATAGTGTAAACAGTTGTTGCGGCCTCATATGTGGCAGTGGTGGGTTGTGGCCATCAAGCAAACCGACCCTTATTCCGAGGAGTGCACCGACTACACTAGTGGATGCAGTTACAACAAAGTTTTGGTGAAGCCGATAAGAACCGGATTCTCCAAGTTTGTCAAACGCTGGCAGCAATACATAATTTTTCTTCCTTTGGATGGCTTATAAAGCTAGAATTGAGTTTTGACTCAACTTATTTCGCTACTTCTCACAAGTTTGTAATAATTGGTCTAATTATCTTGTTCACAATAAAAGAAGCCAGATTTGTTTTTATTGTTATAAAAACTTCACGATATTTCAGATTTGTTTCTATTGTTTAAAAAAGATGATACCGATGCTGCATGTTTTCGTTGTTTATCTTGGCCTGATCAGCAGCAGTACTGCAGTAGGCCCTGTGCCGTGGCATTGTATGCGCAGCCGCAGAACAAGCCATTTTACTCCGTTAGCCTGCATGCACAATGCATCTGTCTGGTTACCATTGTCTCCTATCGTCTTATCGAGCTAGCAACATGTGTGGTAAAAGTTACTGCCGTATTGGCTATATATTGCAGAAGGCACCCACTAAACTACTGCAGAGAGAACCTGAATTTATTTTGTCCTACTTCCGCAGCACAGCTGCACAAGACAAAAGCCTTCTTGCTCTGCCAGGTCCCAGGCCAGTTGGATAAAACCTCCAGGAGCTACCATCTAACGTTAAGCTGACAGACCAGAGAATAGGTTACTTCAAAACAGACCAGAGAATAATGTTATTTTGACAGATCAGAGTTTCGGGCCCAACCTTATTAGTTTGTTTGTAGAGGTCACTGTGTTTTGTCTTTGACTATGGCATTTTGTTTGCATTCGATCGAGCTGACTGCTGATAAGCAGTGTCATCAGTGGCAGTCCTCAGTAACAGAGCTGTAGAACCAAGTGAGTACACTAGGCCGGCCAGTAGGGTGTCGTAGTCACCGCACGATGTACCAACAGTACCTTTGCATGGAAAGATAAACTGGTGCGTGGTTGGCAATTATGGAGTAATTACAGATGAAATGAGGTAGCAGAACTGGCTTCTGCATTCAGTAGTCTAACCGCTTTCTACTGCAAATTTGCTTTTGGCATACTGTCCCCACATAATGACAAGTATCCTAAGTACTCCTTCTATTTCAAATTATAAGTCATTTTAACTTTTTTTTTAGAGAGTCAAAGAATATTAAGTTTTGATACTTAAATTATATAGAAAATTACAAAGATTTTATGATATCAAATAGGCATACTATAAAAATATAATTAATAAAGAATCTAATATATTAATTTGACATTATAAATGTTATTGTTGTATTATATTTATTTATTCATATTTGAGATACTTTGACTTAAAAAATAACTTATGCTTTGAGATGGAGGAAATGAAAATCTAAGTGCTTCCAACTTCTCCAACGAATGTTTGATCAGTTCATATAAAAACGGCTCTAACTCTACATGCTTTTTGTGTGTGTGTGTGTGTGTGTGTGTGTGGAACACTTTTGCTTTTCATCATTTGATATAGCTTCATCAAGAGCTGGTGGAGCTGGTTGGGAGCCCTAATGATCTTCTACTTCTAGTGGTAGGAGAAAATATTTTCTAAATTGCGCATCTGACTGACAATCTATTTGCATATTCATATTACTTTCCCTCCTCACCCAGTACTCCCTCCATACTTAAAAAGTTGTCGTTTTAGAAATCGACGCGATCTCCAAAGTGTAACTTTGACCACTTATTTTTTGAAAAATATTTATTGAAATATAGCATATGTATACTTTTATGAAAGTATTTTTCAAGACAAATCTATTGATATGATTTTTACATTTTCAAACTCAACAATTTAAAAGTTATTCATGATTTATATTTCCCTAATACCTTGTCCTAAACGACAACCGAGTACGGAGGGAGTATACACCTACTACCAGTACGCCGGGGACCGGGGACCAGGTGCCAGGGACCCGACTGACCGTCGTGTATGTACGTGCAACAAGAGCCTCGATAGGAAACCTTGTTTCCTTGGCCCCAACAGCTCAAGATCTGTCGTTTGCTACCATTATTAGCTGTCACAGAGATTTGCAGATTTGTTCCTTTCAGAGTTTGCAACCCTTGGCTCTTTGTATACGGAGTATTTGCCCCCCCAAAAAAAGTTTGCTGTGCTCGGATGGCAAAGGCACACCTATGCCGATCGAGATCAGGGTCAGCGATGCGTACAACTCTTGGGTGATTGGCCACGAAACGAAACGCACCGTAGTATTGGTTTGCAATCACGATGCCTGTAATGTTCACTTAGCTTATTAGCCGGCTTATGAGCCACCGAAATAGTCAAAATTAGTATATACCAACTTATCAGCTATCAAAACGCTCAGGCTAACATGACAATGTTTGATAATGCAATCCGGCAAGAGCAACGTCTGCGCACGAGACAGTCGTGGCCCGGTCTTTTCTCAGCGGATGTGATACGATTTTCTAGAATTAAATCTTCTTATACAGATAGATACTGATGTTTGTGATATAACAAATAAGTTTCACTAGCTATTTTGCTAAATCATTAATGTATCTGTCACAGTGATAACAAATAGTCACTGTAATGATCCTAGATCGTGAGCTAATATCTTGAACTAAGAAAGGAATAGCTGCACCCCTTTTACTGTTTTCTTGTTTCATGCAATACTCTGTACTATTTTGTACTCCCTTTCTTTGATGTGATTTAGACAACCTTGGACTTGTAGAGACATATACCATGGCAGCATGGCTAGAAAATCCACTACTCAAAATGTCGACAACTCTAGACCTTTTTAAGGAAAGCAAAACACACCTTTCCTCTTCCAATTTGTTCTGTTTCCTTGTAATTTCAATTCAAAACCCAAATCAAAGCATCCCTCCTCCAAGGTTCTCAGAAAAGCAAATAAGGGAGCATGAATACAGATACGAAACAGAACTATATCATCTCTACACGTCTGCAACACACAAGTCCAAGGCTCAATTCCACTATCACGGTATCACATACTGACCTACACCAATCCGGTAATAACCATCACTATCACTGGATTGTGGACTGTCAATGTCAAATAGCTTTGCATGCCCAAGACTCATAAATTGGGAACAAGTTATAAGCCCATTGCAAGTCAAATGGCTCTTACCATTTCAAATGCAAACATGGTTTATATTTTCTTTTGATTCTTTGAATACTCTGAACTACTTGGGCATGCCAAAATTCTTCTGAGTAATTAACATGCTTCAAGGCTTCAAGCAGAAACCTGAAGTGAGAATAGGACCAATCATCTGCAAATCCTCCTCCTTTTGTGCGCCGATGAACTCTCATTGCATACTGTAGCTCCAGCACTTATGTCCTCACTTTGTTGGCTTTCACATGCAGCTACATCCAGCACACCTGTGGGGCTGTGCTGCTTGGGGAAAACTGAAGAGCCATCTGACTTGATAATAATGTCTCCAATAACAATCTTGTCTTGAACCATTTCATAGCATCCTAATACTTTTTCCTACAATGTATTGAGTGTACAGAAACAAATTTAGCAAGTACCAAAGTATAGATTCCTATAAATCAAGGCATAAGCTAACTGCTTTAATAAGGTACTGAGTTTCTATAATCCACTTTATTTCTGGAATCTGGATTGCGGTAATGTGTATGTAATACCTTTCTTAATTCTTTGTGACAAGTTGCCACGCTCTCAAGTACTGAACTGTCATGTTTCCCCAATGCCACAAGAGCTATACTTGCAGCAATCTCTGATGGTCTGAAAACCAAGAACTCAACAGCTGTAGACAAAACCCCCATCTTCAGGAATTGATCATCACATTGTACTAATTGAGTGCATAAAGGGTACATACACTTGTACTTAGAATCATACCTTTAGATGTGCTCAAGATAAGTTCAATTGCGCGAGAAAGTATGATTTTGGACACGACATCACCATCACTGAATTTGTGAAGATAGTAGTCAATAAATGAGCAAGGATTCACAGCTTGCATCCTCCAACTCAAGGTATTGAGCACTAAAATCTCCATCCTGTGTATGGTACTAGGCTCAAACACATACTCCGCATCCACCACCTATCAAAACATTGGCTTCAACTACTTTAGAAATACATGTTTCACACAATACGTGCAGATCTAGTTTCATGAGGTGTGACGATCTATAATTGAACTTGCCTGCAAGTCTAAGGGGTTTAAGACAATTGTTTCCTCCATTTTTGCAGCCAAGGACAGGCAAGCCACTGTTAAGAGTTGCGCCATCCAATCTTCCTCTAGCTGCAATAAAAAAGCAGTTGCACCATGACTTGGTATTCGTCTCGGCACAATCAATAAATCTAGACATTGAGAAATGCATGCAAGGCACGAAGCTGAGGAAGTCCTTACAGCACTATGGTACACAGAGAGAAACCGATCCATGTAGTTCACTGACAACAACACCGTCAAAGACCCCAACTTGTAATACTCATGTACCTATACAACACTCGTTGCAAACACCGGATTCGATTAATCACCAAGCTAAAATAAATAAGACGAAGGGCAGGTAATAAATCAGGAACAAGAGGACACCAAAAAGCGAGAAAGCTGACATTTTTTTTACCAAGATTCTCCACAGCACAACTCATACTGAACACACAGATCAGTGAAAGAATCAGGAGAGAAACTCACCTTCGAAATCCAATCAATGCCGGAGTTTCTGATGGCCACCAAATCCGACCCGCCCGGCTGCTGCCGAAGCAGCCGCTCAACGTAGCCCTCCATGGGCAGGTGATGCTCCTCCCTCCCAAGGAACGCCTCAATGCAGCTCTCTGACTGCAGGGGGAAGTCAATCGACAAGGCCCCTAAAGGAGCATTGGCATGGCGCGACGGCGGCCGAAGAACACACGAAATCCCTTCTCTTTCCTCCTCCTCAAGGTCGAAAATGGCGGCACTGTCCTCTGAACAGAGGAGAACGGATGCAGCAAAGTCGAATCTTGGCGTCATTCTAGTACTTCCAAGAACCACACACTACTAGGCACGAGTAGAATGCAGCAGGATTGGGTGGCATATCATTCCGTTCCAGTTTGCATCGTTTCCCCTCTCCCTCTCTCTTAACAAGGAATCTCTCTATTAGCTTCTGTTCTTCGTAGATGGGAGCAAGAAGACGATGGGGAAGAAGGCCAGAAGGGGAGGACTGAAGGAGGATACTGTTTTTTTTTGAGCAGACAGAAGGAGGATACTGTTGGGAGGGAGAGGCGGGTTTTGTTAGACCTGACCAATTTAGGGGCTTATTCCTTCCTTTCTAAAAAAAAAAAATCACAATTCTAACTATGAATCTAAACACACACGTGTCCAGATTCATAACAAGAATTGTAATTTTTTCGGGACGGAGGGTGTACAGTATGTTGACACAAAAAGCGTCAGGATCTGCGAACATCTCGGGCTTATACCCGAAATTCGATATCCGAGGGTGTGCCAGTCGATTTGACCAGTTAATCGACAAGGACGATAATTAGAATAAGATTCAATCAAGACAACAGTGATGCGCCCGGATGCCAAGATTGGGACTTGATCAGGATAACTAGAGCAGAACTGAACGAGACAACAACGATGCGCCCGGATGTTAAGGCTCAGAGGTACTCCCACGCGGAACTTACAAGGATTTGACGGAGATCAGGGTGATGCAGCCCGTCGAAGCTTGAAGAACTCGTTGATAAACTAAGACTAATGCAAAAAGGGTAAATTACAGTAAAAGTAGAATAAGAGTAAATTGATTTGATTTTGATTGGATTAATTCATTTACACGGACCCCTTGGGCACATATTTATACTCCCGCATGGAGAGTTGTACATAGACACGACTTGTACCTTTCCAAAACAAAACTCATAACTTAAAGGAAACTGACTCGCGCAGGAGTCGGATCCGAATAACAATATTACTTTTCCTAAACAAACACGCCTATTTTAAAGGAAAACAGACGACTCGTGCAAGAGTCGGACTCAAACTACCATAATAATACTGGTATAAAGTCTCCAGTTTCCTTATCTTCGCTTCGATGAAAACTTTCCATCGGCAGACCGCTTCAATCCGCTATTTCCTTCTTTCGCCACCAGCCATCTTCTGCTGACGTCAACTACCACATCACCCTGTGTCCCTCGGCACTCCATGCCTGTCGGCATCATCCCTTCATCGGCAATCAGCTTTTACAGTTCTGGTGACAGCCATTCAACTCCCATCGGCAACGTCTGAAATTTCCAACTTCCATCGGCAACACACTTGACCTTCTTACAGTTTATTCCCATCGGCAATACTGACCTATGTCTTCCCGATGCCGATGGAAAACGACTGCCGATTAACACAAGTCTTAGCTCATTTGACACGTGCCGAAAACGGTGTCAACACATGCCCCCCAATTTCGAAGTGTAGAATATTTTACGCGCCGAAATTCTCTCCACTGTAGTCGTTTTCTCCGAGATAACTGCACAACTTCCTCAATCCCCGCGCACAGAATCGCAATTTATTAATAAAATTCCTCGATCATAGCACAAACAGTTGCAAACCTGACAATATCTCCTTGATTATCGCGCACATCCGCCGCAGGCCTCTCCACATTCTTGCACAGTATGACCAGAAATTCCAAAATACCCCTAACCTAGGTCTATAAAAGTTACCACGATCCAACTTACTTTTTACCCTAGGCCCACCTTCACTTTTCACCTGCCTTCGTCTTCAACCTCCGGCGGCGCCTCCGAAGAACCCGAGCTCAAGCAACAGTACTCTCCCCAAGCCAAGTACAAACCGCGAGAACTCCCTCAGCTCCAATGGCGATCCAAGTTGACATCCCCAAGGTAAATCCATTTCCTTCTTACTCTTTCTGCAAGTCCCTTGTCCGTATGAATCTATAATCTTCCCCTTTCCTTCTTTGATTCCTTCCTCTCCTTTCTTTTCGAAACCTAGGAACTGTACAACAAAGTAGTAATCCCTCTCGAGCAGTCCAGCTTCACCTGCCTAGGCCCAATGGGAAATCCTGACCCTAGCTATCTGATCAATGCGGAAGTCAACCGTATTCCCTTCAGGTCTGAAAGCTTCAGTTTAGGATTATGGAAGGACGCCTTCCGTTCATGGCCCAAGCCTATCAAAGGGTGGAAGAACTGGTACCTTAGGGTCATTAGAACACAACAAGTCTACTGGTCAGAACGCAATCTGGATCAGTGCATCAGGCTCTCCATTGCCGATATGGAGAAAAACGAGAACATGCTGATAGCGGCCTCCTACTTCTGGTCTAACACCATAAACGCTTTTCTATTCAGACATGGACCAGCCACCCCTACCCTTGCCGATGTGCACATGCTGACCGGCCTTGATGTTTCTTCCGATGATGCCTCAACTTTATTCCATCGGAAAGCTGAGCATAAAGTGAACACACGAAACATCGGCGGCTGGACCGGTTACATTCAAGAGCACCAGAAGACCGGATCGGTAGGGCAAAGAGAGCACGCCACCTTCCTGAACATGTGGCTGGAGAAATTTATTTTCTGTGGCAAAACTGTCGGACCGACCACAATGTACCTCCCAGCAGCAGAGTTTCTAGCCGATGGAACAAGACTCCCTCTCGGCCGATATCTTCTTGGATCAGTGTACCGCCTTCTACACCAAGTGTCCAAGAAGCTGTTGTTAGGTGAGTCCATCGGCAACCTTGGAGGCCCTGGTGGTTCATAAACATGTGGTTAAATGCACACATGTACAAAGTCCTCCAGTTTGACTTGTTTGCTCAACAATTCCCAAGGGACATATCGGAAAATTACAAATACGGGGATGATGAATCGGCAACTCGTCCTCCACTCAACTTCGGAGAGGCCATCATAGTGCTGCCAGGGACCGATGCCGATGCAGAGCAGTTTGGCCTGTTCTTCCAGAAATTTTACAACGGAATCCCTGCTTCGGAACGGCTCTGGTGGCCATACATTGACGAGAACAACCGATTTCCGCTGTTGTTCAACCTTACTGATGGGAATGTGCCTCAAAATCAAATAATCATGAAGGCCAGTATTGTTTCCCGAGCTATCCCAGTCAATATTTTTGGAACCAGGAAGAATGCCCCTCCATCCTTCGAGTTCTACTACCATTAGCAACAGCAAGACAACTGGCATTTGGCCAACTGCCGATCAAGCTCTGCTACTCCAAGGTGATAAAACCAAGGCAGACCATCTCCAATGCTATGGACTGGAACAAAATCGTCAATCTTCCTCCCAATGTCGATACGTCAGATATTGACTTATCTTCCTGGTCACCAACATCCTTCATCACGAATGAATATAAATTATGGTGGCAAGAATGGAGATATCAATTATTTGCCAAGTCATCACACTACTACGGCATATGATTGACGCCAACCACATCATCCTCGACGACACAGTAAGTTTTTAATCCCGATGCATTCCTTATTACTTTATTCTTATCATTGGCATCTGACCTCCTTATGCTTGACAGGTTGACGATCCGATCCCTAAGATGAGCAATAGTGGCAAGCCCTTCAATCTCCGAATGATGAGCCCTATATCACTCATCGGCAATAACGCCCCCACACTGGCTGCTTTCACCCCTCAGAAGGTACCCAAATCGACGCCTGCAAAAACCAAGGCTACATCGGCTGCTGCTGCTGCCTTGACACGGGTTTTGCAGTAAATCTCATCTTTACTTATACCGATCACATACTGCTTCATCGGCAACATTTTACTTAGTATAACCTGCACTAAACATTCTCAGGCAATGAGGTCATCGGCAGCCGCTTCAAACGTACAAACATCCCCAAGTCCTGCTGCCGATGCCCCCCAGGCTTCATCGAAACGGGCTAGTTCTCCCACCGCCGCACCAAGAAAGAAAAGGCGTCTGAGACTAGCCACCTCAGATACCGATGCGCCAGCAGTAGAACCATCATCGGCCCCCGTCCCTGATCAGCCACTAGACGACATTCCTGATCAGGAAATACCACCTGCTGCAACGGCGGAAGCAACATCAGCATCGGCACCTTCACCAGCCAAAATTCCAGATGAGAGAACAGCGTCGCCACCACAGGAGCCAGCTACTATAGCGGAAGCAACGCCAGCAACAATGCCACCAGTACCAACGACGTCAACTGCCTCCCCAACAGAAGCTCATTCATCGGCAACCGCTACCGATCTCCAGGATGAGGCTATACCAGCCAACATGCCAAGTCCTAGGCAAGAAATTCGCTTCAAGATGGTAAGTCGATTACCTAAAAATTTGTAGTATAATCTTATGATCGGCGGATTTTAACTTCTTCCTTTTCAGGCCCAAGATTCCCCGGACAGCCTATTTTCCTTCGGCATCAACCCTCAAGAGGACGAACACCCAGAAGGCTCTGCTCCAGCAGACAGTCTGTTCTCCTTTACCGTTAACATCCTTGATGAGGATGAGGACGAAGAAAATTCTGCTCCAGCTCTATCGGCAGAGATCAAATCCAAGCTCGAAGCACTGCTCTCCCTGTTGCAACAAGATACATCCCAACTCGTCCAGGATTCAACTGCAGCAAGGACAACTTTCAAAGATATCCAAGGCCAACTCTCTGCCGATACAGAAGAGATCCTCCTCCAAGCAGTATTTCTGGAAAGTAAACAACTCCAATACCAAAAGCTTTCCCGTCGCATAGCCGATAGAAATGCTCAATCCAAGCTTACAGAAGAAATTCTCAAGCACAAGCACGTTGCCGATGAGAAGCATAAAGACATCGGTCAAGTAGAAGCTTCTGGCATTAATCTTGACCAAGAATTCATTCAGTTATCAGCAAGGAAAGAAGAGTTGCAGGCCGAACTAAGAAAAGTTGAAGAAGCCTTGAACGCAGTCAACCAAAAGAAAGCCCAACTGCCCGATACTATCAAAGTCCTACGTCAAGAAAGGGATAGTAATGCTCGACAAGCCATCGCTCTGAAGAGAAAGATCAGGTCGGTCGAAGGAACCGCCGACGCCGATGCCAAGGAGATGGAGGAAATAGAGCAAATTCACCTGCGTGCGATATCAGTTGTCTAATCCTTGTTGTAATTTATTACAATTCATTATATCGGCAACTGTAACATTGGTACTTGAGTTTGCTCTGCGATGTAACGTCAGTACAACTTTCACCGATGTTTATATAACTCCTCTTTCCATCGGCACTCAACTGAGCATTTCATGCATCTACCCAAATACTAGGGTAATATTTCTTTAAGTATTTGCCGTTGATCGCTCTAGGGAACGCAACTCCTTCGAAAGTTTCCAAAATATAGGCATTGCTAGGAGCAGACTGCTTTATTCGATAAGGACCTTCCCAATTAGGAGACCATTTCCCAAACTTAGAACTCTTAGTCCCAATCGGTAAAATCAACTTCCAAACCAAATCACCATCGGTAAATTGCTTCGCCTTTACCTTTTTATCATACCATCTAGCAACCCTCTTCTTATTCTCCTCAATGCTGATCAATGCCCTCAACCGATGACCTGCTAAGTCTTCTAACTCATCTTTCACCAGAGTAGCATAATCATCGGTCGTCAATTGATCTTGAAAAGATAATCGCCTAGAGCCAGTTTTAATTTCCCAAGGCAGGACAGCATCGTGTCCATAGACCAAGTGATATGGCGAGACTTTGGTTGCACCATGACAAGCCATCCGATATGACCATACGGCTTCATTTAACACCACATGCCACCTTCTAGGGTTCTCTTCAATCTTGCGTTTTATAAGTTTGATAACTCCCTTATTAGTCGCTTCAGCCTGACCATTAGCCTGTGCATAATAAGGAGAAGAGTTTAACACCTTGAACCCCATACTAGCAGCAAATTCATCAAACTCTCCGATGTGAACATGGTTCCTTGATCGGTAGTAATAGTTTGAGGAATACCGAATCGGTAAACAGTGTGTTCTTTAACAAAATCCACCATGTTTGCCGATGTCACCTTCTTCAAAGGAATCGCCTCAACCCATTTAGTGAAGTAATCGGTAGCAACAAGTATAAATTTATGCCCCTTACTCGATGGCGGATAAATTTGGCCGATGAGATCAATAGCCCATCCTCTAAACGGCCAAGGCTTGATTATAGGATTCATTTCCGATGCAGGTGCCCTCTGTATGTTACCAAACTTCTGACAATCCTAGCATCCTTTGAAATAGTTGAAGCAATCTTCAAGGATTGTCGGCCAATAATATCCATTCCGCCTAATCATCCACTTCATCTTGAATACCGATTGATGCGCTCCACATACACCTTCATGGATCTCGCCCATCAATTCTTTTGATTCCTCCTTACCAAGGCATCTGAGCAAAACTCCATCAATCGTCCGATAATACAACTCATCGTCAAGGAGCACATACTTGGTAGCTTGGAACCTTAGACATCTTTCAACTTTTTTGGATGGATCTCTTAAGTAGTCGGTAATTTCTTTTCTCCAGTCATCGGCAACCATTACCGATGTCATGACTTCTTGAATTGGTTGATATCCTGAAGCATTCTGCGCTAACCGATTGACCTCTTCATTATGCAACCTAGGAATATGCTCAAGGCAGTACTCTTTGAACTCTTTTAATAATTGCAAACACCTCTCATGGGTTGCAATTAAAGCTTCACTTCGGCATTCATATGTCCCAATCAATTGGTTAATTACTAACATAGAATCACCGAAAATCTCGACAGCATCGGCATGCACCTCTCTGAGTAATTCCAACCCCTTTAGTAGAGCCTGGTACTCAGCCTGATTGTTCGTTGAAGTAGCAACAATCGGCAACGAGATCTCATACTTCCGTCCTCGGGGTGAAATCAAGAGAATACCGATACCTGCTCCGTCTTTGCACGTAGACCCATCAAAGAACAAAGTCCAAGGAGCAATCTCCACAGAGCTTACCACATTGCAATGCTGAGTAACAAAATCGGCCATCACTTGACCTTTAACTGCCTTAGCCGATTCATACCTTAAATCAAATTCTGAAAGTGCCAGAATCCATTTGCCGATTCTTCCACTTAATATTGGCATCGACAACATATACTTAACCACATCATCTTTGCAGATAACAGTGCATTCAGCCGAGAACAAATAATGCCTCAATTTTATGCAAGAGAAATATAAACATAAGCATAATCTCTCTATGGCCGAATACCTGGTTTCAGCATCCACCAACCTTCTACCCAGATAGTATATCACACGTTCCTTTCCTTCAAACTCTTGAATTAAAGCCGATCCGATAACACTGTCATCGGCAGACAAATACAATCTGAAAGGCTTCCCGTGCTGAGGTGGAACCAAGACTGGAGGGTTTACCAGATATTTTTTGATCTCCTCCAAGGCTAACTGTTGTTCTTCTTTCCATGTAAACTCTTGATCGGCTTTCAGCTTTAACAATGGACTAAAAGATTTAATCTTACTAGACAAGTTGGATATAAATCTTCTAATAAAATTAATCTTGCCGATCAAAGATTGCAGCTCAGTCTTGTTTGCAGGAGCAACCATCTTGTTAATTGCATCAATGGACTTCCTGCCGATCTCGATGCCTCTTTGATGCACCATGAAACCTAGAAATTGACCTGCCGATACACCAAACGCACACTTGTTAGGATTCATCTTCAGCCCATGTTCCCTTGTGCATTCAAGGATTTTTCGCAAATCGGCAAGATGCTTCGCAAAATTTCCAGACTTAACCACCACATCATCAATGTAGATTTCAACTATCGTGCCGATATACTTGTGAAAGATGAAATTCATCGCTCTTTGATAAGTAGCACCGGCATTCTTCAAGCCAAAATTCATGACAACCCACTCAAATAGACCGACATGACCTGGACATCTAAAGGCAGTCTTGGATATGTCCTCTTTAGCCATGAATATCTGATTATATCCAGCATTACCATCCATGAAGCTAATGATTTGATGTCCAGCAGCAGCATCAATCAGCAGATCGGCAACAGGCATCGGATAACCATCCATCGGCGTGGCCTTGTTGAGATTCCTGAAATCAATACAAACACGAAGTTTTCCATTCTTTTTATACACAGGAACCACATTAGAAATCCATTCGACATATCTACATTGCCGAATAAATTCAGCCTCGATTAACTTTGTAATCTCAGCCTTAATGTCAGGTAGGATGGTAAGATTGCATCGGCGCGCAGGTTGCCGATGTGGTTGGAAACCAGACTTAATAGGTAACCGGTGTTCGACTATCGATCGGTCTAAACCAGACATTTCTATATAGTCCCAAGCAAAACAATCTTTATATTCCTTTAATAAATCAGTTAACCGCTGTTTACATTGGGAATCTAACTTAACACTAATAAAAGTAGTCCTATGTTTACTACCATCGCCGATGTCTATCTCAAGTAAATCATCGGCGGATGTGAAGCCCTGTCTCAGTTTTCCATCATCAGCGAACCGATCCATTAAAACTCTTCTTCAAGACCGACTGCTTGGATCGGTTTAATGCGGTAATTGGCAACTTTGAGGAACTCCGTGTCCCAAGCTTCACCTGATATGCATCTGGTCTGCTCATAAGTTTCCGATTCTGCTGACGTAACAATCGATGGGGTCTCACTACGGACGACTTCAATCTTGCCTCCGATCCATTGTACAGGGCTCTGATGCATGGTGGAAGGAATACAACAATTGGCGTGGATCCAATCCCTTCCTAGGAGCAAGTTGTAGGTGCCTTTGCCACTGATTACAAAAAATGTTGTCGACAAAGTTTTACTACCAATGGTTAAGTCAACACATACGGCTCCCATAGCTGTCGACACATTGCCTTCAAAGTCCTTGAACTTCATGTCCGTTTTGACCAAGTCTTGGTCGCCTTTTTCAAGCTTCCTGAACATGTCATATGGCATTATGTTTATCGACGCGCCACCATCCACCAACATCTTGGTCACGGGCTGCTCATCCACTTTGCCTTTAACGAACAAAGCCCTTAGGTGCTGCCTTTCATCATCGGCAAGCTTCTCAAATACAGCTGCCATCAGATCCAAGACCAATTGCGCCATCTCTGCAGTCTCCTCATCATCGCTGACAGGCGCCATGAAAACTCCATCGGCAATATGACAACCGTATTAATTTCTGCCGATGGATCCCTGTCTTTGCGCTTTGGCCTCCACTGCTTTTCCCTTGAAGGATCTTCATTATCATACAAGTCATTTTGGCGTTCGCGCTGAATTCTTCTTTTCTGAGTCTTCGTCAGACCCTTAGGGCACCATTGAGGGAGCTTGGTTTTCCAGACAGGCTGGTGCTGCTTCCCACTGCTTGCATCGGCACTTCTCCCGATGTTTGGATCCCTGGAGAATACTTCTTCATCAGGTACTCTTGCGTTGGCCATCTCCTCAATCTCCTCTTGATCAACACGCCTGCCAAGCCTGCTATGCGCGCTGAGCTTGCCCCCCAGTCGGTCATGTGCCGATCCCTTCTCTCTGAGCGGTTTAGCGTACCTGGGCATCCGATCATCAAAACAAGGTTTCTTACTTGACCGATCAGCAGTATAGTACCCATTGCATTCGGGACAATTATCGGCAGTGGGTAGTTTGATGCCTTCTTCCCAGTAGTGAACGAAGAAGGGACACTTCCAATGATCTTTATGCCGAAGCCTTTCTTGGTGTTCGTCTTCTTCCTGCCGATATCGCTCCTCTCGTGATTGTCGATACTCTTGCCTTGGCTGCTTATGTGTGATTATAACACCAGGAGCCCTCTTGGCACTGCTACCTTCATCGGCAACCTTCTTGCCCTTTCTGTCATTGGCAAACCTCCTTTCATCACGCTCAGTCACTTGATGGTTAGGATCTACCGATGCGTTCTTCCTGGCAGCTTCCGATGTCAGCACTTTGGTTTTTCCACTGGTTTCCACCATATTGTTCGGAAACGGGTGCTGATCAATCTTCATCGGTTTCTGGACTTTAGGATTTTCGAATTTGACTGCAATTGCTGCCTGAATACCTTGCAATCATTGGTACTGTGAGAAGTTGCATTGTGCCACTTGCAGTACCTGATCTTCTTGAGCTCTTCGGCCGATGGAATTACTTGGTTGGGCGCCAACTTGATTCGCCCTTCTTGAAGTAATAAGTCAAACATCCTATCGGCCTTGGTAATGTCAAAGGTGAACCTTTCAGCTTCTTTCTGGCCGAACGGATAAGACACAGATTTCTTATCCTTCACCCACTCGGCCGCGTCGATGCTTAGCTCTTCATCTGACCCAGATTCTTCTTCTTACCCGATGAAGATCACCTTTTTATTCCAAGTCTTTCGGGGCTCAAAGGTTTTGATATCTTGATCGGCAATGCTTTGCACCAGATGACTTAGGCTCTCAAACTCCTGAGACGCATATTTGTCCTTGATGTGCGGCAGTAATTCTTGGAAGGTCAAATCTGCCAGTTGCCGATCATCAAACACTAGGCTGTAACATTTATTTTTCACGTTCCGCAGCCTCTGAACAAAGTTCTCTACCGATTCGTCATTGCGTTGCCTCAGTTTGACCAGATCGGTAAGCTTCTTTTCATGTATGCCAGCGAAAAAGTATTTATGAAATTGTCTCTCTAGATCGGCCCATGTGATTACAGAGTTTGGAGGCAATGATATAAACCATGTGAATGCCGATCCAGACAACGATGAAGAGAACAATCTCACCCTGAGTTCCTCTCTGCTGGCCGCTTCTCCACACTGGATAATGAAGCGATTAATATGCTCCATCGTTGATGTGTCATCTTGGCCGGAGAACTTGGTAAAATCAGACACTTTGTACCGATTTGGGAGAGGAATCAAGTCATACGCTGGAGGATACGGGGTCCGATAAGAATATGTGTTGACCTTGGGTTTGATGCCGAGTTTCTCTTTCATTACTTCGGCGATCCTATCGACCCAATATGCATCCTGCTCTTGCCGACTCATTGGTTGGCTGCTGACTGGTGGAGCCGGCTGATGCGCCCCTTCAAATCTTGATAGAAGATGATTCGGAGTAGTTGACATGGGCGCAGCACCAGTCATCTGGACGTTATGCATCGGCTGACCTGCCGATGGGCAATGTTGTACATTCACTGGATTATGAGGCATTGAATTCATCGGCTGCTGTACCGATGCTCCACTCTGAATGTTTGCTGGACTCCCATACTGATACATTGATATGCCAGGCTGTTGAACCGGCGGTTGGTTTGTCCATCCAGGATTGTAAATCATCGGCATGTGACTTACCGATGGCTGATAGCTAACTGGCGCCTGCTGCCCTTGCATCTTAGAGTAGTCAACAAATTGGTTACCTTGAGGCGCCAGTACTCCGGCTTGAGGATTCATCAGCATAGGTTGACTTCCAGCTGTTATGTTCTGTTGCATCGACATAGAGCTTGCCGATGGTGGCATCAGAGGTATTTTGGGAATTATTTGGAAATCTTCTGATGGCATTTGTACAGTTAGAGAGGGCGTAGAGTAATGCATCATAGGGGCCACCGGCTGTGATTGCATTGCCGATGCCATAGAGCCCTTCCAAGCTGAGCTATCTCCCTGCACCAGATTAGAACCAGCAGATTGATTTGGAGGCATACCGTATCCCCACCAGTTGGCGAGAGCTAGTTGAGTCTGGATAGCAGGTCCTGAAATTGCCGACGCCACTGGATCTGTGTTGATTTTGGTGACGCTGTCAGGGCTCGGCCTTGGCGGTGTAGCCACATCAGCAGACGGTTCCACAGGAGTAGAAAACGCCATTGGGGCTGCCGATGGGCTTATAGATGCCGATCCAGGTTGATGATACGCTGAACCAACATATTGAGGTGTATGTCCTTCTTTGAATGATTGCATGACAACATTGTACACAGTATTGGACAACACGCTGGAGTGGCTAATTAATGCTTGATTTAAAGCAGAATTGACCATCTCTTGTAACTTACCAGGATTGACGTCATACGTGACCTGCCGTGGCAGCAGCGGATCTTGCTTCTGGATTGCTTCGCCGCTCTTGCTTAGGCTGAAGGATTTCAGATATAATTGCTTGTACTCCTCCATAGCCCGCTCCATGGCCAGCCTCTGATCATCTTTTAGATCGGCCTCGGAGACTTCAATGACGTTCCTCTGGTTAACGTCGGCGTTATCACCCATGATGGATGTATAATTTATATAATCGAGTCTCACCGGGTGTGCCAAAAGAGGTGTTGACACAAAAAGCATCTGGATCTGCGAACACCTCGGGCTTATACCCGAAATTCGATATCGGAGGGTGTGCCAGTCGATTTGACCAGTTAATCGACAAGGATGATAATTAGAACAAGATTCAATCAAGACAACGACGATGCGCCCGGATGCCAAGATTGGGACTTGATCAGGATAACTAGAGCAGAACTGAACGAGACAACAGCGATGCGCCCGAATGTCAAGGCTCAGAGGTACTCCCACGCGGAACTTACAAGGGTTTGACGGAGATCAGGGTGATGCAGCCCGTCGAAGCTTGAAGAACTCGTTGATAAACTAAGGCTAATGCAAAAAAGGGTAAATTACAGTAAAAGTAGAATACGAGTAAATTGATTTGATTTTGATTGGATTGATTCATTTACACGGACCCCTTGGGCACATATTTATACTCTCGCATGGAGAGTTGTACATAGACACGACTTGTACCTTTCCAAAACAAAACTCCTAACTTAAAGGAAACTGACTCGCGCAGGAGTCGGATCCGAATAACAATATTACTTTTCCTAAACAAACACGCCTATTTTAAAGGAAAACAGACGACTCGTGCAAGAGTCGGACTCAAACTACCATAATAATACTGGTATAAAGTCTCCAGTTTCCTTATCTTCGCTTCGATGAAAACTTTCCATCGGCAGACCGCTTCAATCCGCTATTTCCTTCTTTCGCCACCAGCCATCTTCTGCTGACGTCAACTACCACATCACCCTGTGTCCCTCGGCACTCCATACCTGTCGGCATCATCCCTTCATCGGCAATCAACTTCTACAGTTCTGGTGACAGCCATTCAACTCCTATCGGCAACGTCTGAAACTTCCAACTTCCATCGGCAACACACTTGGCCTTCTTATAGTTCATTCCCATCGGCAATACTGACCTATGTCTTTCCGATGCCGATGGAAAACGACTGCCGATTAACACAAGTCTTAGCTCATTTGACACGTGCCGAAAAACGGTGTCAACACAGTAGAAAAAAAAGACTTAGCTATTGAGAGGTAAAAAGGAAATACTATATACTACTCCGTCTAATAAAGTACGTGCATGTCAAACTTTCTTAATTTTAAATTTGACTAGATTTATAGAAAATATGTACAATATTTATATCTTTAAATAAATTTATTATTAAAGTATATTCAATGATACTAATTATATATTATAAATAATTATAATTTTTTTTATATATAATTTGTTAAAGTTAAGAAAATTTGAATTCTCAAGAAGTGAGAATAACTTCTATTTAGATACGGAAGGGCTTCCGTATCTAAATAGAAGTTATTCTCACTTCTCGAGAATTCAAATTTTCTTAACTTTAACAAATTATATAGTTTATTACACATTGGAGGCTATTATGCATTTTAAGTAAAAATGCAATATAGTAAATATTTTGACTAAATTTAGGTTGAGAAAAAAATATGCACAATAAAATATGTGCTAGGCCTGTTCGGGCTAGACCAAATTTGCTGAGGTAGTCTTGAGAATAATTAACTTTTTATTATCTTTAGAACATCTTCAACAACGGTCCTCAAATCATACGGCCTGTCTTCAAAGTCTAGAATACTTAGGACTAACAGAAGTCAAAGATTTCTATAAATACTTTCTTACATGTACAATAACTGATATGAAATAAAATTGAGTTTAGTTTACTCTCGGGTGCTTGTGATCCATCTTGACCCAACATATCTTCTTGTTTCCTAAAAAAACATGTCTTTTGTCAAGAAGGATACAATGACCATAGGTTGTTGCCGATGCTATTGTTTCTGTAACTCTACTCTGTATAGTAATCAGTTATAATATAATATTTTTATCTGACAATGAAACAACGCTAGCTTATAAGCCACATGAACCACGAGCTGAACAAGCCATCCAATCAAATTTCTGCTGCCCCTCGCTCTTCCCCCTCCAACATGGCCAAGAAACAAGTTGCAGTCATAATGCACATCCATGGATCCTCCCTTGCTCATCTTTCGCCGCCGCCGTTGCTATCCGCTAGGGCTTCACGCCACGCCCCTGCCATCGCCACCAATTCACCGAGCGACCGAGCAGTGAGAAGCGAGGACGGCACGGAGTGGGTATCGGAGTTGCCGTTTTCCCCGCTTGGCCTGTTGGTGGATTTTTAACGGGCGCCACTAGCGCCCGGACGTCCGGCGCACGATACGCGTCCGGACGCACCGCTCAAGTGCTGAAACCATCCCGGTTCCTTTTGGCCCTGCCCCATCCGCACTCTTCAGCGCGCCCACGGTCCAGTCAACGCCCTTTGGCGAGCCGCTCGCCCTTGCAGCCCGCCCACATCTTCCTACGTTCAACCCCACGCACGCGACGAGCGCGCCCCAGCAGCCCCCTGACGGTAGCACCCTTATCCGCTGACCCCCTGACGATAGCACCCATGTCCGCCCGGCCCCCAACTTCTCCACTGGACCCTGACGAGCAACGCTCACCCGTCCGCCGGCCCCCAACTCGCCCCCAGCGAACCACATAAAACAATAGAATGAAACGTTTGCAACAGTATGAGACAACTGTTGCAACATAAGATCGAAGCGACTGAAACATTTAGAACAAATTATTGCAACATTTAAGTAAAACATATGACACATCCGGATCCAAACAATTACAACATACATTTAGAAACAAATGAAACATTTCGAACAAATTTTTGTAACACGTCTTTGAAACACTGTCGTTGACATATACACAATGTGCAAACATCTCTAGATCTACTTTTGCAACATCCATATGATTCCATTGCAACATACCTCTAAAGCTTCTGACTGAAAAATGCATTTGCAACATAGCAGTGGGGGGAGAGAGAGAGCCTTCGCGAGAAGCGCCATGACTACCAGATCTGAGGACGTTGAGAGCTCGATGTGGGACAGGACGCCAGTGTCGGGGAAGGGCGTCGCCGGGGTCGGGGAGGAGGATGTCGGGGTGAGGAAGGAAGCACCGGGGTGAGGGAGGAGGATGTCGGGGTCAGAGATAGAGCCGTCGGGTGCCGATGTGGAAGGAAGAGGACCACACAGTGGAGGAAAAGGACGCCAAAGTGGGGGAGAGGACGTTGCCGCCGTCAAGAGTGGGAGCGACGCGGCAGGCGGAATGAGAAGGGCGAGAGGAGCGACCGCCCAAGCTATGGGATGAGGACGGATTAATGGATGAGGATGGACTCGTGAGTGGATAAGAGCGGATGAGTATTGTGTGGCAAACGAGTGGATAGGATGAGCGACGCGGGTCGGGTGAGTCAGGCGGGTCGGGTGAGTCAGACGGGTCGGGTCGGGTGAGTCAGGCGGGTGGACGGGTGAGTGAGGCGGGTCGGGTCCGTCCGGGCAGACGGACGTCCGCTAAGAAGCATTACCGATTTTTAACTTGGCCTGGCCCAATGTATCCGGCAGGCTAGGCCCAAGTTTAGACAGTGGCCCAAAAAGCAGTAAACAGAGATCGACATCTTCTTCAACCTCCGTCGGCGGCTGCGGCTAGATGCTCCTCCAGTTCGTCGCTTCCTCACACGACCTGAGCGGGTACTCCGCCGGCGGCTATCTCGGTCGCCCGCCCCACCTTGCTGTTACGGTACGTCCGCCCACCTGGACCCGACCTGCCCCACCCCAGCTCCTCGCCGCGAATGCTGAGTCGGCGGAAACCGACCGCGCGCTTCCGTCCGCCACCGCCGATTGACAATGAAACCCCCGCCCGCACTCCCCTGGATCTCCCCGCTGCAGTTCCGAAGCCCCGCCCGCGGCGCTCCTCCCTCCCCACCGCCTCCCCCACCTCCATCCCCTCCCACCCGGCCGCCGCGGTACCTCCACCACCCGGAACTCGCGCGCCTCATCGCGTCATCCCCATCCGCACAGCGCGCGCTCGACCTCTTCAACGCGGCCTCCTCCCAACGCGGCTTCTCCCACACGCCGGCCACCTTCTCGGCGCTCCTCGTCCGCCTCGCGCGCGCGCGGCTCCCGCGCGCCGCTGCCGCCGTGCTCCGCCGCACCGCCTCCGAGCCCTGCCGGTTCCAGGAGCAGCAGTTCCTGCCGCTCGTCCGCCACCTCCCTCCCGACCACGCGCTCGCGCTCCTCCGCTTCCTGCCCGCGCTGCTCCGCACGAGCCGCGTCTCACACAAGGCGCTCGCCGTCTGCCTCGACCGCCTCGTTTCTTCCCGCGGCTGCCACGGCGTCCTCGACGAGCTCCTAGCCGACCTGCGCGACCCCCGGAACAAGTACCTTCCAATGCCTAACACATGCGTCTACAACATCCTCATCAAGCACTATGTCAGAAACGGCGAATTGGAGTCCGCCTTCAAAGTGCTCGACGAAATGCGCGAGTACACCTGCGCGGACGTGAAGCCGAACTTGGTCACCTATTCAACATTGGTCGGTGGGCTCTGCCGTGTGGGTAAGATGGTGGAAGCGTTTGAGCTATTCGAGGAGATGATTGAGAAGGACCGCATTGTGCCGGATCAGCTGCTGTACAATGTGATCATCGATGGGTTCTGTAAACTGGGGCAGGTGGACAAGGCTTGTGCAATCTTTGGATTTATGAGGAAGAACGAGTGTGAGCCCAACGCCTTCAATTATGCCACGCTGATTAATGGGCACTGTAAGAAAGCGGACATTGAGGCAGCGAGATCGGTGTTTGAGGAGATGAGGAGTGCTGGTGTGGAGCCAGATGCTGTGAGCTACACTGCACTGATCGGCTGCCTTTGCAGGCATGGAAGTGTGGATGAGGGCATCAATCTTGTTTTGGAGATGAAGCAGAAGGCGTGTAGGGCCGATGTCGTCACATACAATCTGGTGATTGAGGGGCTGTGTAAAGATGGGCGGACAGTGGAAGCGATGGACCTGCTTGAGAGCGTGCCGTTGGAAGGAGTTAAGTTGAACGTCGCGAGCTATCGGATCTTGATGAACTGCCTGTGCTCCCGTGGGGAGATGGACAAGGCAGTTGGCTTGCTGGGACTGATGCTTGGACGAGGGTTTCGACCTCACTATGCAACGTCAAACAACCTGTTGATTGGTCTATGTAATGTTGGGCGCATAGCAGATGCTACGATGGCATTGTCTGGGTTAGCTGATGCAGGCTTCATGCCAGAGGCCAGATGTTGGGAGAGGCTTGTAGAGACTGTGTGCCGGGAGAGAAAACAAAGGAGATCCACTGAGCTACTAGATGTCTTGGTTGGTGTAGATTGAGGTCTTGAGGAAAGGAACTCACAGCAGTGTATCTCTCCCCATTTGCACTACAGGATTGACCTACTGGAGACAGCAACCAACAGGGCCTGACACAAACTTCTCTTTCAGAACAAGCTACTACATCCAGAAGATATCAGACCATAAAGGCAGACCGACCGCATAAATTTCTCTAGAGAGTATGGCGAGAGTTGTCTTTGGAGAGGTACAGTCCAGGACGAGGGAGGGCGTAGAAGACACTTGGAGAAACCTGCCTCGCTGCCGTTGGCTTTGGCAAACAGACTTCCACTGAGGCCGGTGATCTTCAGCAGAACCATTTTTTTGCTAGAAAAAGCTTCATCAGGGCTGGCGATGCAGCCGGTTTGGAGTGAAACCACAACCATCAAAAGAGTCCTATTTTAAAAGGAAGTGGGGCGTGACTTCTTGTGACAGTTAAAATATTTCCTCCATTTTTTTACTAGTGCTATATGGACCTAGCTAGTGCTAATTGTAATTGGCTCCTTTTTTGAGGTGACACAGACATGGCCCATGATTGCTTCGTGGTTTAATTGTTTAACTAGGGGGCAAGTTGTGGTTCAACCTTTGTTAATGTCTGATGTAATTTGTCACGAAAGACTGCAACTGTGATGTTCAAAAATGTATAAGCAGTCAGGTTAATTAGTGCAGCAACTACTTGCAGTTCCTCAGTTCTCATTACATTCTCCATTGAAATTAAACAAGTCAACATTTGCTTTGACACATCACAAATAAAGACAGTCACTAATTTATTAAACCAACCCTTTCATCCATAAATACTTCTGTATCAGACAGACACGAATTTAATGACATTAACTTACAAGCACGCGCGCGCAACAATTGGACATGGAAGGGAATCAGAAGGTGGCATGCAGAGAAGGAAGACGAACACATCGATCAGAGTCGATGGGACAAGAGCAACAACGTCAGTGGATAGGGTCAATTCAGTCGTCGCGGCAGGCGGAGCTCTTGGGCTTGACGACGAACTTCATCTGGCCCATGGTGCAGTGGACCCCGCCGCGCTCCCCGCACACGAAGTAGTGCTGCTTCCGCTTCTTGAGCACGAACTCGAAGCCGGCGCCGGCGCCCTGCATGACGTTGGCCACCAGCTTGGCCGTCTTGAGGTTGCACGACTGGTAGTCCGCGGCGTTGTGCATCAGGTAGACGCTGTGCGCGTGCACCGTCGCGTTCGGTGGGTCGTACATGAACACTGCAGGTGGAAATTAAATTTCGTATGTGTTGGGTTCATATCATAACTTAAAAGAAAGACCGACGATATATGTCCTAGTAAGTATATATCGGGAAGAATGAAGTTGTACCCAGGGTGTCGTTCTGGAAGAAGGGTCCCTTCTTGATGACCCAGTCCGTGTAGTTGTACCCCCACGTCCACCGCGCCGCGTCACCGACGACGAACCGCTCCGCGCGGGACGTCTCGGGCACGAGCACCACCAGCAGCGCGACGACGGCCACGGCCACGAGCGCTGCGCTGCTCCTCGCCCTCGCCTCCATGATCGAGCTCAGGCGTACGGTGGTGTACCGTACGTACCAACAAAGCTCTGTATATGTCACACGACACGACACGAACGAACGTATTGCAGGGCACACACCCAGTTACTGGCTGCTGCTAGCGCTATGTGCTACACGTACACTTGTTAGCGCCGGGCGGCCGATGATTGGACGCTTCAATTCGTACGCTGGGTTTGTTTGTGGCGCAACGCCGAGCAGGTATATATATAGAGGAGCAGAGCAGGGGCCCTGGTTGGACGAGACTTGCTTCATCGATCAGCCAGCAGGAGTCAGGACGACGCGCGCGCGCGTAATGATGTCGCAAAGTTGACCGCGTTCCGTGGCGGGGGAGAGAGCTCGAACGCCCCCTCGCCGTTTTGGGGGCGGAGACGACACGGCCGGGAACGGGAGAGACCTGGAAAAAAAAAAGCTAAGGTGACGTGCCAAGCCAAGTCGTTGGTTCCGGATCACACGATCTCGGCCGGCGACGTAGTTTTCGGTTAAAGCAGCAGCCCGCAGCACCCCCCGCCCCACTTGGCGTGAACACACAAGGCCCTGGGCGGCCATTGCTGCTTGCATTAGTATTTGGTGCGCGCGCCATTAGCGAGCGTGCTTAGTGGCGGTGTTCGCTGTGCCCGGGGGTTGGTGGGAGGTGGAATTCGGCATCATCTCTACTAGCTAGCTATACGACGACTACTGCTACCACCACCCCCTGCCTGCCTACGCTTAATTTGCCCCTTTTCGCGAGTGTATATATATGCCGCGGCAGAGTGCGTGTGTGTTAAATTTGTGTGTTCCCTTGGTGCGGGTCCTTGGCATCATTACTGTGGAGGATAGATAATGGCGGTGCGAGATGATTAGGCCGGCCGATCGGTTGTATGTAAATGTAATTAGCTGGAAGCAACATACGTCCACCTGTGTCGTCGTCGTCGTCGTCGTCCATGCATGCTTCATGATCACGTCATGCTGAGAGTATGTACAACTTCTTTCTATCTCTCTCTCTCTCTCTCTCTTTTGGGGTGGAATAATAGAGTTCTACTTCTTTCAGTAATTATTAGTAAGTAGTCCATGTGTCCATCACGATCACCGTCAGACGCTCGTAGGTCAGCTTGTGGTCAAGAATCATTCGTCGTCGACGTCTTGGGCACGGGACCTGACCATCTATTGGCACTTGTTAATTGTTATTGGCCGGGGCTGTACCCGAAAATCGCTTACCTTTGAATCTTCAGTGTGCTCCTCAGATATGTAAGACATGTAATTTAGCTAGCTTTGGGATGCAGACACGGCGGGTTTTGATTTATCATATCGGGTCCGTAATTAATGCGTGCACGTTCCAACAATCACAACGTTAAGCGAGATCACAGGCTTGCTTTTGCTTCGCGAAAACTGCCGCAACGGAAGAACAGCTAGCGCGCACTCAGTCTCAGCGTCACCTAGCTGGACTCGTTGATCTCCGTCTGTGTATTCCGCAGCGCGTGCGCGTCGTAGAATATATACTACCCGGAAAGTGTACGGCATCATGATCGAATGAAGCTGTTGCATGCATTCGAGTGTTCTTTGATCGATCGTTTCACATGCGAGAGGTCACCTGCTGCTTACACTACACTACACTACACCCACATGAAACTGCACTGCAGCAGCACTAGCACTACTCGTCGTGTTCGGTTCGCGTAGGGGGATGTCGTCCACACAATTAAGCGTTAGTAGTACATACGTGGCTTGCAAGACAGGGCAAGGCATAAATGTGCGGATCGGAGGAGCTCAATGATCTCGTATAATAACACACAGTACGTGTGAGTCTTTCGGGACCGGCCATGCATTCCGAAAGCGGGTTGCATAGAGTGCACACCACCACCCGCTGTATTTCAGCCTTCAGGCTGGCTGGCACTTCATTTCAGCCGGGCAGCCACCCACGGCACACTTCATTTCACTAATCCATGCTATGTGTAGAATTATTAAGACGGGCAGCCGTGCAGGTTCCATACAAAAACCCAACTAAATGAGTTAGCTCAGTTCGCACTCTTTGGCTAACAAGAATTTGAATTTGAAACGACGCTAAACCAAGAAAAAAAAAATCAAGGAGGAAACTCTTTGACCGTCTGACGCACGCGTTACGAGCACGCGAAAGGCAAAAGTTCAGTGACGGACACGGCAAAGCAGAGGGCGTGGACCCAGAAGCACGAACCAGAAAACCAAAATGTGGTCATGACAGGAATACCCAATAGCGTCGTGCCTGATTCAGCGTCTGGCAACAAGCAGACATGGCAGACAAAAGGCTACAAGAAAAGACCACGAAGGGGAAGCGGGCGAACCACGCACAAAAGATGTGAATCGTCAGGATGGCCACAACGTCCCGAGGGCCGAGTCTACACAAAATGGAGTGGTCTGCTGGCATGACTTGCTCAAAGTCTGAAAATTGCACTGTTAAGTTCAATGTCCGTTTCCTGATGAAACTAACACGGGGACGAACGCACGAATTGATACTTCTGTAGTAAAAGAAAACAAAAGCTCCTTCCCCCTACTATGTTTACTTCTGTCTAAGATCGGTGATCTGCATTTTTTGCGGCGCAGACTCCCATGGTACTCCTGCAAAATATAGCAAAGTCTTAATGTCAGTGTGTCAACGATAATCAGCAGTCAAATTAATTGGAGACGAAAAGTCAATGTTAACTCCAAGGCTGAATCAGACCTGTTCCAATATGTGTCCCAGATTTAAGCTAACCAAAGTTTCAGACGGGGGAAAGAAACTGTAGATCAATTATTCTCCTACAAAATATAAAGCAATCATTAGCTCCATAACCACACCTGAGCAAGAAAATCAATCAGTACTGGAAAATTACTTCGTTGCTCTTGTCAGATTTTCCAGAAGGTTGAAACATCCTAGCAAATGACTTCCGCTCCTGATCTCTTCTGTCAGCAATCTGTGGCAGCTTCAAAAGATTCAGTAACAATCATATAAGCTCACAATGTCATTGCTCAAAAGGTTATCAGACTGACCTTCTTCTTTGCAGCAGCCAGCTCTCTTTTGATTCCAGCTAATGGTGTCAAAGAAAAATCCATCAGATCATCAGTTGCATCTATGAATTGCAATGGAGACTAAAGACAACAAACCATCATTTGGCTCCAACTCCAGTGCTTGTTTGAAGCTCTCCACCGCTGCATCAATGTCATTAAGTGCAATGTGTGCCTGAAAATCAAACTTAAAGGATCAGGAATTTACAGATGCCAACAGTAAACAACAATAAGATATTATTGGCATTAGAGCATCTCCAAGGGTGTGCTATATTTCACTTGGCAAATCTTGTGTTTTGCTATGACTTGTGGTAAAATGAAAAAAGAAGGCACACAAGACTTTTTTTTTCCCGGGCAAAGAGGCTGCGGCGGGAGAAGAGGTGATGCCAAGCTGCCACCGGTTGGCATATTTGCGCGTGAGGAGGGGAGATATGTCAAGTTGCTATTGATGCCAAGTTGTTTTGCTAAACTGTTGGAGGCTAATTTTTCTTGTTTGGCCAATAATAGATGGATGCCAGGTTGAGATAGCAAACTCTTGGAGATGCTTGGTAAGAAATATATTTTCAGCTCAACCGCATCTTGAGAATTTGAGATATCATCACTGAGATCTAATGGAAACCGTTTTCCTAAGCTTTTCCTAAGGGAGCATTTTCTCAAGCCAACCAGAACAGCAAAAGAAGGGCCTAATGCAAACAGTTTATTGTCTGTAAAATTTCAATGTGCTAGTAAAGCTCCGCTGTATTTTTTTTTCTGTGGGGATTACAGTAAACTCCATGTTAAGAATTTTATTTCACCAATATAATTCTCAATCATGTCAAACCAAGCTTCAAACGTGGGCCTGTTTGGAACGGAGGAACATAAAACAGAGGAAAGGAAGAAAACATGGGAATTGGAAATGAGTGTAGGTAGAAAACAGAGGATTGAAAAATACAGGAATTTTGTAGGAATCGGTGTTTGGAACACAGGAAAAAAAGAACATGTTTATTCCTCCATTCTAGTGAACAATGACTTGCTCATCTTCCCATTCACATGTAGGAAAAATTTCCATGAGCTTAGAGTGGATGTTTTATTTCCTCCATTTCATGAAGGATAGCAAGCCTTTCCATAGGAAAGGAAAACTTCATTCCTCCATTTCAAACACCATGTGATGTAAGCAAAATATAGGAATTGGATTCCTTTAAAATTCCTATGAAATTCCTCCAATCCAAACAAGGCTGACCAGCAGTTGAGAAGCAAAACAGAAGTAGCTACTGTGCTGATTGTGTTTGTTTCAAAGAATGCTCAGCCAAGCCAATTAAATCAGAAGCTCAGGCAAAGTGGTCTATAAAAAGGATTAACTGGAACAAGAGGTGAATGGGCAGATGACCTAGCGCATTTTGGAATGAGCGACAATACACCCTGGACATTCTTGCTCACCATGGAATGAGCGATTGCAAACCATGTACAACGCCGGTTGACACTTGTGCCAAGATTGCTGCTGATGATGGCCCCTCTGTGGCAGATCCTACCGCCTACCGCAGCCTTGTAGGTGCTCTTCAGTACCTCACATTTACCCGGCCTGACATCGCCTACGCAGTTCAGCAAGTTTGCCTTCATATGCATGATCCCTGGGAGCCTCACCTGGTGGCTGCCAAGCGCATTCTTCGCTATCTACAAGGCACAATCAGCCATGGTCTTGTCATTCCCCGGTCTACTCCAACGCAGCTCACCGTCTACACCGATGCCGACTGGGCTGGCTGCCCTGACAACCTGTTGCTCCACGCCGCCGCCACACACACCGGCAGGGCGGCCCTCTTCGCCGGCGGAAACCATGGTGTCCTTGAAGCTCCAGAAGAGGCTTGCTTCGAGTGTGCTCAAGTGTGGCAAAGGGAAAGTATGGCTCGACCCCAACGAGGTCTCGGAGATCTCCATGGCCAACTCGCGCCAGAATATTCGTAAGTTGGTCAAGGACGGCTTCATCATCAAGAAGCCGCAGAAGATCCACTCCAGGTCCCGCGCAAGGAGGGCACATGAGGCAAAACAGAAGGGCAGGCACTCTGGTTATGGCAAGCGCCGGGGTACAAGGGAGGCTAGGCTCCCCACCAAGATCCTGTGGATGCGCAAGTACCGTGAAGCGAAGAAAATTGACAAGCACATGTACCATGCAATGTACATGAAAGTGAAGGGTAACATGTTTAAGAACAAGAGAGTACTCATGGAGAGCATTCACAAGACAAAGGCTGAGAAGACCAGAGAGAAGACACTCTCTGATCAGTTCGAGGCTAAGCGGGCCAAGAGCAAGGCCTCTCGAGAAAGGAAAATTGCAAGGAGGGAGGAGAGGTTGGCACAGGGCCCAAGGGAACCTGCAGCTGCACCCAAGAAGCCAAAGAAGTGAAGGAGTGAACTGAAGCAGTGGCTCTCTGATACCATGATAGACCAAAGCCTAACAGGCTGTTGTGATTGATTATTGAATAACATAGGAGGTTTACATATATAGAGCCCAAAGGGCCAGCCAGCCTGGGAGAGGCGGCACATATCTAGAGGAGATTAATGCATACATAGGGGAGCCCAAAGGGCCTAAGCCAGCCCATAGACGGTGGCGTAATAACAGAGGAAATAAGTACTCTAACAAGTATCATAGCATGAGTTTGGTTTAAGAACCAAGTGAGATAGGTTGGTTCCATCCATTTTTTGGGGGGTTGGGCACTTGGGTTGAATCCGTCTTGTGTTTGGTTAGAGGGTTGTTTGGTTTGGAGACAAATACATGTGGGTTGAAGACACTGACCGATAGACCCCACCAGTCACTCTCTTTTTCATCCCCTCTTCTTCCTATAGCTTAATTCTCCCTACTCACTGCCATCATATGCCTGCTGTGCCTGGTAGCCGCCGCTCACCGTATCGTACCCTGCGTCCTTCCCTCGCTGCGCCGTGCCCCGCGGCCGCCGCTCGCTGTGCATGGCCAGTGGTCAACGCTCCTGCGTCGCTACCTGTGGCCACCACCCCTGAGCAGTGCCACGTACCCCAACGGCCATGGCCGGGAACTCGCCCCGGAGCTCCACCCCAAGCTCGCCCATGAAGGCCCACCCTCGAGTTCCGTGCACGCTCGGTCAGCACCGCTGCTGACCCTCACCGGCCATCCTCGAGCTCCACTCATCATCGCTCGTGTGCGCCCAAAGTGAACTGATGGGCTGATCAGTTTGCTCAAATCCCTGTTGCTAGAACTATGTGTAAAGTCACCTTGTATTTCATACCATGAAACCATTTCAGCAACTGTTCGGTAGCAAAGGAAAGTAATATCGCACAATTTAAATGAGTCGAGCACTAAAAGTCAAACATGAAGCAACAATCATAAAAGACAAGAAGTATTTTGAACTAAGCTAGAATGTCACAAACAGCATGTATCTTCAAAACAAATTGTATGACAAAAGTGGCCAACCTGGCCTTGTCGGAAAAAAGCTTTAGCATTTCCCTCCCTTTCACGCAGTGCAAAATCCGCGTCTAATAAAGCACCCTTTGAATCTCCTAACTTTAATTTGCATGCCTGAAAAAGCCATTTGTCATTTTAAGGAAACAAGTAATAATGCAAATATATGCTGATGGCATAGTATTACTATAGGAGTATTATTCAATCCAAATCCAAAGTAGTATTATATATCCTCATGTCAAAGATCAATATATTGAATGGTGCTCAGATGGTGCACGTACTAAGTAAATCAATTAAAATTGTATAATTTTAGAATGGTTCAGATACACTAGCAGAAAAGAAAGACAATAACAAAAATTCAAACAACAGATTCACAGTAATTATTTCTGGACCAATGGAATGCTGAATCATGAGATCGGTGGTAGGGTTTAACTGCAATGAACATAAATGATGATTAAACTCTAGAAACAGTCCAAATCCTGAACTGAAATTCAAATGTTCATCAACTTTAAAGTTGAATGTGTACATGATTGTAAAGACGAGCAGAAACAAGTAATCTGGCAACCAAACCTTGTAGCCATCAAGTTACTCAAGCCATGCATCATTCCAAGTGATTAGATGCTTTGAACTACCATGATAAAGCTAGTGAGATAGCACTAAAACCACAGTTTTCTTAGATCTAATCTAAGAATTCCAGATATTTACCCAGGTAAGGAGTGATTAGACAGACAAGCAACTTACTGAACTATTAGTGAGTATTATTGACTTGGTCTTCCGCAGTGTTGTGCTCTTATCTGCATAGTTTACAATGCCAGTGAGTTACATGTGACATGTCTTCATGATCAGTGTGTATCATATAACAGAAATAGCAAAAGCTGAACAGTGAATTAGAAATTGTATAATTACCTTCATCTATCTCTTCTTTCTCCCAGCAAACATCCAAGTAGCGCAGAGCTTTCCTGTACTTTCTGAGAGCTGCTTTGTAGTCCTGTTTCTGTAAGAAAAAAATGCATAACCATCAGCTCCAGATAGGGAAATATAACCTTAGTCGTCTACAGAACGGAAACACTGAATAGAGCTTCATAACTGGTATTTCTAAGATTTGGTGCGCATGGATTGGAAATTTGGAATAGCCCGAGGATAACATCTCCAATCGCAGAGACAAATACTACATATTGGACAAAGAAGGACGACTAATAACAGAATGATAAAAGGTTCAAAATAAAGGACGAAGTCCCCTTTGGTGACAAGTGAAGAATAAGATATATGTTTTTACTCTCTAGTCTCTACTCAGAAACATCTGATATCTTGTTGGATTTTATGTAATTTGTTTGTTCCACTCTGAACTGATTCAACCATAAAGCCTATTTGATTTAACTGAAACTAATGAGGTCACCAGTGTACAATAAAATGTGAAACACAAAGGATATTACCTTGAAATTATCATTCCCATAAGCTTTAGCAGACTCCACAGCATCCATCCACCATGAAACCTCAGCAGGCTTCTCTTCAAGATCATTGGGCCAATCCGGATACGTGTCACCATCTTTGAAAAAGTTTACAACTCCATCATCAGCACCTTCAGGAAGTTCCCCGCAATCAACCATTTTGACATCAAGAGTGGGGCAGTCAGCTTCTCCGACAGTGACATGCTCCATAGAGCGAACTACTCCCATTCCTTTTATCACTCTACCAAAAACAACATGTTTCCCATCTAAATGAGGTGTCCGGGTGGTACTAATGAAAAACTGAGAACCATTTGTGTCGGGACCAGAATTAGCCATTGAAAGCATTCCTTTCCTCTCATGCTTTAAAACAAAATTCTCGTCCTCAAATTTGGACCCATAAATTGACTCTCCCCCGTTCCATCTCCAGCAGTTATGTCTCCACCTTGAACCATAAACCCTTTAATAACACGGTGGAAGCATGAGCCCTGAAAAAGTAATAAGTACCAAAGATGTGGATTACTGACAAGATATGGCAGCGAATTCTAGTGCTACATATGCAGTTTTACCAAGACAGCAGAAAAAAACGTGCAAAATAACAGAGAAAGGAGAAAAAAATAACATGCAACACCCACCACTCTCATTTACTAGCTTGCAGTAGGCAAATAACAAACTAGAAATTTCATTTCTGAAGCTAGGGCAGTGGGTCTCAGACAAATAGTGATCACAAAGTGATCACAAGAAGCACTATTGCTCAATGATAGAAAAAACTGTAGAAAAGGGGAAATCAGCAAATGCAGATCCCACACCAAAACTATTCACTGTGCTTCCATACCCACAGCAGATAGTGGAATTCCAGATATGTCCAACAGATCATCAGGAAAGTTAACTATGATCACCACACCTCATCCCTCATATATTCCTGTTCAATGCAGGATTTCACTCTAGTACCCACTAGACCGTGTCCTTGACTAATGCCAAAACAATGACCAGGCACAAATCAAGATAACCGGCAAAGGAAAGCAGATGGCTGTCCCTTCAAAAAGACATTCTCTGAACGATAAACATATACTAAAAATCCTGCCAAATCCTCACTACCAGCCATGAACCTTAACTAGCCTGTCTGTCTCTGACGAAGCCGTTATCATAGGTATTTCGTGCGTGTTCTTTGTAAAGATAACTTCAATTTGCAGTGCTTCAGGCGAGGCTAGCCAGCAAAAAGACTATTCTGAAACAAAAGCACCACAGGAATCCAATTCTCGAACCCATTTTCCACTGCAAACAGTTGGCCATGAACCTCCATGTGATCAGATGGTACACTGTATACCTGATCGTACAATACGGCAACGCTATTTCGCAGATAAAGTGAACAACACTGAAAGGAGAAGCTAACGTGGCAAGTTATAGCAGAAGGGCACAAAAGCTAGCACGGGCGGTACATGAGAGGTGCAAATGAGAAGAATGAAGTCAAAAGGGAGGGACCCTTATAACAGTAACAGAACTGGAGGCAGCAGTGCATGGAGTTTACTGCACATCAAAGGACACTGATTTGACATCATAGCACCAGTAGTACTGCTGAGGGGAAAAAAACAAGAAAAACAAAAAGAACAAGGCAGATCCTTAGAAAACGAAGGCAAATGCTGACGAATGTGGAATATCCAGCTATATATGACAAAAGGATACGATATTTACGATACCAAAAAAAAAAGTTATAAGATCGAATTAATGATACCTGAATCTAAACAATCGCACCTGAAGCAAAACTGCGAGGCAAATCCCTTTAGGGACTGTTGTATAGAGGACTAAATAGATGAACTAGTATATATAAAAAACAAATGGAAACTATTTCCATGTTACGAAATCTGCATCAAAACCCTAAATAATCAATCGACCGCACAGGAAACAGCGTTTCTTCGATTCTAAATTTCTAATTACTGAATACAAATAAAAAAAATTAAATACTCCTAGCACCGATACTGAATCCCTTTATTCCGTTACAGCGGCACATTGATAACGCTTTGTATTTCCTAATCGAGAAACGCAGAAGACACAAAAAAATTAGAATAGTTATTAGAAATACACCCCAGGATAAATAGCAGCAAGGGACACAAATCAAGCAAGGGCGCAGAGATATCGCGACGATCCAATCGATCCGCACGAACCTTAAAGTGAAGCGGCTTTCCGCTGGCGGCGCCGATGCCCTTCTCCCCGGTGCAGAGCGCGCGGAAGTTCTCCGCTGTCCGCGGTACCACGGACGCGTAGAGCTCTATAACGATCCTCCCCTCCATCTCGCCGCCGATGGTGACGTCCATGAAGCACCTCGGATTTTTCACCTCCGCCGCCGCCGCCTCGGGAGCTTGTTCCGCGCCGCCGCCCTCCATTGCGATCGCCCGCAAAGTCCCCGAGACCAAACCCTAGCCGAGTAGGCCTGGTGGAACCTTCTCGAGGCGAAGTGGTGTGGAGGAGGTGGTGGCCTTCGACGATTACCTCAGGGAGCGAGAGCAGCGTGTGGGTTGCGGCGGCGTGGGTGTGGAGGGTTTTATGGTCAGATTTTCTAAAATCTTGGAGGACCGTTTGGCTTTGCCCTGTCGATTTCACCGTGCGAAATAAAAGCGATTACTTACTGCTATATATAAGGTAAAGCATCTTCAAAAATACTCAATATATTATTTTTATATCCCAAATCTCATAGTTTTACCACTCTTAAAAATATTGAGAGAAATCTCTACAACCTAAAAAGCGCAAAAAGAAGACAATCGCCTTCGTGCGACCTTCTGCTTCGGCCCGCGCCCCGACACCCTTTCGTGCGAACGAGTGGTGTTGGCGCCGACAGGTGGGCCCGTGCGACATACGATTTTTCCACCGCGCAAAGACGTCGCCCATGCGATCTAATTGATTGGCGCCGACAGGTTGACCACAATCGTGCATCCTTCGGTTTCTGCACGCACCCCGACGCCCCTGGAGCGATCGAGTGGTTTTGGCGCCGACAGATGGACCAGTTCGATTGTGGTTTCACCCACTGCGCAAATACGTCGCCCATGCATTCAAATTGGTTTGGCGCCGAAACGTGGACCAAGAAATAAGACAAACAAAATAACAAAACAATCAACCATGGCAGAAAAGGAAACAAAATGAAGATTACAACATAAAAGGAAACTCAATCAACGGATTAAGATTACATAGACCAATCAACGATAATGAAAGGAATTAAATAAGCACATAGAGGAATCATCGGGAGGCATCGGGAGGCAGAAAGGAAACTATCTATCACACATGCAAATGCAATATAAACGGGCCATGCAGCTCTGAGGACGTCACCCTCGCGCTCTCAGTCTTCCGGCAGCGTTCTTCTACAGGCAAGCAACTGTACCTGGAAAACAAGAAATATGTAAGCCAATTGTTTCGTTTTCTTTAACCATGGATGTTTGTTCTGGAAAACATGTAGGTAATTCCCACACAGGAGCAAAAAGAAAAAACGACTACGGAACAACTTCATATCAAGTAAGACTACACAAATGTTGAATTTTTTAACTGCTACAATGTTGAGTGTTAACTATCAAACTATATCCTCTAGATTACTATCCTCTAGATTAACTATTCCAAATTATATTTGTTTGACAATTTGGAATCATGTACTCTAATGCTTGTTTGGAAACATGTAAATATCCTTACCTCCTACATTGTGATGGAGAATCAGCCTCTGGCGAAGTAGTCTTCATTCCCCCGGCCAAGTAGTTGTATGCCCTGCTGCAACGTTACAAATGAATCAGAGTCAAATATAAAATGGTTAACACTTAGTTCTTTTTGTAGATCATATTTGAGTTTTGTAGAACATATAAAATCAATCAGTGTTTTGTAGTTTTCATCCATGAGCAATTAATCTTATCTTTGAGTTACATACATACTAACTTAGATCATCTAAACAATTATGACACCTATCTTATCCAGTTTGCCTTATGTGAATCATAATTTGTGAATGTGGCATTTGTATCTAATATTATCAGTCCTGAGTCCTTATCATGGCAGCAATCATGCAGTGAATATTTAACTCTTACTTTATGATCAGAGCATTATCATGACAACAATCATGCTCAAGAGGAAGAGAGTGTACGCATGCCCTCTACCTCCGATGAATGAAACTAATGACTACATGTACGTATAGTTCATTGTCTTAAATCTAATAATGTGTAGCTGACATTAACTATTCCTGTTATTGTCAATACGAAGATGGATTCAATTCCATGAAATACAAGTGGAACACACTAATAGTTCATGGGATTTGACTGCCATGGTTTTTTTCAAAGACTATGTACGACAACACAGAGGCGAAACATATTTACGTGTCGTATTAATGGATGAGGAGGTCTGTATCTTGAATGCCACCAACTGTTTTATAACGATATATACATTACCCAAATATTGTCAACTATAGACTCATTTTACAGGGAACCAAAATGGAAGCAATTGCAGTTAGCGATCAAACCATGCGGTGGACCAATGAACTTGTTGAAAAAAAGTGTTATGACTTCAGGAGAATTGGGTTTCGTGATACTTATTACGAATCCTTGCGCTATATTTTTCGTCTACCCTCAGAGTATTATGTCCTCCTATCTTCCCATACATATGTCAGTGAACCACCAAGACCTGTTTGGATTCCTCGATGTCCTCGTTTTTTTATGGGTTTCTCTAAGGTGTATATGCAGGAGCGGGGCATATTAACAGGTAAGCCCATACCTGATGTTTTGTAATTGTTGTGAACTTGTGACACCTATCTCTTCCATCTTATTACATGAAATTTCTCGGCAGACGTCAATGGGCTCGTTGTTTTTGTCTCTGATATCTATGGAAGGGATACTAGGATGCGGCCCTATAGATATGTTGTGCTCATGAATGAGAGGTACGAGTTAATTATGTCTATACCACATGATTAAATTCAGATGTGCCCTGATCTGATAACTAATCCGACAGGTGCAAGAGTATTGTCATTCACGTTATGGAACCACATCTTCAGCAACACCTGTGGAAATGGCGTCCAGCCGTTTCAGATTTAAATATTTTAGCTGCCCTCTACGTTCGATTGGATAGAGTTAATGGTACGTGCAAATATTTGAGTTTAGGCTTTATGTTTTTGTAAGGTATTGAGTGAACAATGTCAAAATGCCTTTGTTCTTACATTACAAGTGGGCTTGGCACTAATGAATACAACCAAATCATATTTAATCCCATGTGTAATCAAAGTCATTCATTTGAAGGTGAAAAAACTTTACAGATACCATTACAATTTCATTTTATAAAGTCATGAGCGACCTAAATGATGTGTGTCTTGTTTTTAGGAATACGCGATCGGCTGCGGGTTGATGAAAAATTACGAGACCAAGCTACAAAATTTGGCCATTCATTAGTCATCAGGCTGGTTAAGAAGAAATTGAAGCGTAGAGCATAGTGCCAGCGGCGAGCATAGTGCCAGCGGCGACACCTACCTCTTTCATTTTTGTATTAAAAAATATTAAATAATTTAAGCAAATGTTATTTGCTACGGCGTTAACATACACCTTTGTCTCCACATGGTGAGGGCCCAACAAAAACCACTTTGCGAAGATGAAAAGGCCTCTATTTATACTGCACCCCTCAACGCTAAACAACTTCTATTTATAAAAGCACCACTCTATCTACCATTTCATCGGTAAAAGCTATATCCAAATTCAACATTTTTTTCCAAGAATCTGAAGAGGCCGAGGGAGGAGGACACTACCCTTGAATATGAAGAGGCCGATTGATGAGGGTCCAATAAAAGCCACTTTGCGAAGATGAAAAGGCCTCTATTTATACTGCACTCATCAACGCTAAACAACCTCTATTTATACTGCACCACTCTATCTACCATTTCAACGCTAAAAGCTATCACCACGATTCAACATCTTTTTCCAAGAATCTGAAGAGGCCGAGGGAGGAGGAGGACGACAAGAAGATGAAGAGGTCGAGGGAGGAGGACGTCGACAAGAATATTAAGAGGCCGATGGAGGAGGACGTCAAGAAGATGAAGAGGCCGATGGATGAGGAGGACGACAAAAATATGAAGAGGACGAGGGAGGACGACGACGAAGAAGAAGATATCCAGAGGCCGGACGTGTTCGAGATGAAATTGCTTCCAGATGCATTTAAAAACCTATGTGGCGTCGCAACAGCGTTGGGCCTCAAACGCCCAGGTGACCCACTAGAGCCAACCGTGAAGAACTTAGCTTTTAAAATTTTTTGGTTGTCTGTGGATATTTGTAAGAATTTCGGTGTCGATCACGTGGGCGCCGGCAACGAATGTCCGGGCCAAGAAGATTACTGACCACAAATGTTGCATCAATTTAAGAAAAAAATTAAGTGGTGTGTTTGTAATGATTGGAATGTCTGTGGTGGTACCTACAATTTTAAAGTTTACTTCAAATTTCTATTTTGTTTACTAAAACATACTAAAAATAGTATCTGCTAAAGGAAAATCAAAAAACACAAAAGAAAGTAAACGCACGGGCATTAATCTTGTGCTTCCCGATTGATAGTAATCGGGATGCCCTGAGCTAAAACATACCAAGATTTAATAATCGGGATTGATAGTCCAAAATCAAAAAGGAAAGCAATCATTCTTAACTCCGGCAGCCAATCAATCAGGCATGATAAAATGAAGCAATATCTAACGTGAATCACTCGCGCACATTTTTAACTCACCCAACAATGACGTATATGGTAGGTTAAATAACAATATTTACACGCTAAAAAGGAAGAAATTTTCATTCGAAAGGCATTTTCCACCAACAAAACACCCCTCATATTCTTCCTCCTCCCCTCACCCCTTTCTAACCGCTTGTAGAGAGAAGCACTCTAGACTCTCGGGCCTGTTCCTTTCCTAATCGCGCGGAGAGAGAAGCACAGTGGCTACCCGTTCCTCTCGGGCTGCCCTAAACCCTAAGACAACTACCGTGAGCAACCGCTAAAGGTAACAAACATTATGATTGAGCAGTAGCTTTTGTAATTTAGTTTTCTGATTCTTTATTCTCGGGTCCTAAGAAAGACATTGTTTGTATGGATTGAATTATTTGACATCAATTGTGCATAAAATACTTTGGTAGAAATAACCTATTGAACGTTTAGCATTATTTGGCATAAAATACTTTGGTAGAAATAACCTATTTTACATCAATTGTGTAATTTTATTGTTAAAATACTGTTTGGTGAAGAAAAGATAGGAAAAGACTGTACATGAACACACAACCTATCTGACAAAATCCATTCAATATGGCCTAGACATGCCATAAAACTGCCCAGGCCAAGTAATATCCAGCCCACAAAGGCTATCAGCCAGACACTGGCGGCAAAAAGCTATCCAGTTCCACCGTTATATAACTATATGTGTATATATCACACTAATAGATATGCAGCACACAACAAAATCAGTGTCTGGCATGATAAGTTTAAAACCAAAAAATAGATAGGTGGTTAATTAAGCATATAAGCATACAAATATAACAAGATGCCTCCAGGATTAATTATTAGATGTGTAATGTTTCTGTATTATAAGCATATAAGCATATAAATCATTCTATATATGTGTAATGTTTCTGTATTATAAACCAATTGAGACTATATAGTATATCCAAGAACACATACAAATCAATGAACAAATTTCTACAAATGTAAACAGGTCTGGTGCTTTGAGAACTTATCTTTGATGAACTGACAACTTCCAAAGTCAACTCAGTGATGACTAACTTGAATAGAAAAGCCAACTCCCAAGCCAAAGGGTGCCAGATACCAACGAATCTATTAGACCTAGAATTAAAATCAGTTAGTTTTATCCAAAACAAAAGTAATAGAACTAAATTTTACATGTCACTGTCAAATATAAGCACATAATAAGTAAAATATGCCTTTAGGAATAAATATTAGATAAATTGATCCTATTGAAAATTTGAAAATCAGTCTATATAAGTGTAATGTGTCTGTATTAAACCAACTGAGACAACATAGTATATCCAAGAACATTCATTTTCAATGAACAAATTTCTACAAATGGAAACAGGTCTGGTTCTTTGAGAACTTATCTTTGATGAACAAACAACTTCCAAAGTCAATTCAGTGATGGCTAACTTGAATAGAAAAAGCCAACTCCCAAGCCTAAGGTTGCCGGATACCAGGAAATCTATTAGACCAAAAATAATTAAAAATAGTTAGTTTTATCCAAAACAAAAGTAATAGAACTAAATTTTACATATCACTATCACATATAAGCACACAATAAGTATAATATGCCTTAAGGAATAATTATAAGATAAATTGATCCTATTGAAAATTTGAAAATCAATCTATATAAGTGTAATGTGTCTCTATTAAACCAACTGAGACTACATAGTATATCCAAGAACAGGTACAAATCAATGAACAAATTTGTACAAATGCAAACATGTCTGGTGCTTTGAGAACTCAACTTTGATGATCTGACAGTTTCCAAAGCCAATTTCAGTTATGACTAACTTGAATACAAAAAGCCAACTCCCAAGCCAAAGGGTGCCAGATACAAGCAAATCTATGAGACCAAGAAGAATTAAAATCAGTTAATGTTGTCCAACGCAAAAGGTCAAATTCAGTCATGACTAACTTGAATAGCTAGCATGGTTTTAATAATCACAAATGGTTACTTATTTGTGTTCAATTGGCCCTTTCAAGATTCAATTTAGTAGTAGCTTACCACTTATCATATAGCAATACAGAATGGATTAATTCCTGCACATATAAATCAGATCATTAACGGATTTCTGGAGAACAAGGTCAACTTATGGTAAAAATATTATATTGCCGTCAGACCCAATACTATCAACTCACTGTGCTCACCGAGATACCAGAACTGGAAAACCAGTCGGCACCTCTAGCTTTTGGGGTTCATCATCCGGCTACTTACCTTTCATCAACTATTAACCATTAGGCACAACCCCAATAGGAGTCCCCATGTCTGTTCTTCTCAATATTGCCGTCAGAACCAAAGTTCACCTCACATAGCACATCGTTCACAGAGATACCAAGACTGGCCAAAACCAATCGACACCTCTAGCTTTATGCCTTTCATCAAATGTGATTCAATTAGGCAAAACCCAACAAATGGAAACAAGTCTGGTGCTTTGAGAACTTAACTTTGATGAACTGACAGCTTCCAAAGCCAATTTCAGTGATGACTAACTTGAATACAAAAAGCCAACTCCCAAGCCAAAGGGTGCCAAATACCAGCAAATCTATGAGACCAAGAAGAATTAAAATCAGTTAGTGCTATCCAACACAAAAGGTCAAATTCAATCATGACTAACTTGAATAGCTAGCATGGTTTTAATAATCACAAATGGTTACTTATCTGTGTTCAATAGGCCCTTTCAAGATTCAATTTAGTAGTAGCTTACCACTTATCATATAGCAATACATAATGGATTAATTCCTGGACATATAAATCAGATCATTAACGGATTTATGGAGAACAAGGTCAACTTATGGTAGACATATTATATTGCCGTCAGACCCAATACTGTCAACTCACTGTGCTCACCGAGATACCAGAACTGGCCAAAACCAAACGACACCTCTAGCTTTTGGGGTTCATCATCCGGCTATTTACCTTTCATCAACTATTAACCATTAGGCACAACCCCAACAGGAGTTCCCATGAATTTTCTTCTTAATATTGCCGTCAGAACCAAAGTTCACCTCACATAGCACATCGTTCACAGAGATATCAAAACTGGCCAAAACCAATCGGCACCTCTAGCTTTTTGCCTTTCATCAAATGTGATTCAATTAGGCAAAACCCAACATTGAGTCCCCATGACTTATACTGCTATCGTGCCATCCTTCCACAATATAGCCATGGCATGAGGGAAGACAAAGAGTACTGGCATGAGCCAGAGATGGAGAAGTAGTAATATAGGAATATGGTACTATAAGGGAGCCAGCCCAAGCCACCTCACCATCACCATACAGAATCCATACTAAGGAATCCAACAGAAACCATTAAACTAACAGTTTCTTGGCACCAACAAAAAATGCCAAGGCATACTAAGGAACTCATTATCGTTGCTCCTTTATTTTAATTATTACAACGCCTACCACTTCTAATTTTGTTACAAAAAACAGAGTTAAACAATGAGTACTCCTTTTATTTTGCAGGTACCTCCATCCGTCCATTATGCAGTCTAGTTTTATAATCACAGAAGGTACATCATCATCCATATTGTATTTTTTCTGTATTTTTTCCTCACCAACCACTCCTAATATTATTTTATATAATACTGGTATATATAACCTATGATCACAGGAAGAGATTTACAGTATGCAATCATTGGTAGACTCAACAGAGAGCACGATGCATATAGCCTAGATCCCAACCAAATCAAGCAGCTTATTGCTGTTGAACTAAGGCCATATATTGATGCTTCATACATAATACATGTGCCACCAAACTATATAATTTGCTTGGAAGATCCAGGGTCACAGAAAGCTATACTAAGTTAATCAACACTACACACAAATTATTTCCATCTCCAGATGTTACCTTGGTGCAAAGAACATGAGTGGGCTCAATTACCATGGATAACAGGTGTGGATATATATTTAAATATGTATGATTTCCTTATATTTATTCTAAAATAGCTAATAGTTGGTCTTGTGGCTTACGCAGTTCCTAGAACAGAATGATCGAAGATACTTATTGATCCAATCCAAATCCTCCCTGTGGTCAAACCAAAACAAGATCATCGAGGTTTACCACATACACGCACAGTTCAATAAAATTGTAGTCTACCTCTAATATCTAGATAACCACTTCTAATGCACATTCCATACTACATGTCTACAGGCAAACATCAATTGAAGGATACTTTTGAAGCTACAATACCAAGCAACTATGATCTCCGAGCACCAGATCTCAGTTATCTTCTAATTACTGAACTTATAGAGTTCTACCAGAACAAGGCAACTCTATTCACAGAGAGCAATCATATAGCTACTGATATGTGTCGTAACTTGGCTACTTTATATACCAGTGCTACCAAACAAATGACAGATATCACCAACTGTTTGCATCGACCTAATTTGACAGAGAGTTCAGAAATTTTGGTTGACCTTCAAACTTTTATCACTTCCTTTCAACTGGCTGTTGAGTCATCAAGTCTAATATGGGCAGATCTTCAGAGACTTGCAGACTCAATTCTGAACTATGATGCTGCACCTCTAAATTTGGAAAGTTTCATAGTAGACCCACCATCTACTGAGGTAAAAGCAACTATTCCACTAACTCAATAAGAGTACCCTTATATATAAATGTTATTCTCTTATTTTTAACATGCCCCATATTTATGTTTCTTTTAAAGCTTCCAGTTCCACCTACATATAGACATCGCTTAAAGATTATTTTCAATGTTGTTGTTCAGAAAATTCATAGTACTACACCTATTATTGAGACTACAAAAATGGGAGAAAATAGGTATGCAACATATGTAACAATAGGTGAGTTTACAAGAAGATACTACGGTGACCACACAAGAAATGCAGAGGCAATGGAATCAGCAGCTATTTTTTATTATCTAAAACATCTCACTAATGTTCAAGGTTACACAATCATTGACCTAAATTTCCCAATACTTGATAAATTAGTCTCTGACATTGACAGATGGAATACACACATCAATGTCTTTGACTTCTTTGCCAAGGTAACCCTTAGAGGAGTACAAACGATTAACAAACAAATATCAGATGCATGTCAGCCAGCAAACCTCCATGACCTCAATGTCAGAGTTATCCAGGAAATAAACCAAAAAAAAGTTACTCTCCAGGAATTTCTTGAGGACAACTATCAAGTGATAAAAGATCTAGGCCAAGAACTTGAGGCCTTCAAGGTAATCTATACACTAAACTGAATTTTCAGTTCCACATTAATATGTCACAAGCTAATTGTACATTATTTGCAGGCAAAATATCACACTGTCCGTGTTGGGATATACTCACCAACAACATCATACTATCGTTGGGGACAGACAGTTAGACCTTTCAGGACAACAACATCAACAACTTAATTGGAAGCAATGCAAACCAAAGGTCTCGCATGGACCCACAACAACAACTTCATCCTTTCAGCCTTTCTTTTGTTATGAAACAATCAATATGTGTTTGGAGAACTTGTTTAAAGTCCATGTAACATGAGTGAAACAAGTCATGGTCAACTTGTAATGGCTTGCAAAGAATTGCATCGTTTATGACTATTATCTTCATTAATATTAATTTTGCTTGGTACCCTGTATTATTCTACCGTAGACTTCTCTCCAGACTGGGGAAAAATCTATGCAACGATAAACTTATAGGCTTGGGTTGTGCAGTGAAAACCAAACAAACAGACAGTAAGAGGTCACCCACGTCAAGTCTAACAACCGGTTATTTGGGTTTAGTGTTTAACGATCATTGGAAATTGAAAATGTCATAACAAAACTGAAGCTATTTATGAGCGTGAAAGAGTTGTATACACCCAATTAGTTCCCGGTGACTAAATATTAATTACCCGAAAATATATTAGGCCAGCAAATAGGAAACAAATAGGACGACATATCTCTACACCCACAATATGAGGAAGGAATCCGACGAGCCACTATTTGGCAACTCAATCAATTAGTGCAATCATTTAGTATCTTTTTCCTTATAGATATAATCTCGCTCTTGATACATGCCGAGGAGAGGGGCAGGGTACAGTTGCAAAACCACCTAGCAGATCCAGCATCCAACCACTTCTCAACAAATAGAGACGATGAATGACGCTGTCCCGATGGAATAGTCTCATCGCAAGAAGAACAGCCGCAGGTATGTCATTACTACCATATATCACGGTGACTATCTAAGACACTGTATTTATTATTCTGCTACAAATGTTTGGTTTTTAGGTCTCCATTCATAGTTCAAAAGGTGTTGTTTCAAAGTATATCGGTAGCACAATAGAAGAAACGGTCCAAACAGTGGATTCAGTTGACGATATGGATGGATCTGAATGGTTGCTACAACTAAACGAGGCAGAAGTCACACAGGTTGGACCAAATCATCAAGAACAATCGGCTCAAGTGGCAATGTTACAAAAAAAACCTAAAATATCAATGGAATATCCAGTTGGCCGAGAAGGTACCTATAATGTTTCATTATAGCACTGATAATCTTAGCAAACAAGTAGCAAATTCTTTATTTTAATTCTATATATGTTGCATGTTTTTCAGATTATGTTTGTACTCAAACTGATTTAGACATTATTCAAACGGCCCAAAAATTTCCTTCTAAACCTGGGAACGAGAAACTTGTTCTCATTGATGATGTAGAGATTTCAAGAAGTCATATAGAATGTCTACTTCAGCCATATCAATTCATTGCTAATGAGGTAACAAATTCAAAGTTAAGCAGACCGCAATAGATTAAGCACTCTAGACATTTTCTTTGACACCTTTATTTTGTAGGTAATAGATGCTTATATATGTCTGCTAAGGGCACAGGATGGACTTAAAAAGAGGTCAGGATGTACAACATATCTAGAAAGGTCAGTTATTACTGCCTTCATGAAGTGGGATGGTGAGAGTCTCCCATGTGTTTTGGTTTTGAGTAATTGATGAAACCCACCTAAGTACTAACCTTGATCTCTAAGTGTGAATCATGAGATAGGTTGGTACATACCATGTGATGGAGCAAGGTGAATCAAATGTGGATGGCACAAGCTCTAGCATGGTGGTGGAAAGGAAAATGGTGTGAAGGCAAAGGTGATTGCTAAGAACCATTTTCGGTTTGGTGATCAAGACATCATAGAGGATGTGATCACATTTAGGATAGATAGCCGTACTATCAAGGAGGGAGCTCTTAAGTATGATTACGGTTATCATGTGCCACTAGGTTCATATGCATTGCATTAAAATCAATTGAACCAAGTGAAACACCAACTTAATCCAAGATAATTATGAACTAAAAGCTAACACACGTGCACAAGTGTTGGAATCACTTAGTGTTGGATCTTGGAAGCTTGGAGAAGTTGGAGGAGATGTTTGGGCAGAGAAAGGCAGTCCGGACGTAGGATCTGGACGCTAGGGTATGCCAGACCGGACCATGGCGCATGTGTCCGGAGGGTAACCTTAGGCCTGGCTGGCTGCTGGAGCAGTCCGGACGCTGTTGTGAGTCCGGACGAAGAGCTCCGGATGTGCGTCCGAAGCCTGGCGCTCTCTGTAACTCTCTGTAAAAGAGGGCCCGGACGCAAGGTGTTAGTCCGGAGTGGAAGAAACGTGGAAGGAGCTCTCGGGTTCCCTGGAATTTATTT